>WAAB01011635.1:474225-562028 GCA_013389865.1 Piaya cayana | reverse complement strand
TCTTCTGCCAAGTGACAGGGGACAGGACAAGAGGGAATGGCCTCAAGCTCCACCAGGGGAGGTTTAGGCTGGACATTAGGAAAAAATATTTCACAGAAAGGGTCATTGGGCACTGGAACAGGCTGCCCAGGGAGGTGGTTGATTCACCTTCCCTGGAGGTGTTTAAGGCACGGGTGGATGAGGTGCTGAGGGGCATGGTTTAGTGTTTGATCGGAATGGTTGGACTCAGTGATCCAGTGGGTCTCTTCCAACCTGGTTATTCTATGATTCTAAGTAACTCTTAATGCTGGCAAATGCAAAAGCAATACTATTTATGCACAAAATCTCAGGACAAAATGGGAATTGCCTTGGACTTCAGCCAGGGGAGGCTAAAAGACTACAGCCTACAAGGCTGTCTTCCTACAAGGAAGACAGTAGCCTTTCCTCACAAAGTCCAGGTGGCACAGCCATGTAGTTGATTTTTACTCTAAGAAAGGAAACAAGGTGGACATGAAAAAAAGCAGCAACATTCAGGTTGCTTAAAGATAACCCCCCCAAAAGCAACAAAATGTACCTACATCTATTTTATATCTTTACAGCGAAGTGTTTAGCTAGCAATAAACCTGAATAGCTAATAGTCTGCAAAGATGAGCATAGCCAGGACATTGACACAGGTGAATGCAGTAACCTTTCCATGAGCCAGATGGAAATGGGATAGGGTTATTTCTGGGTTATTTATGGTAGGGACTGCTTTCTGGGTTGTTTAGAAATTTCAGTCCTATGTTACACTAGCGGTCCTAGAGAACAAAAACAATGAGCTTCAAAATGAAAAAGAATCCTTAGAGAGAAGGTGTTTTGGAGGAAACTTGGCCATTACCTCAAGATTGATTCCAATGTCTCATACCCAAATGTGTGCAAGGATGGTTTCTTTCAAACAACCAAGGCTTAAAAGCTGTTAGCAAATGAGGCAGTGAGAGGACAATTTTGCAAAGCTATCACACAGTTTCTAACACTGTCCAATCTAGCATAGCCAATTGATCACACTGCAGCAGAGGGCAGGCTAAAGATATCAAGCCTAAAATTGAAAAGGAAGTGGAATCAACTTATTTTAAAAAACAAAACTTCCCAGACTATCCTCCATCTTAATAAAAAGCAATACAAGGTAACCTTTTGGAATACTATTGTTCAATTCAGACTTTAAAACCAGACTGCAGAAGGCTTTAACAAATACATAATACTACGCAGGGTGTGAGAAGTGACTGACCTAGATACAACAAAGTGATACATGCTGTAATAGTGAAATGAGCAGTGCAAAAACCTATAGGACTGCTGTAGGCTCTAAAGGGAGAGCAGATGAGGAAGAGTGCAGAAAGGAAACTAAAAGGAGGGAATGAAAAATACAACACAGATGACATCACAAGTGCTGTAGTCAAGGAAACATGTTTCATTTTTTCCTCACTTCAGAGAAAGCAATCATAAAATGGACACAAAGAGGAATTCAGAGCCACTCCTATCTTCTTCCCTGAGCTTATATAACTCTCAGGGACAATAAAAAGCAGGTTCAGTCAGTACAGATTTAGAATCTAATCTACACAAAGGTTTGGTCTTTCAGTGTTCAACTCACAGTAATTTTGCTCCTAACTTCAATGCACATTGCATCAGGCCAAAAATACACAGAGCACAATCTATGTAGTGAGAACATCTTACCTGCCCCTTTTTTTAGGTAGTCTTTCAATATTGGCTATATGTTAAAATATTACATTAGCTAGTCTAAATTGTTTGCAACACTGTTGAGGTATTATGATTGGATAGCTGAACTCCTTTTTGAACCTTTTCATGAATGTCACCTCCTTTAGCGCAAGAATACAGAAGACATTATATTTCTTACCCTAAGCTGAATACCTCTGGACCACAGAATCTGCAGAACGATACAAATTTCCCCATTCCACTATCAGTGGTTTCTATTCCCCGAAGTTTACAAAGGAATTAAGAGGATTTGTACACAAGCATGCCTCACAGTCTGCTAGACATCCAAGGAGTCATGGAAAGATCTTTTCCCCAGTACAATTCAATCACAACGCAAGAAACAAGCCCACAGTGCAAAAAAAAGAAAAAATATGAATGACAGGTATTGTATTTTACCATTAGTTAATCAACATATTATAACATCCTAATTTACATTATCATTCTTAGGATAACAAACAAGCTTATCATATAGTACCCACTTCTACACACTATCCTGTCTAAAGTGAATCCCAGTAATTTCCAAATGTAACTCAAAAAAACAAGTTCTTTGCATTTTGCAAATCACTCAAATTTTTCTTCACTTGGTGTCACACGTAGTCACAATGGGAGGCACATTCCTCTATTGCAGGGCACACAGAACCTGGAAAATCCCCATAGAAATCTGTAGTCCAACACCGGGGAGCATTTACCCTGTGGCTGGATATAAATGTGTCTGAATGGTGATCACAGTGCCAGTATCAGCTACACCCATCCAGTGGCATTCTGAATGAGGAGGGGGGTAGCAATGCTGTGTTACCAGTGAAGGATTGGAGGAATCATAGTATCACAGAATCACAGAATCACCGGGCTGGAAGAGACCCACTGGATCATCAAGTCCAACCACTCCCACAAAACACTAAACCATGTCCCTCAGGACCTCGTCCACCCGTAACTTAAACACCTCCAGGGAAGGCGAATCAACCACCTCCCTGGGCAGCATATTTCAGTGCCTAATGACCCTTCCCGTAAAAAACTTCTTCCTAATCTCTAACCTAAACCTCCCCTGGCGGAGCTTGAGGCCATTCAAGCCATAGTAGTTCTGCTCTCTAAATCTTGGGCGTTGGTCTTACTAAGTAAGCCTTCCATATGAGGTCAAGGTATGACTAGTTCAGAAACAGTGTTCCTTTTATTATTTGTAAAGTAAATTTTCTCCCCTCTCTTTCAGAAGGAGCTGTTAGGGCGGAGCGGGCGGGGGGAGGTGTGTGCAGAAATGTCTGTTATTTGTTCATAAGCTGCTGTATCTTCTTTCATTTTTATGTTCTTACAGATTCCTAATCTTTGAGTCACTGCTGTACCTAATATTTAGATACTAAATTAGGAATCACGACTGGATGAGTGGCTATTGAGACAACAGCCTGGTGCATGCTCTGAATCAGGACATTTTTGATGCCTTGTTTGCAAAAACTGGGTGAATACTTCAGAGTTTCCTCTGCCTTATATTTCTCAGTTTGCTTCATCTTTAGTACTATTCAATAAAACTTTATTACCACTAAAAGCTTTATCAAAGTGCATAATGTTGCCTGAGGTCAGACCAGAAAAGTCTCAAGCCCCATGTGAACTGTTTTAATGCACAGAAAAAAAAATCTCTCTTAAAAACAATTCCAACCTTTCCTGATAAACTGGCCCATCTCTAAAGAACACTGATTTTGAAATGTAATTTATCTCCATGTATTCTGTCTTGTGCTGCAAACAGCACCAGGAAGGAGGATTTTCCTTTTTTACCTGACTCACTCTTAACTGTTAAATGATGATTTGTTTTATGACATTTTTCTACATTTCATCCTAGTGGGACACAGAAACAAGTTTGGGTGGATTCATTGCCTGAATATTCTGCTGCCTGGTGTGGTTACATTCTCTGCACTGGAAAAGAACGTTTATTTCCTGTTTCTGCACTATCTCTACCAATTTCCCTAGGAGGGAAAGATCTTCTCCATAATACAATTCAAAATAAATATAACAAAATATTTCTTCATTCTATATCTAGGAATTGTAAAGCCATTCTGTGTTGATATAGTTACACATCTCCCAGTTTAATTCAGTTTGATATCTGTTCCGTCAAGCAGAAGATTTGCCAATGTGTATAGCTTTGCTACAGAGGGGCCAGACCAGGCAGGTCTTGACTTGTAGGAAGGGCTTGCTCAGGACACTTGATCCCCCATATTCACTGGTAACCTGTGGAACTCCTTGTTGACAAATATCAAGGATATTAAGAGCTTGACAACATTCAAAAGAAAGGACAGAGTCAGACCTTGGAAACATGCTTTAGCCTGCAGACCAGGGGAGGATGTGAGGTGAGCAGCGAGGGAAGGAGAAGAAAGATCCAGCAGGTTTAGGGAAGACAGCGATAAGAAGCTGTGCAGCTCACCAATAATTGTATGGGCCTTGATAACCTTCTAGGATCACCCTGGGAGTTTGCATCTTCAAGGGGGAAGGAGAAAGCATCATGGCCAGCTTTGCAGGCTGGGTACAATCCTGCTCCTAATTCTGCTGTTAAGAGACTAGGGAAAGGATGACCTGGCTGACAAGGGAACTATGCACACTGTGTGCACATTTCAGGTCCCCAAGCCAGCACACTACCTTCCAAGTCATCACTAGACACCTACGAGCATTCTCACCCCTTGTTAGCAGTTTCAGAGAAAGGCCCTGGGTAGGTCCAAGCAGGCAAGGATCAGCATACCGCTTTCACTACACTTCTTCTGTACCTGCAGCCAGTTTGTAATGCTCACAGCAGATCTGTTATAAGCACTGAACAAACTCTTTCTCCTACATGCACACCTAATAATATCTGAACTTGGGATGCTTCCTCTTGTCATTCAGACTGGCTGCTCAGCGGCTCGGAGCTGAGCTAGCTGGAAAAGCGAGAAGCACAAGAGCTGACATTCTCAAGTTGCAGAATTTCTTCCACAAAGAAGGGGTTTAGTACATTTATTATCACTTCAATTTAGATGGAAAGACAAAGAGACAGCAGCCACAACCGCCCATGAGTTAGAAGGGAATGGGACTGATTGGAGAAGGTTCATGAGAGGAAAGTTGTCTCCACAGCCATCAGAAATGTCTGATCTTCCAGAGAGCTGCCTTGCTTAAAGAATGTTTTTGTTGTTTGCCCAAATGCAGCCATTGCCAGCTCTCATGCCTAAAATAATTAGACTGGTGTCATTCAAAGGACGGACTTTGGCAGGTGAGAAACAGCAGAAGAAAAGCACAACAAAATGCTATTCCTGGCCAGCCTTCCAGGGAGCGGTGATATGGGGCAGTAGCAATCCAAGTGGGAAAAAAAGCAGAATGAGACAAAGGGGACAAGGGTTGTTGAAAAGGCCAAAAAGGCTCAAGGTGTCATCCTTGCTCATCTAACCTGCATGTTTCTCAAGCAGAGGAGCGAAGTGCTGTCTCTGCTGGTTTCCTGGTGGGCAGCAATGAAGGGAAGCAGACAAAGTGATATTTCTCTCTCTCTCTTGCCTTGAGCAGGTGCCAGCATACTGCTTTGGCAGCTGCCGAGTGTTGTGCTCTGGGAATTTCTGCAGCACAGAGTGTTGGTCTCACTGCCGCAGTTGGATGACACCAGACCCAGTGGTGACAATGAGCCTTACAAGGAGAAGTGAAGGTGTAAAAACAAGATGAAATCCAAACTGTGTTCTTTTGCAGGGAAGAAAGCATTTACTGACGTCAAGAGATGCAGCCAGTTCCATTTGAGGTGCATATTCTGCCCAAAATGAATTTGAGAGACCAGAAATTCACCTGGAAGATTGATTTCATGGCCTGAGAGGCAGAATGTTAACTCTGTATCACTCAATTCCAGAACAGTCCCTCTTTTTCCTTTTGTGCTGTTCTTCACAACCAAAGCCATCCCACCTTTTTCTGCTGAGGCTGGGAAAGCACTGTGTTCCAACCCCTCTCTGTTCACCAGCATCTAAGAGGCACTAGAAAAGCAATTAGCACTGAGAGGATTAGGGAGCAGAGAAGTATGTGTGGTGTGGCAAGAGGCCAGGGAGGCAAGAGGGCTTGCAGGGCTGGTCTAGGCTCACCTCTAACTGCACGTGGGATCATTCTGCCAGTCAGAAGGCCCCACAGCAGATGGGGCAACAACTGATTTTTATTCCCAAAGACTGTAAAAAGTGGAAAGGAGGATTGCTTTCTACAGAAAGTAATAAAAGCAAGACTAATTAAACACTGTGCCTGCTTCTGTGCTTTGGCTCTATGGTTTCATTGGTTACAGAGGTAACTGTGGGACAAATTTCAGCTTTGGTGTCACTTGATTAATTTCAGGAGGCTGATGCTGCAGCAGATTAGCCAACTTACTTCAACAAACTTGCACGCAAGACACCAAACAGCCCCAACGTACAGTCAGTTCTTCATCATTCTCCCTTTGAATGGACCAAGCCTCCCTTGGGGTGACAACAGGCCCAGTGCCCTGCTCTGTCCATTATCTCTCGACTTGGTTCCATTCTCTACACACCATCAAATGTGCTTGTCAAAGGGGAACAATCAAGACGCATCCTGAGTGCTCCATGTTTCATACAACTTATCTAATTACCCTCATTTTCAGTCCACTTCAAACTTTCCACTACCTGGAGCAAAGGAAGAGGCAATCAGCTCACCTAATGCTGCAGGGAAGACATGCAGACACAGACACTGAAGCAGATTGAGAGCAGTCCTGCACAAGGAGTCTCAGCTTTTGGAGAGAGAAAGCCTTTTCTGCCTCTATCTTCCCACCAGCCTTCTTCAAAACCTCTAAACACACTGCAAAGCCAACACAGACAGTACAGCAACCAGGAGCTGGAAAGGAACAGTGGCATTTGCAAAGGGTTTGACACACAGCAACCAGATAGCTTGGAGACAGACTCTCACCAGGAGCTAGTCTTCAGTGTTTCTGTTTGCCCTGCAGCAGTCTCTGAAGCATGGAGGTGTTTGCAAACTTGCTCCCATAGATCCTGTGCCACAGCTCAGCTTTTCCAGGGAGACGGGAGCTGATTAGATCTCTGCACTGCCTTCCTCAAATACTCTCCCTCCTCAGTTCATTTTATGTTGATGTGCCCAGTGTGGTTTTGTAGCTCCTGACAGGGTTAATTGGCAGACCCAGTAGGGGAAATAAAACGTTTCAGCTTTGTGGCTGCTTTTTTTTGTCCTTGCTTGCTCTTGAGACTGTGGGAAAGTGCTGGCTCCTGAAGGGTTAAAGAGCTAGCACAGCAGGTAGCCAGCTGCTCTAGATGTCTACAATTTATTCCTGGCCCTATTCGGGCCTCTGCATGCTGCTCAGGTGTGTATGGGGGCCACTGCAGGGCAAACACACAACCCCTGCTTCTCACAGCCTGGGGCTCCAGGGAACAGGGGGCACAGGCCAGGGCTGAGACAGGGGGCGTGTGTGACCTGTTGAGAACAGGTGCAGCCACCGAGGGCCATTTTGGACCCAGCAGCAAGGGGGTTTCTGTAGACTTTTTGCTCTCCCTCTGGGGCTGGGCTTCTACAAAGACAAAAGGCCCCTCCCAGCTTCATCTCTGAAAGCACTCTCATTCCTCTTCCATTTTCATCTAAGTTTCCAGTGAAGATATATTATTCTGAGTGATTATGCTGCCAGCCAAATTAGTGAGGAATGGAAATGCCCTTTCTTCTTGCATTCCAGCCATTGGTCTTTTTGGTTCTCAGCAAAAGGAGCCACGATAATTTTAGTCTCTTTTTCTTATAGGTATTATTTATTTGCAAGCTGACGGCATGTGGGAAAACCCATCAAGAACCAAACCCCAGGGCATGAAACTTCATTATTATTCACCTGTTTAAAACCTAGAAGGAACTGGGTGGTCAATTAAGTGCAAGTAAGACTCTAAGGCAAAGGCTCCCCATCAGCACCAAAGACAAGTCAGATGTAGCATGAGATGCAACTGAGAACAGGCAAAAGGGGCTGTGAGGAGACAGAAATATCAAAATAGAAGACAGTAGTGGTTCCTATCCCACACTCAGAAAACAGAAATTTTACACAAGATGACAATCACCAAGGAGATGAAGCATGCATGGATACACAAAGAATTTTTTTTCCCCCAAGACCTACGAGATGAAGATTTATTTTTGCAGATTGATTTATTTGGTGGGAAGGGTGTGATTTTGTTTTAATTTTCACTTCCTTGTAATGAGAATGTACCCCTGCCATATGTGAATGTAGCTGCAGCAGTAACACTATGCTATACCTGATCGACAAGAGCATAAACCCAAATGTAAATAGACAGAGAACTCAACTAGTCTGATTTTGGTGCCTACCTGAGAGAAATGCAAGTAACAAACAGACTGCAGGAACCCCCCCACCCCCCCACCCCCCCCCAAAAAAAACCCCAACAACCAAAAAACCCAACAAACCCCTCATGCTGGATTTCTGACATTGCTGGTTAGATTATTAAAATGGTAATCAGTAAAAAGGGCAATTTCAATCAATCAACTTCATCTCCTAAGGAGAAGCCACAGGAGGGAGAGTGAAGGAGTCGGGAGATCTGGTTGTGCAGATTTAGGCAAATCACTTTGCCCTGTATGCCTGTTCCACTCTCCTTTTATCTCACTAGAGTGTCCTAGCCCCATGTCATTGTCTAGACGACACCATTTCTCCTGTCCTGCATTTTCATCCAAGAAAAGGCTGGAAAGAGAAAGTCACAGTCACCAAGTGTGCAAGCTTTTTTACAGAGCCACAAACAGAATTCAGATCACCAAGTCTTAACATCTCTAGTTGTCAGTAAATGGCCAGGAAACCCTCTGGCAAAATGTACCTTTTTGCTTTCCTAATGTTGGTCCAACAGAACGGCAACTTGCTATTCTGTTATCCCAAAGAGCAGCATCCTGCTCAGTGAAGCTGAAGGCTCAGCCCTGCTGATATACAGTGTGTGTCAGCACAACAACACTTCTGCTCTCAGCTTGCTTTGACAAAATCCAGGAAATTGCACACAAATTCAGTGTTAAAAAACCCATTACAATTGCAAAGCTGAAAAGCCTGCTAACTGGGAAAAGCAGCGAGGAAGATCGTGAGACTCGCCTGAGGTCAGGCAAGGCACACAGGTATCCTGACATGCAGAGCTACCCCTTAACTACAGATCCAATACAAGGTCCCAAAATGCCCTTAATCAAAACAAGGCTGAAGCGTCCTACCAAGGTCACTGCAAACAAAGCTCACTAGGCAAAGTACAGCTTTTTTTTTTTTTTGAGACTGTTTATGCTAACAAGGTTTGAGGTTTGTCAGGCTTCCCTATGACCCTCAACCCCCTACAAGGCTGCATGAGAAACTGGTGGGATGAGGTTCCCAAACTGCCAGCTTTGCAGAGCATGCTTGGGAAATAAATAAACAACACAGCAACTCTGTCCCTTTGGGTTTTTCTCTTTCTCTCCATATTATCGTGTCACTGTGCATGTCACCTTCTAACACTGGGTTATTTATCATCACTGAGTGCCTAGATTGGCCCTCCTAGAGAAAAATCAAAGAAAGCAGCAGGGGCTGAGGTTTGATGAGAAGGAAATAAATTCTTCCCTTTGCGAAGCATATGCACTTCTCTGCTACCCCATACACACCCACACATGCATACACACATTTCCAGGCTGCTCCCCTTCCCCCCACCAGCAGGCTTCTTTCAGCCAAGCGAGTCCCTGCACTTCTCCCTTTTCTCTGCTCAGATTCAGTGCCTTGTTTCTATGGATTTCTGTGTCAGCTCCCTCAAGGATATTCGCTGGAATGGACACATTTACAGGATGACTAACGTTCTGAAAGCAGGTGGTGCTATTATAGTCATACAAAAGCCGCCTATTTTTGCTGCCTTGTGCTGTCATCCTGTTAGGCTATACTTTGCTTTGCCTTGTTATCATACCGACTTCTCAGCACCATTACTCCAGGCTGCTCCAGTTCCAGGGCTGTCTGTGGAGGACTGATAGAGGGGCATCTTTGTTCATTGCAGTGGTAACTTGGAGCTCCCACACACACACACAGAGGCCTGAAAGTTTCTCTTTCTGTCATAATTAATTTGCTTCATGAAGCTTGAGAAAATACTTAAAAAGGAAAAAAGTTCTGGTATATATGCATATCTAATGTATGCATGCACTCACAAATATATATTTTTCTATGCAGAACAGTGCCCTCAAAATGAAATGTTAGAAGGTGACTGTGTTCACTTTACCCTTATATTTGGTATAATCTTTTTGGAAGTCGTAATGTAAATTTTGAGTATTTTTGTATTTTTTATTAACTTGAACGATGATGGTTCACATAAAGTACTTTAATATCTCAACTTGTATTGGCCTGAAAACTCTTAGCTTGTCTGATCGCAGTTCTTGGCACATGATCTTATCTGTCCTTGCACTCTTGGTTTCAGTGCAGTAACATTGCGAGGGTG
The DNA here is from genome assembly GCA_013389865.1 of Piaya cayana. NCBI lineage: Eukaryota > Metazoa > Chordata > Aves > Cuculiformes > Coccyzidae > Piaya > Piaya cayana. Next base: position 551,913 of record WAAB01011635.1, on the reverse strand, counting down.
CTATACTTATCCTCAGCCGCAGACCATCTCTGCCTAAATGACATCTAAGCACCCAGAACTGAGAAGTAATGCAAGATGAAACACAGCAGCATGGAGTTTAAATAAAATCACATCATCAGAAGCTACATTTTCTGAACTTCAGTCCAGAGACTTTATATAACTAATAGTGAAATGACCAAGAAAAAACAACATCAGCGTATGACAGTTTTAAAGTGCATATAACAGAGCAGGGACCACAGCAGAAAGATCCTCAGGCAGACCACAACCACCAGAATCTTCTATGTCCTTTTCACCTTGAAGGGAGAAGCTGGATTTTCACTTCCAGCTCAGCACTTTGCAAAACCTGGCAATTCTGACTCCAGCTCCTTTTACTCCTCATAAACCCTGTGGAGGGCAGTACAAATTGTATGTGTGATTCCTAAACTAGTTTATGCCAATCCAGCTTGTGCGTGAGAGATTTGCATTCAGAGAGCCCACAATAAGTACAAAATTATTAATACAGCATCGTACTCAGTAGCCGAGACACTGCTTGTTACCAGGGGGAAAAACACTACTCTTCTGCTATAAAGGATCTAAATGGGAATCAGACTCAGTCTCATCTCATAACGTAAATGTCCTGACCTGCTGTTCCCTTCTTTGTAACACAAATTCAGCTATAATCAATTATGGCTTGAAATGGTTCTTAAATATAGAGAAAAATCCAAAGCACATGCAAAGGCCTCTGATGGTAACTGATGTGATAAAGCAGTGCAGGAAACTCCTTTTTCTTATTAAAGGCTGATTTTAAATCCCTCTGCAGACAGATGCAGTTGCTGTGCTATGTACTACTAACCTTGAATTCACATTAACAAGTATATGAAAAGTTTCCTTTTCCAACTGAGTGCTCAGTACAGGAACATCTCTGACAGCGGCTGCACATTCCCTCCTCCCCACGTTTCATCACCAAGCATTCCTTGCTAATCAATAAAGGTCAAATCTGGATCCCATTGGAATTCATGGTGAAAACTATTGACATCAACAGGTCAAGAATAGCCAAGGGACGATTTATGTGACAGAGAGCAGAAAACATAAGCAGGAAAAGGCCACCAAATTCTCAGTTGGTGTAAATCAAGGGAGATACTGATTTATACCAGCTAAAGATAGGGCAGGAAAAAGACAAAAGAGAGAGAACAAAAAAAAATAATCTTTATTTAATAACCTCAGATACAAACAAAATCTCATCATAGTTCTGTACTACAGAAAAGCTTTGACCTAGCCAGGCTGATATAGCAGGGAGGCTCCTTCTTCTCTGACTGCTATTGCCCGAGACACAGAGGGGAAGCAAAGGGAGAGAAAATCTGCTTTGTTTCTGATTTTAGCAGCCGTAAGAAAAACTTCTCTTCAATCGACTGCCACTGAGGAACGAACGTTTCGTGCCAGAAGAGGGCACTTTAACTACAGGCAAGAGTCAGTTGTGCTGCCTGGGGCTGGCCAGGTGGGGAAGGGGCACCGCTTCATTAGCCCAGACCTCGCACTGGGGAATAGCCACAGGGAGGTGCAAAGAGGCACCAGGATGCTGGGCTTCCACCCTTCTCCCCAGGGCTGACCCTGAGTGCTCATCCTCACTGGTTTTCCTGCCTTGGATTTCCTCATTTTCCCCCTCCCCCATCATCAAAGAACTAGAGCTTGTGCTCGTGGGTCACACGGGCTCTGCATCAGGCCAGGCTTATTTTGAAATAGGAGGTAATTGTCCCACCAACAGTGTGACTATGGAGACCTGGTCTCTAGCCTGGGTTTCTCTAGCAGTATGGGTTTTGTGCTGGCTGAAATTCTCCCAGAGTTGGAGCGTTTTACAGCGTCTCCCCCATACAGACCCTCTGGTGCGTAATAACACATAAACTCGCTCCAGCCTTTTTCCCAGCAGAGGCATCAGTTGAGTCTCATTCCTTTGCTCAGCTGACTGTTTTCATAAAACTTGCCCAGACGTAATACCCCTGAGAAATCTCTTCAGTTGGAACCAGAAATAATAGGCTCAGAAATTTGGGGGTGAATGTATGTTAAACACACATACACACATACTGCCCAGCAAAAGGACTCTTAAACACACAGACTGTCTGCTTTTTCCAACTGTATCAGCTGGTTCAAAACCAGATTGGTCTCCCTACAAGCCATACTTCTTGAAGCACACACACTAGTCTCATCCCTCTAGGCACAATATGACCAGTCATGTCTCATCTCCACAGAAATATCTTGACAACACAAATTTCAGAGGTTATGCAAACCCTTTAATTAGAGGCAAGAAAGACCAGAAGAGATGTAGGAAAACAGACTGGATGATACAGCAAGTATGAGAATTTTGGTCTGGCTTTGAGAGTTTCGTTTCTTTCCTGTGGTGATCCCTATGATGAAGCTCAAAACATTTTCTTGTTTGAGATAGGCTAGCATGGAGTAATAATGAATGTATCTGAGCCAGTCCATAAACTCCCATCATATCTATCCATAGCATCTAATTCTCAGTGACTGCCTCAGAGTGGCTAGTCCTCTGTTTGCATCTCAAAAGTTTCCAGACACATAAATAAACCAAGCACGGATAAATTTGGTCTGAAGGTCTGTTTCTCAGAAGGATCTGGCAGCTGCCTTGGTTTATTGGCAGTTCATTTATCATCTCAAGAAAAATATTGACGGTTCTGGAGACACAGGCCCTTTCTGTATCCTGGTTGAAGGAAAGCTGTCCTTCTGGGCAGGCTTTGGAAAGAAAGTCAATGCAACAAATTCTACTTGGCAGACACATGAGGGATGCAGTACAGAGAAGAATCATTAAGTAAGGAAGAAGGGACACTAGGATGATAATCCTGTTGGCCCAGAAATGGCCCAGTCTCAAATCTTCACAGTATTACAACAAGAATATGAGATTGTGAGACTTCCATCAGGCACAGTCATAGGCATCTTCTCAAGACAAGGCATTTAGTACTGCTACACAGTAAGAGACAAGCAGCCTGAGGCTGCATTCTGCCAATAGAACCAGCCACTTACCAGATCTTGAAGAATCCACAGAAACACCAAGAGAAGGCTTGAAAACAGGAATAATGGGCCTGAAGTACTGGAGAATCTCTCCCCTTGGGTTGGCAGAATCATGCAGTGCTGGCTCCACTGTGAAGGAGTGTTAGCAGTCTAGCTGCCTCTCCAGCAGAAAGTCACCAGGAAGACAACTTGATCTTCTTTCCATCTCCTACCTTGATTAAACCAGCTATGTTCCACTTGAACAGCCTGTTAATGGTTTATTGAAAGGAAGCTTCAGATTGGTCATAGATTAATATGGTGGAAAGAGATCTCACATTGTACTTGTCCTGCAACACTGCTCCAGCTGAATACCTGCAGAAACCAGCCCAATGTGAGCTTTCACTCCATGTGACTCTGTAGATCCCTCTTTGTTATGTAAGAAGTCTTGAGCAGTTAACCTACATACTGGATTCCTTAAGGGACTGGCCGATAAGGAAAACATGAATGGATTGTCACCTATCATTTGGTCTTTTGTGGCAACAGATGACAGTTGCTGCTTTAATAAGGATTGCCTAGTTTTAGAAAAAGAAATCACTAGCCTGGCAGAATCATGAATGCAACCTGACTGTGGGAGCATGTTATTCAGAAGTCGGTTTGCTGAGGAAGAGTGATGCACACCAATCATAATGACAGAAAGCAAGGTATTTAGGATGTTGCAATTTTCAAAACCCATGTATTCCTTGACCAGGAGTTGGTTCCTAGATTCTTTAAGCCTGATGACAAATACTCCAACCTATGCTGAACAGAAATTCAGTTATTTTAACAAGCTTTGAAACTCTTCTAAATTTTGGGAAGAAGAAAAGTACAGCAGAGCACATACAGACATAATGATTACAGTGTCTGCTCTGAAACCAAGCATTGTATCTCCCATTTTAGTGCTTATACTTGCTACTTGTGTGATCAGGGCAGGATTTATCTGGACTACAATTAAAAATGATAATGCACAGCAAACACAGGCTCTGGCATTAGAGTCACTGGAGTTAATTCTCCATTGCTTAGCAACTCATACCGTTGTGCATACCTAGAAAGAATGTGTAAAATGATATATCAGCTCTAGAAATAAAGGAATTATTCTGATCTGGTAGTATTTTTCTGCTTATCGTGCAAAGGATAAATAGACAGTGAATAACTAGGTAGGCTAGGAGACACAAAATGTGGGAAAAAAAAAGGGGAATGATGCAAGTGCCATGGGAAAAGCAGATGGGACTCAATGCTCCTTCACTTGGGAATCACAAAATAAAGCTTGCAGGTGGTAGGCTTAAAGCAAACAAGATACTAGGAAGCTGTTGAAATCCCTAGCAAGGAATGCTGTTGATGCTAAAAATGTATGCAGGTTCATGGGAGACAAATCCATTGAGTGTCACTACTGATATAATAAACATTTCTGACTCTGGGATCCTCAAACCAGGAATTGCTGGAAGCTGGAAGAATATTCAGGGGAAGTATTGTTATACACTTACTCTGTTGTTATATTCTTCTCAGCAACTGCTTCTGGCCTCTGTCAGAGGCAAGATATTACAGAGGACTTTGTTTGATCTGAGCTGATTTGGCTGTTCTTCTGTTCAGAGATGAGGCATGGGGGAATCAAACCCATTCTGCCTTATCAAAACATGAGGGTTTCAAAACACTAGATCAAAGCTGGAGTTTATCTTTTCGTTTCTGTCTGAGACACATTCAGACTTTTTTGATTACCTCTAAGTGACAAAGAACACTGCTGTCTTGGGGTGGGCATGGATTAGCCTTGGCTTGAGTGAGTATTCCTATGAATACACCTATGAACTGTACCTGCCAGGCTTCTGACCTCTTTCAACAGTGGCTTGATGGAGAAAGTGAAACCTTTTCAGGATGCCACAAGATGTTCTTTGTTAAGGTTTACAAGGATGTTAGAATTAAAAGTTTTGTAGAGAAAAGGAAAGTGAAGCAGGGTCTCTACTCACCAGTGACACGCCCAGGAAAGCAAGGAAATGTGGAACCTGTTTCCTGTGACTTTCATACCTACTGTCCTCCTCTGGTTTCTAACAATAGAGATGCAGCTGTCCCTACTAGAGAGATTAATTTTGGTCTCTCTACTCATTCAGCCAGCTATTTTTCATGAAACTCATAGGAATCTAATATCTCTGAGACCTTCATCACTGTCAAATTCAGTTGCAATTGGTCAAGCAGCTGAAGAAGTCAGACACTAATTTCTTTGCTGAAGCTCGTAAAAAATAATTTCTGATTTCTTTCCAGGATGTTGGTATTTGGGACTAAAGAAGTGGTAGTTAAAATATAACTTCTGCTCCCACCCTAGAATTCCCTTCAATCACCACTAAGCCCTGCCAAGGCTTTAGATGGCAAAATATAAAAGAAAAAAAAAGGTGAAAGACAGTACAAAGTAAACAAAAAGCAGAGGCTGGGTGTGTCTGATTAATGAAATGCCACCTGCAAAAAACAGATGAGATGATGAGAAAGGCGTGGGGTAGGGGTAATGACCTAAAACTGTGAACAGGATGGTGAGGATACAGATGCAAGACAGGCAGGCACAAGGGAGAAGACTCAGCCAGAAGTAAAGAGAAACAGAAAAGAGGAAAAAGGTGACATAGAGACACATGAACACTAAAATAGACTGGCAGAAAAACAGATAGCTGTCACAGAGACACCGCATTTTTTTTCTGTTTATTGTCTTTTGAAAAACACTTCAATCTGAATGGCTTTTTTCTCTTCATTCTCATTGTCATTTGGCAAAGATCCAAAGCACAGCACTGGCTAAAGGCCTCTCCCAACCTTAAATCTTCAGCTTACAGACGTTACTTACAGACGTTTAGTCATATTAATCACCCCCCTCAGATATTTCCAACAAACAGTTAATATCCTTTAAGTCTTACTCTCCTCTGCCTTTCAGATTAGCCTTGCCCTTTCCTTTGCACTTAAGTTTAGCAAGTGTTACTAATAAGAATTTAACATTTACTAAAGAATTATTTTATCTATGGGTCTAATAGAATTTGCATGGTGCTCTAAGAACCCATGAGCCTTCCTATCAGTTCTATATGCTTAGTTTTCTCTAAATTGTTTATAAGATGAAGGAAAAATACAAGTTTAGGAAAAAAAGTGTTCATAAGTGAGGTGTTAAAAACCTTGAAAGCCAGTTCCATGAGGGATAGCAGTGCCTGGAGGGAACTTCTCCCCTTGTTTACATTAGCCACAATTTGCAGTCACTCATGTAATCAACTTCACATTCTGACCATTCAGTCAATTCATCACTTGTGCTTGCTCTGAGTTATTTTCTCCTGTGTGCAAAAGAAATACTAACAGAAAAATGTATTAATTATTATTATTAACTGGGAGATTTTATGATTTTTTTTATAACACCATTGAAACTATTTGGAATTAAGAGATTTCTGTGCTTGCAGGTCACTGATTTCTTTGGCCTGATAGCAACTGTAAGTCACTGATAGCTTGAATGGAAACAACTGATGAGGATTTCAATAAGTAAAACCTCAGTGACAGTTTGGCACCTGGTAACACGCAGTGTTTCAACAGAAACCCTAAAGGTTGCATTTGGTATAAGATCATTTTTAGACCTGGGCTTCCTCATCTTGGATGGCTTAGAAGGGTCATTCTTCTCATGTCACTGTCTACAGCCCTAGCTAGGCCTAAGAGCAAATTCTTTGCCAGCAGTGGTTGAAGACTGCTGTTGGGGAGCAGGGATGATATTTGCACATGTGTTTCTGTGAGCCACTTACGCACCCATTGTNCTTTCCTTTGCACTTAAGTTTAGCAAGTGTTACTAATAAGAATTTAACATCTACTAAAGAATTATTTTATCTATGGGTCTAATAGAATTTGCATGGTGCTCTAAGAGCCCATGAGTCTTCCTATCAGTTCTATATGCTTAGTTTTCTCTAAATTGTTTATAAGATGAAGGAAAAATACAAGTTTATGAAAAAAGGAGTTTGTAAGTGAGGTGTTAAAAACCTTGAAAGCCAGTTCCATGAGGGATAGCAGTGCCTGGAGGGAACTTCTCCCCTTGTTTACATTAGCCACAATTTGCAATCACTCATGTAATCAACTTCACATTCTGACCATTCAGTCAATTCATCACTTGTGCTTGCTCTAAGTTATTTTCTCCTGTGTGCAAAAGAAATACTAACAGAAAAATGTATTAATTATTATTATTAACTGGGAGATTTTATGATTTTTTTATAACACCATTGAAACTATTTGGAATTAAGAGAGTTCTGTGCTTGCAGGCCACTGATTTCTTTGGCCTGATAGCAACTGTAAGTCACTGATAGCTTGAATGGAAACAACTGATGAGGATTTCAATAAGTAAAACCTCAGTGACAGTTTGGCACCTGGTGACACGCAGTGTTTCAACAGAAACCCTAAAGGTTGTATTTGGTATAAGATCATTTTTAGAGCTGGACTTCCTCATCTTGGATGGCTTAGAAGGATCATTCTTCTCATGTCACTGTATACAGCCCTAGCTAGGCCAAAGAGCAAATTCTTTGCCAGCAGTGGTTGAAGACTGCTGTTGGGGAGCAGGGATGATATTTGCACATGTGTTTCTGTGAGCCACTTACGCACCCATTGTGCCTGCTCTCGAATAATGTTGTAAATATTGACAGCTCTTAATTCAACCTGTGCAAATTCCCTACTCCAGACTCACAGCTATTGAAGTCTTTGTGCCCCTAAAATGCCACAAGCTCCTGTATTTTTCTTCTAAAGCTGAGTTGAAAACATTTCTATGAGTCTGGATATGCACACTGCTTATATTCTGGTCCCACAACAACCCTCATCATCTCATCTCTTCTCTGCACAGTAGTATCCCTGTGAAAGAAATGTGTGTACACAAGAGGAACAAAATTAATCTACACAGAGTCCTCGTTTACAATGCTCAGGGCAGCTCAACTCTGGAGCAAATCATGGTGCTTAGTCTAACTTGTGCCTTAAAATCTGGTAGGGCAGATTGGTTCTCTGTACCTCTGATGCTTCATTCCCCTCAACACCAGATCCCCAGCTCACAAACTCCTGTGAGTCTGACCTGCTCTCCCTCCTTCCCCAGAGAAGGGCATGTGAATGGCTCACTAACAGGAGGCATGCAAAGCACCTGCGCACAGAAAAATGAACCAGTCACTCAAGACCACTCTTATTGCAGCAATTAACTGCAAGCCCTTTTCCATACTCACATATGTGGTATTTGATACCTGGCTCCTAGCCAAAAGGCAACTGGAATCACATGGTTAAATCCCCAAGAAATACTTTGAAGATGCTTCTGATATTCTACATTTCAGAAAAAAAAATTCTTTAAAAGGGAAAAAACCCACCTTTATAATAACACCTTGCACTTTCATAGCATCTTTCATCTGGGGCTATCAAAGCACTTTGGGATACAGATGCTAAGAAATCCATTACAAAAAAAATAGATATTCCTAAGTTGACTGTATTCACTTGCCTTAATTTCCATTTCTTTACTGATACTCCCAGACAGTGTCTGCATGGATTGATGCAGTCATTGCTACAAGCAACTAGATAAACAAATCTACATACAAATATCCACTCTCCCCCACAACCAACCTTTCTTACAGTAAAATAAGTATTATTCTACAGCACTGTCCACTGTATTGAACTGTGCGAGGGAGGGAAAAAGCATACGTACTGCAACACCATATACTGCTTTACACTTCCATTCCACTGCATTTCATTAAACAGACTTTCACTGTTTCTTAATTTTCTTTGAGCAGGTCCCCCTCTATATACCCAATATGAACAAACACACAGATTCCTTCTGGGTATGAGCCAACAGCTGCAACTCTGAAAAATATCAGCTTCTTATATCATTAACTGAGTTTCCATGGTGCCCTGGGGCAGAGATATTGATGCTTGACAGCATTATCACTATAAAGTAACTTTACAACTCTATAATTTAACTCTGTGCTTCCAGTAATATTAAGAGCATTTGAAATTGTGGCTGTAAACCTTGACACTTTCACATAGACTGGGGAATTGAAAGAAGATTTTGTTTTCTTTCCTCAAAGACAACCCAAAACACAGTGTTGAGAAATAACCAGATACTGGAGAGATGATGTGCAGATGTCACTTTTAGGAAAATTTGCAGGATTAAGATTATTGACACTTTTTGCAACACACAGAAAGAAGCCAGTTTATAGGAGTTCAGCAGAAGAAGGATGTAGACCTCTAGAGGTCTTTTCCTTAGTATGTGCCCAATTTATTTGAAATCATCTCGGCAACAAGCTCTAACTCAAGTTCAAACATGAGCCATACTAGATAACCTCTGCAGAGCTCCCTCAGGTTTATCAGCACAGCATTTCATAACTCATTGGCTTTTGCTAGTAATGTTGTCTTTACTGAGTGGGAATGAACCTGCAAGGGCCATAATCTGGCTCATGAGGATCTTCTTTTAAAGATATCACTAACAGAGCTAGGAGGATAGGACAGACAGTTGCCAAAAAAAGAAATGTAAAAAAAGCCCAAAATAATCAAGTACATTTGCCCTAGAGGACTAGCAAATCCATGAAGCTCTAAAAGTTATGGATACTTTTACTGGAATTGTATTTTGCATATAGATTTCTTTTCCTCGGGACAGACATTTCCTGAGATCCAGGTACTCTTTAATTTGAATGTAAGAAAATGACTGTTTTCTCCAGGGGATTTAATTTCTCAAGTTCCCAATCAAGCAGCAGGCTGGTAGTCTGCTTGAAGTTAAGAATAAGAGTGAACTCAGTGGTGACAACTGTGCCAAAAGTCCAAGATGCAAGCTCCTGTTACACACCCAAAGAGACTCTAGTCAATCTAAGCTCTCATTCTGTGGCTGTAGCAGCATAAATACATTTTTTATGTCCATAAACAGAAGAGTTTAGTAGTGCAACTACACACTATTTAAGAGATGTAAAGCTTCCAGTTTAACAGATTCAGTGAAATGAATAACACTAACTGATATCTTTGATAGCTGGTTCAGCTATACTGTTTTAAAGCACTGAGATAATTCTGTAGCTGATCATAATGTGAAAACACCTACCTTGGGATATGGCTCTTTCTTCTGTGTTCTTCACCCATGGCTTCCAAAATGTTATTCTGGTTATTTTGTTTGCTTGTTTGTTTTACAAAAAGGTTTTATCACACTGAGTTATACTGAGGACATTAAATCAAAGAAGTGAAGTGATATGCTTAGAAAAGCCATACAAGAAAAACGTTCCACCAGACTCTCAGTCCAAGGTTCTGTTATCCTGCTCCAGTCAGAAGTGATTGCAATGAGTAAAGCCATACACATAGGTGCCTAAATAGGATGAGGGCCTTCCTCACCTGCAGGAAGCTTAGACTTAAAGTTACAGTACACAAAAAAAAAGTCAGGGACACATTAGCAGTTTTGATGCCCACCACAATTCATCACCATGATGATTCTCCCCTACAGCTACCAGGTTAAAATCATACCAGTTCTGGCCCAGTCTCCATGATTTCTATTTTCCTACCTCATGGCTGGTCTTTGGAAGAGTAAAACCTTTTACGCTCTCTTATGGGCTGCCTGCTGTGCAGCAGGGATTCAGTTCAAACCCTCTAAAAAATGAACCCAATAGATTTTAAAACAGTTGATGTGAGACTTCTCTACTAGCCACTCTCAGGTCAGGCTGTGACAGCTGTGATCAGCGGCTGTAGTGGAAAGCAATTCCGGTTTTGCTGTCAGAACAGCACTTGGAGTCCTACAGCTGGGGATTCATCCTTCCTCCCCCTCTTTTATCCTTTGTTCCCTACCCAGCTACAAGGCTGGCATGTATCTAGACAGCTCAGCAGCTGAGCTGGTGGTGAATGTTACAGAACAGTTTGCATGCCTTGTATCATGAGCCTTGTAAATGCCTAGTAAAACATGGTATTTAATGGAAGCATATCAGCTCATTTTAAAGCTTCTTTAACTGGTGCTGTGCAAACTATGGCTGTGCTGCCTTTTTAATCAGTTACCACCAAATATGCACACGTGTGAGAGGGGCTTTACAAATTTCTCTGCCCACTTCCAGGCAACTAACTGACAAGCCTACAATCCTGTTATTACGCCTTCAAAACAGAGTCCATTCACTGTTATCTACAGCACATGTTATCATAGGGTATTCTGCAGAGCCAGGCTTATAGAACATATCCCTAACATTTCTCATACACCAGGTATGTATCAGTTAGGCACAAAAAAGAAATGTACACAAATACCTCTGAAGGAAAGTACAACAAAGGGTTCAGGAATTTATACCTGATGCAGTGCTTTGTTTGCAGGATGAAAATAGAAGAGACACTCCAGCAAAGACTATTACTGGCAAAATGCTAACTGAGGCCTGAGACATTTGTGCAACCATGTTAACTCTCTATTAGAAGGTGCCAAAAATTCAGCACTGCATGGGATGCTATTATCCTACCATATGTGTCCCAAACATATACACCCTACACAAACTCAGGAAGATCCTTTGCTCCTAGATTGGATTTAAATAGTGAAGGCTCAGGAGCCAATTTCTTTTTATAGAACATACCAGGTAAAACACTCTAAATTCTGAATATTTGTGGTATTTAATTTAGGAGAATGCATTCAGTCATACTAACTGAAATAATTTGGAACAGATTTTTACTTTTAATGATACCTTCTGTTCCTTTTTTTAAAAAAAAATCTTACTTTTTGTATTGAAGAAAGTTACTCTCTAGACTAAAAATGTCAGAATTCAAATAATATTTAACAAACTAAAAGTCTGTCTCCCATTTTCATGCATGTAAGGTATCCATTTATGTCAATAATTACCAAGTATGTTTCAGTCCCACATGTCTGAAAAAAAATGTGTTATCTTACCAAATGTAGAAATATATTTGTTACAGTCACACATAGAGGTTTGGTTACCTCATAGAGTTAACATGTAAGTCCTGAGGAACATGAAGAGATTTAAAAAAAATACAACAAAAAGCCCCAACATAATCCATTTATACTATGTTATGAAAGGGGGTAGTACTAAGTTCTTATTTGCTGTGAATACTGTAAAGGTGAGAAGCTGACAGGTAGAATTAAATGCAACCAGTGCAAGGAGAAGGCACTTGAGAGTTTTTTTCATTTTTCTCGCTTGTCAACAGGAACAACATTAGGCTAAATTAATATTTTCGTAGAACCTGGAGATCCTCACATGTTTTGGTGTCTACATGGAGCCAGTACAGGTAGTTTCTGAACGTGGGATGTGATGTTGTTTGTAGTTTCTGTTCAAGGCCATGGATTCCCTGAACTTGAGCCTGAGTATCCATCTGCTGTTCTTAATCCAACACTAGAAGCTACCAACAACTCTAGCCTCCCTGATCCTTTTTCTATTAAAAATAAAACAACAACAAAACCCACCCCCTACAACCCAATACATCACAGTGGGATGAACAAAATCCTAGGAAATACATCTTTGAAGGTAGATTTCCTGAATACTATCAGTTCACAGTTTTTGGGCTCACTGTATTTCCTACATTTATTTGCTTGACTTGCTGCCTGTATGTAGCTAAATAGTTAATAGAAGCACACCTGTCCTTGGAGGCCAATATGAATTGACTGTCTGTGTCTTTGGTTCAGGTCCATTAAAAAATCTGAGCATTAATTAATCACTGACTTGCAAATAGCTTGGAAGAGCTGTTCAGGCTAAATTGGAACGTTCTGCAATTGTTTTACTTTTGGTCACAGGCACTTCAGTGATATAAAACTTCTCCCCTCCGAGATAGGATGTGCATAAATCCAGCCACTCCTGTGTTAGAGCAGACCAGCCTAGAGACTTCTTCAGGCAGCTCCATTTCTTTCTCAAACTAGGAAACTGCACACATGAGGAAAAGCTGTCATAAGCAGCACTCTTGATAGAATCCCTCAGCTGAAAAGGAAATAATAAAAACTATCAGGGCAAAATGCCAGTGGAGTGTACGACATGGGCAAAGAGCCTTCCCAACTTGCTGTCTGCTAGGCCAGTCAAAACCAGCTTTTTCACTCAGCTAGGTGAAACCATAACTGTAGAAATCAAGCTGCTGCTTGAGCCTTCCGTACATCATCAAGGAGGATCTCTGTGATCTGGAGCCTGTATTCTGTGTTCTAGCTGCTCATGGTCACAATTAATAAATTGAGAATGATGTGGCTCTGTCTGTAGAAGGCAAGCCAAGAAAATAGATAAAGCTGTTAGACCCCACACCTCAAACCTCTGTAATGTGAAGCACAAAGCAAATATCTTTAGGGAAATGGAAACTAAACCAGCACGATCTACAAGTCATGAAGGAAAACATATTCAAGGGAATCAAGATCTCATGTGTATAGGAACTCTTCCCACTCCTCACTGCAAAAACTGTTCTTGACAAATAAGGAAGATAAATAAGCAGTGCAACGAGTACTAAGTGATGAGGAAAATTAAAGGTGAAACTAAGGCATGTATTCTTAAAACACCGAAATACTAACATCAGAATATAAATATCTAAACCTAACAGTAAAGATAATTTTTTCCTCAGTGGCAAGATATACTACATATAAGTTTGTTGCAATGTATGTTAATGGACAAAAAAAGTGCTTGTATTCCAAATGCTCAAGATTTATAAGTCAACTTAATATATTCAACCCCTTCAAAATTTCACTTTAATTGTAGAAGTCAAACCAGAAGCCCCAAATGATTAAGAATTACTTTCTCTGCACCTTGTTTCTTGCTCTTATTTCCACATAGTGTACACATGCATGGATGGTGAAGAATTACATCTCACATGAAAGTTTCCTCCTTGCTACCCTAAAGCTGTAAACCTTCACCAACTTCTGTAATGCAGTGGAGGGGTAATTAGGCAACCACAGCTAATTTTTCTCCCAATGTGTTATTTGTAAATCTCTGGAAATTTCAAAAGCTACCAAGATAGAATGACAAAATGAAACACCCAAGCTTGAAGTATGGGTGCTGGTTATTTGATTGACCATGGTGGCAAAAAGAAAAGGAAAACATAAAACCAGATCATAAGACCAGTCAGAACAGTTCTACAAATTGTTGATACATTGAGATAGATGTGTGGGGTTTTTTGAGAAATGAAACATTGCTTTTATTTGAGCACTCAAAAATGTGAACAACTTTGTCAGTTTTGTTTACAGAGCTGCTTGCCATTTCTTTGTCAGCTGGCATTAGATACCTGCCTCTGGGGCAGGTGCAGAACCTAGTGGATCCTTTAGAGCCTTTTGACTGCAGTTTAAAGGCAGAGAAGATATTTTAAGTTAGTATTAAGGATACGCTTTCAACTTTCTATTAAAACAATAGTACAAACACAAGGATAATGAGAGGTAAGGAGAGAAATGAAGAAAGAAATGGAAGACTGTGGAAAGGAATGGATCACAGCCTCTCCAGGACTAGTTTCTGTAATAAACGTGAGACAATCTCCTACAAGAGGGAAATGGTTTATTTGATCTAATATGCCTTTTTCTTCTTGAATTTCCACAGTATGGAGAATCAATACAAGGGAAATTAAAGCATCAGGAGCAGACTCACATTTCCACTTGTGTGTTCCTATTTCAGCAAACACTTACTGAGATAGAAGTATTTACCTTAAGTGCCCGGTTCATGCGTGCTCAAGAGGAGGAAGGCTTTCAAAAGGATACATGCTTCTTCTGTGTAGGGGACAGTAGAATTAGGTCCACCCAATATGTAGCTGTAGAATGACACTTCCAGAGTGTAGCAGTAGGATGTATCATTTAAGAGCCCACCAAGAAAGCGCCGTCCTGTCCCTGCTTTCACAGCATCTCTGTTGAATGATGTACTGGACTGCAGGAGGAAGAACAAAGACATGATCAGAGTCCATGAGTGGAACAAGGGGAAGACTGGGATGCAGTCTGTTAACGTTCACATTGCCAAGTCTCATTTACACTATATGAAACTGCACAATATTTTTAGCGTGACATGGAGAGACCACGAATGGAAATATAGTTTTGGCACACAGACTATAAATAATGCCCTGCAGACTTTCACAAAATTACTCTCAGCTTGCTAGTAACATCACCTTTTCTCCTCCCCATTTGGATAATACAAAGAAAGCCTGTTATAAGCATGACTTGAAAGTGAACTTTCCAGATCCTCTATTCTCAAAAGTTAAGCTGAAATATTATTTGAATATTGGGCTCCTTCTCTCTACTGCATTCCCCTATAACATAGGCATTCTCCCCAACCTTTACCATGGACTCTTCAAAGCGAAATAGAAATACAGTGGCATTTATGTGTTGGTGAAACTTTCTCACCTAAGACATTTGACTGGTTCTTAAATTAGGTCACACAAATCTCCACTTCACAATTTAAATGTTAACTGGGTGTTGCTCACAGGGTGGAAAAATATACTGCTCTATTTTACAGCATTAGCAGGACAGTATAAAATGCAATATTTTGTGCTATTACTGAAGATCGTGCTGTAAGAAACCTTACAGCTTTATTATTATTCATTTGAGGGGGGAGAGGAGGACTCCAAGTATTTCCATAAATGAGTTTTAGCTCTCCTTTGAAGACCTGACATCTGGAGACTAAAGGGGAGCTCATCTTCAGGTTGATTGAAGTCTCAGAGCTTGTTCCTACCAGCTAGACAAAAAATGGATTCTGATTTAATTTTGGTTATCAGACTTTATTCACAAACCTCATAACTATAACACTGAGTCAATCTTGGCTCAGGACGAGCTAGTGACCANAAAAAAAAAAAAAAAAAAAAAAAAAAAAAAAAAAAAAAAAAAAAAAAAAAAAAAAGAAGAAGAAAAAAAAAGGGAAAAAAAGGAAAAAAAAACTTAGTAGATCTGACTTGAATACATTGCATAAAAGGTCCTGATATCTCCTGCTTTAAGACTTCTACATTGCCACTGGTACGTAAAAGACTTTTAACGTAGCTTGCTGCTCAGTCATCGTGCCCATGGTGAATTCTCTGAGCTATCCAGGGTCCTTCTTTTGAGCCTTAAAGCTAATATATTTTCTTGCTGACACCATGTTAATATTTATCAAGTCCACCTTTTATCAAAACATGGAAAATAAGATTCCTTTCTTATTTAAAAATTCAGGTGCCATGGTTGGAAATGTTGAACTTCTCTAGACCGAGAAAATCAGATTAATACTGAAATGAGCAACAATTCTTGATGAGTAGCGTGCACCAGAAGATATACAGAATGGAAATACCTGTGGGTTTATTAACATTCTGAATGTTTTGAAGTCTCTCTCATGTTATGAAAAGGGAGGCCTTCAGGGTTAATTAGAATAAGATGGAATTAGGTTTCTTATTAGTATTATATATAGGAGCTTCCAGATGCAGTTTGTTGTCTTTGTGGTAACATAATAGTTAGCTTTGTGTTAAATTGTACACAGGATGTATTTTGCAATGCACATGGCATATAATTTCCTCCAGATTATATGGCAGGAGCCTTGAGGATATTCTGAATACCCATGGAACAGGAAGGTAAGGTGCTCATAAAGACTGATGGGGAAATTGTTAATTTGATATATGGAAAAAAATTGTCAAAGACGTCTACAAGAGGGAAAAGTCTCTTATTTCCTACAAAAGCCTCCGAAAGACTACTGAGACCCTGAAACTGAAGGAAGCTTTGTCTTCAGTTAAATTTCAGAAACATAAAGGAAGATGATCTCTGGGGATTGCTTCGTAAGTCAAGTAAGGATTGATTTCAATGGATAGTGCTTTGTGTTCAAATGACTGCCTGTGGTGAAACTCCTAATGCACAAATCAGTTGATGAATATAGGTGTATGGAGCTACCTCAAAGGAGATGACAACAAATGTGTCAGAACATAGGATTGTGGTTTGTGAACACAAGCATCATTCACAAGGGGAAAGACCTAGTTCTGTGGCTGTATTTAGCACAGTGAAAATAACAAAAATGTTGGAGAAGTGATTCAGGGCAGAGATTAGTGACAGAAGTACTCCAGTGATTAGGAGATTCAGTTACTCACATGGAGTATATATGAAGATTATGGAATCTCATCATCTATGTTCAAGAACAAATTGGACAGGTATCTGCTGATTATAGATGATGTCTTTGGGATACAGTTTGGACTTCAGGTCTTTTTCAGCTCTATTTCCTATTATTTCAGTCAGACTAGAGAAAGGTTATGAGTTGGATTCCTCATAGGTGGTTCTTGAGATAAATCTTCTACAGTATTTTCATCACAGCCCTTGGTATGGTAAAGGAGGACGATGACAAAAAAAATTTGCTGATGACACACTGTGGAATGAATCAACATTATGGAGGAGGCTCTGAATATCATAAGAAGAAAAGCAGTGTGATGACTTCTAGGACCAGAGTGATAGCAGTCAGATGAAACTAAGCTGCAGAAAGTTCCAGGTCATGTACTCAGGGCCTAATAAAAAACAGTCTCTACTATAAGCTGAAATCTCATCAGCTGGAAATATATGAAGAGAGATCATTATATGAAGAGAGATCTATTACTTCACTGAAGTGATTTTTGCTTCCTGGCAGAAAATAGCTCAGAAGTTGGATCTAGTTGTTGGCAAAATTATACTTGCCATATATCAGCAGTGAAGCATAAGTAGTTTAAATAATTCAAATGTTTTGTAAATAGCCAAACAGTAAAACAAAATCTGCATTTTTCTAGAGGCTGAACTTTTATAATGCTATTTTGTGGGTCCTAGGATTCTGGGGGGTGGTGGTTTTTCTTTTTATAATAGAAGAGTTCCAGTTTAAGCTGTGCAAAATGACTTGAAATGGCAATGCTGTTGAATATGACCCGTTCATTTTTTTGCCAAGTACAGATTTACATCCAGTACTGAAAAATGCTGAACCTTCATTTAGGTGCATAAATGTAGATTTTAGAGGTTACGTTTTTCCTTGTTTTGAAAAAAATCTGATGGCATAGACCAACTTAACGTCTGAAATAGGAATTAAAATCAAAAAGGTTGTAGTAGTGAAAGCATAACACAAACCCTACAAATACGAACACATGCAGGTTTTGAAATAGTAGCTCGAGCTTGGCTCTAGAACAAATGTGATAAGGCAGAATGTGATTTGATGTTTTAGATGAAAGGAAGAAAATTACAGATTCAAGAAAATTCAGCTAATGACAAAGAAGGGGAGCAGGTACTTGTTTTGAGTCCAACTTTCTACTGACTGTTTCAAGTCAAAACAGTGGAGTGAAGAAATAAAGGCAAAACTTTGACTCCTCACAAAACTTATCTTGACAGATGATAATGCTGAAACAATGGCTATGAAAAGTCATTATTTTCATGGCAAAGAAAGAGCCTTTGCATGCATATTTATTTAATCAAATTTTCATCTGAGGAAAAAGGTCTGGGGAGGAGTCCAGGGGCAAGAGAGGGGGAAAATCATAGATAAGGTTGTTCGAAAATGAGTCTCTTGGTTTTTTTCTGGGAGAATCTTTTGCCCTAAAACCTTTGGAAAACTGAAGAGAATCATCATTAAGCAAATGCACTGAGCAGGCACAGAAGGAGAACAGCTAAACAAATATTTATTTCTCTAAGGCTGAATTGCCCGGGAATGCCATCAATAGTAGCAGCAAAAAGTACAAAGTCTGGAGGGTGGAGAGAAACACCAAAGACTTTGAAGTTTTAAATAGGGATATTTGTATAAAATCAACAGTAATTCATTGTTAAAACACACAGATACATTAAAGGGCACAGAAGGACTGTGCTTCCCAAGTTGTGTGAAAAAATTCAGTGAACAAATAGATGTCTTTAGGATTCAATAAAAATCTAGTATAAAAGACCAGATCAGGAAAGGTGAAGGATTCCAGAACTTGTTGGGGAATGAATCTTTCTCATCTTCTGAAATTTCTCAACACATCAGGGAAAAAAGCATCAGGGTATGACCACAGTACAATCAGACCTTGCCAGGCTCCTAGCATGGGAACAAGGGTATAGACTGCACATTACTTATGATCAGTCCTAAGGTGTTTTTCCCACACAGCAGGAAAGTACAATACACAAATGGCTTGGAGTAATTAGGAGAGAAACCATCAACCAGACAGAAACATGGTCACAGGACTTGACAGATAGATAAAGATGAATTTCTGAGGTAACAAGATTTTGGGAGGTCTTGAAATCCATTAGTTGTTCACATCTAATGCAACACAATTGTTTGTGTCCCCATGAAAGGAAGTAGAAAATTGCATATATCTTCAAAAACTTCAGCTCTAGTGTGCACATGAATGTTTCCCATTTGTTCTCGCAGAATATCTTCATGAAAGTCAGAATAAAGAGAACTTCCCATTTGCTGATATAGATTGATGCTGTAGGCCCAGGAAGTGTTTTACAAAAGGATGTATCATGTTCAACTGTATGCTCACAAGAATCAGAGTAATGTTAGAAATACTTCCTGGAGAACAGCACAGACATAAGCAACAAGAAGATTCATAATTAGAGAATGGTTTCATATTACAACACATAATTAAAAATATACTGGGTCACCCTATGCCATTCCCATTTGAGGAATAACCTGTATTTCATAACTGAGACTAAATATTTCTTTAAAAACCCACAAAATCAGAAAAATTGACCACATTTTTTCTTGAGCAATAAGCACTTTATCTACTGGGATACACTGGGATTATGCATACAAATCGCTCCGTGTTCTTCACCTATCAGCACTGGCAATGGCCAGGTGTAATCAAGACTCAATTACAATCTCACCAGAGTTATCTGCTGATGCTGCTCTTATAGCTGAAGAGCAAGCTTTTTTTTCTAAAGCAGGTCTGACCTCTATGATCCTTCAACTCACTGCCCTGGTGTAGCAAAAAATGTGATAATAAAAAAGTTAGTAGTTAGTGCTCTAGAAAAAAGGAATGACACACTTGTCATCAAGAAAGAATAGATGTGCCATTGGGAAATGGACTGAAGCCCAGACAATGTCAAATCTATCTCAGTGAAGAGTTTTACAGTATCAGCTATAACTCACTCACTCTCATTTTCTACAACACTTTATTGAAGTCTGTGAAAGTTAGAAAGAGAGCACAGAAATGCACTGGCTTTGAAATCTTTGCCAAAGAGGATCGTAAACAGCAGTACTACAAACTGTGACTCTTCTGTTTGCACCTCCACAGGGTGAGGGGTGCAACCAGCAGCTCACTTTCCTCGTTTGCTTAAAGCTAATTGCTGCCATGGTGTGCTCAGTAGTCACTGCTTTGACCCTGCCATTCTTGCAGCTGGTAGCCCATCAAGCTATCTTACAAGCAAAACTTATCTCCTTACTTCTCTGGAAAAACCGAGGAAACTTCTCACTTGAAAAGCCAACTTAACTCCCTCCTCACACCCGCTTCTCACCAGCTCCATTAACTCTCTTAATAGACTGGAAAATGTATGTGTTAGTAGGTTTTTTTTGTGATAGACTATCAACTGTGCCAACTAGGTCTGGAGACTTGGAAATCATGGCGTTTGGGAGGCTGCTATCAGGTTGCCTTCTTCCAATTCATTTTACAAACAAACTGCAGCCAACATCTGAAATGTAGATGGTATTGAAAAGAGAAAATAAAGAAAAAATCAATCCCAAAGTCAGGAAGCTGTTCTGAAGGAGCTAGCAGGCAAAGAGGAATGATTCTGGGAGTAGAGACATGATGAAATGGGAACGAAGCTCAAAGTTACTCCATGATTTATCTCTCCTTACAACTTCGCTGTGTTTCTGATCTGCAGGAGGAAAATTTATTTTGCCTCAAAATCATTTGTGATTGAGATTTAGGAAGAGGAGGCTTTGAAAAGTCCAGGATCAAAGAGAGATCCCATTATCTCGAGTCTTTCCAGATCCCTTAGGACAGTCAGATTGGACTGATGTTCCTGTGAAAAGGGTTTGCTCACTTACTCTCACTGATTGCTCTGCAGTTGACAGCATTTTGTTTCATAACTTCTACACCTGGTAGGAAACACTGAGGTGGGCAGTAGACTTTAGGTTTAACAAGGGAATATTCTCTGAACTAGAATTTGATTTGCAGAAATCTGAGAAAAGGCACGCAGAGGAGATCTGTAACTGTTTGACCTGCCTTAACAATTGTGAGAGAGAAGAGCATGAAACTGAAATCTGCAGACCAAATAGCCTCATATACTAAGAAGCTTTCACCATTCTACTACCTTGTATCTTTTTGCCTTGTTTCTACTGCTCAATGGAAAGCAGTTGGTCATCATCCTTTCTTAAAGGCAGCACACATTGTAGGAGTACCATGAGCACAACCTTCCTCTTCCACATAGTCAGGATTTAAAGTGCAATTGTGCTCAGAGAAATAACAGTTTAAAGATACTTTGCCACCACACACACATATCTACTCCCTGAGGGGTTTTGTTATCCCTTTAATGTGTAGTGAGGGAATGCCAGATCTTCCCCCATCCTCATCCCTCCCAAGTGTCTTTCAGTCATGTCTGCTTAAGTTTGCTGATCAAAACACATATTGGCATGATAATTAGGAGAGACGTTGGAAGGAGCATTATAAGCTCTTAGTTTATGCCTCAAAACCAAAGCTATGAAATGAGCTCTCCTTTTAGAAACTCTGTAGTTAGACATGCAAGTGGGTTTCATACTTCAGGTTTTCAGCTGTCACCTGCAAGAATGACACTTTTCTTCTCACTGCTTATTAATATCCATGCTCTGTTCTCTAAAGTGCTCTGCCATACAGCTCCAGGACTGATGGAGGTCTCTGCAACCTGCTAGCTGTCTCTCTTTTCACCTTGTACTTGTTACACTGGCAATACAAGTGCATGAACTTGGCCTGTGTTTCACATTCCCCAGAATTCATCCTCACATGTACTGAAACAGGTTGTACTCAGAACTCCCACCTCCTCAAACGCTACAGCACTGAAGATGCTTATTGAGCTCAGTGGCTTCACCACAGCAGCCAATGCAACTGGAATTCAAATCAATACAGCAGCGATCTAGGAGTGCTTCTTAAACAACAACCTGCAGTCAAACAAAGGAGGTTGGCAAGGTCTCTTGCTGGAGACCTTCACAAAGTCAGTCAAAGGCTCCCCTACTTTGCTGAGCAACTCATCACAACCTACGCAGAAAAGGAAAGAGAAAGAGGCAGGTTTCATCCCATCCTTTAATGAAAATCTCAGTTGGAGCTTTTCTTGCCAGAGAGTGTACTGTCTCCTAAAACATACTTCCTCTGGTCCTCTCAGCTTCCATGATCCTGCTTCTCTGGGTCATCAGAATTTCACTTGACCTGTCACAACAATGTCACCTACTCAACCATTAACTCATGCACTAATCCATCACTCATAAATCAGAGAATTAGCCTGGAACCTACCTCCTTTTAAATAACCAGCCCAAGTGTCCAGCAATACACACAAATGAGGGGGTCTGCAAATACATCAGGGTAATAATGAAGAGAAGATCTTCTTCCCCCCACTCCCTTCCTGTTCTTTTATTAACAAACTCTGCTTCTCAGAGCATATCATTCCCTAAAGATGCCAAAGCTGGCATTTCTTAGTCTAAGCTCTTACAGAACAATCACACCATTTAGAAAATAACATATGTCTCTGGAGTTCTCAGTTTCCCTATTTGTCAGCAGAAAACGAGACATTTCCTCAAAATATACAATAAAATAGCCTCTAGCAATAGCCTGCAATACTTTTCTTTAAAATAGTTTTATGAGTGTGTGTGTCGTCTCCTGGGAGCGCTTTCATAATCATTTATACAAATGACAGAAGCTTAGGACAATGAGAAGCAGAAAGGGAAATACAACCATTGTGCATGCAGTTGCTTTGAATGGTCTGCAGAAAAATTGGTTTGCTCTGCGGCAAAGAGATGTTTTCTTACTTGTAGGTCTAAATCAGGAGATTACAACCCGTCCCAAGGAGGGGCAGCAGCTGTACACATTCCCAAGGAAACTTAGTAGAGCCCATTTTACAAACTCTGCTTGGGCTCTCTCACTGCTCTGAAACAATTCTCAGACTTGCATTCTACCTGTGTTAAAATAGCACCTAGTTAAGGAGGTAACATGCAGAAAGAGATCCCAGGAAGGGGGCAGGTGTCCAATTCTTAACCAGCTTATTACCCCTTCTTCATAGCAGTTTGTCCCAGCAGAGTGAAATTTGCAGCACTCTGCAAGAGGGGTAGCTTTCTTTTGAGTGTAAAGGGGCTCTTTTCCTGTCTGCTACTCTGAGAGACTGTCACCTGAGCCCAGCTTATTGGCATTAGCTAAGAATAATTATAGTCTTTGAAAACAGCATAAAATTGCTATTAAAACTTGTTTCTTCTGCAAATGTTCAAAATTTCTATCTGTGTGGGGATGGAGAAGGGACAGTCAACTATATGCACAAACAACACAGCAAGAATGTAGAAAGAAAATCTGTTTTCTCAACACTTTCCTCCTCCCCTTCTTTTCCTCTTCTTTGCAACACAAATTAATTCAACCTGCTATATAAAAAAGAGGGGTGAACTGGTTCAGTATGATATAATGGTGTAGTTTAATTTAGGCATGACTCTCCAGAGGGCAGAACTCTTCTGAGACCAAAACCTGTACTGCTTAGAAGCACAGGCATTACAATCTGTTCCCTGTGCCACCAGAAACACATTTTCTCTTTCCCCCTCAATGAGCCTTCAGGATAAATAAATAAATAAATGAGTGAACTTATGGAGCAACATGTCCAAGAAGCAGCAAGCAGAAATGCTTCCCAGAGGGGTGCTAAAGCGTATAATAGCTGTATTTGTCTTCCTGGAAATGCCCTGGTACAAGACAACAAAAAGAAGGTAGGATCATTTGTTGTGCTCAGGTTTTAAGAGATTTCTGAGTAGATCTGTTAAGCTTGCATGATGTTAACAAAAGCTACCTGAATGCAACAGCTAATGTCCTTCTGAGACAAGAGTCTTTTATAGCAAACAGCAGAGAGACACTTAGAAGACAGTGTTGAAAATGAGTGTGGATTTTACTTTGGGATGAATTCTAATCCTGAGCAACTTGCTCACTATCCCTCCTTATTTGTCTAACTACATGCAACACAAACTGCTTCTTTTTTTATTTTGAAACGCATTATTGTGATTGGCCTATTTAATATTCATGAGATGTTATTAATCCTTCTAGCACTTGTGCCAGCACTTCCTTCAAACATGGTCCAAACAGCACTGGGATTAGTAACAGGGTAAGTGATAACAGCCCAGCAAGGCTGCCATAGGTAGATGGGACAAGGTTTGTCAAAAGAAACATATTTTCCCCAAAAAAAGTTTGGATAGATGACAAGGTGCTGTGGAAATGTGAAAAACAGACCTAGAGTATGTGGGAAAAAAGGAAAATGAAGCAAAAATATTGATAAATTCTTTCCTTTGGTTTCATAAATTTAGATACCCAAGCTAAAAAAAAAACCAAAAAAAAAAAACCCCAAAAAACCCCACAAAAAAAACCCAGGGCAAATCATTGTATATCTGAATTTTCTTATATTGCTGAAATAATGATAGTCTCAAAAAAAATGTTTTGGGTCGCAGCGTTACAGCACTGGGGTTAACAAAGTGTTTTCCTAAAGGAAAGTGGGTAGGAATTGTTGTTCAGAGTCTTTACTGTTGAGTGCGCAGCATGGCACAAAAGTGGGGAACTTCTGACAAAGAAACCAGACTGACACTTTGGAGGTTTGCATTTTATTCTCTGATTTCCTCAAGCAAGTCACTTCCCAGTCAGGTTGACTGGAAACTCTTGGGGTTGCAGACTCTCGCAGAATCATAGAATCACTAGGTTGGCAAAGACCTCCAGGATCATTGAGTCCAACTATTCCTATCAACCAATAAACCATGTCCTTCAGCACCTCATCCACCTGTCTTTTAAATACCTCCAGGTATGGTGACTCAACCACCTCCCTGGGCAGCCTGTTCCAGTGCACAATGACCCTTTCTGTGATTTTTTTTTTTTTTTTTGTGATGTTCAGCCTGAACCTTCCCTGGCAGAGCTTGAGGCTATTCCCTCTTGTCCTGTCCCCTGACACTTGGGAGAAGAGGCCAGCTCCCTCCTCTCTACAATCTCCTTTCAGGTACTTGAAGAGAGCAGGAAGGTCTCAGTAACTGATTGTCAGGGTTTTTGATTAACCATGGCACGTAAAGGATGAGAAACAGCATTTCTAAGGAAGATGCTCTGTTGAGAGACTGAGTACAAGTAAATATAATGGGAACTCAAAGTACCCCAAGTACCACCAGTGTGGAGTCCAAACTAAAAAAATCAACAAGATTAAGCCAAGTACCTCTAGCTGTTCTTTTTCCTTTAACTGCAAAGAAAAGCAATCTTTATGAAGTGATAAAGCCATCCAAGAATGGCTGTGGTTGTTTCTTTTAAATGAACCAGAGAGAACAGATGGTCTCCTCTCATACTGTCACAAAGGTCAAAATTAGCCACCCCTAAGACTATCAGGTTCTTGAAATGCTCAAGTGCTTGTGTCTGGTTGTTATGACTAATCCACTCTCCAGAACAAGAAAGGTCAAATGAAGAACACCTCTCCAAACACTGCAAGAACTCCTAGCCATGGTTAATGTGTAATGCACTCAGACATGGTGTCAACAGCTGCTTCAAAAACCCAATGAGTCAGCCTTTCAAAAGACCTTGCCAGCTCTCACTGTTAGAGCTTTCATGCAGATTATATTTACTCCTCAATGTTTAAAAATATCATTCTTAAACCTTGAAAACATAAAATGTTTTCCTTACAGAACTTGTCCTTTTTCCTCAGACAGCTGCCCAATAATCTCTCACATGCTGACAGCTAACCAAGGGCAGACCTCTGTTTCTGAAATCATGTACTAACAAAGAATTTTTGGTTCCTTTCACAACTTTTACCTGCAGACCACAGTTAGCATTCCAGAGTACTGTGAGGTTAAGTGTTCTGCTCAACACATAGGGAACAGAGACATCGGGTGACTTGTCTTTGGTCCTAAACCTGCATGCAGGCACAAATCCCCTATCCATCCCCTACTCTAATCACCAATCTCCCTTGGATGCTGTCATTTAAATAAAAAGGCCTATTGGAAATGACAGGTGAAGAAATCAGTCCAGGCATGAAATTCAGTCTAAAGTATATTAATAGAAGGTTGCCAGACAAAAAGGCACAAGGCATTTGATCGCATCATCTTAGGCTTGTTGTTCATGCTCCTTTGCATCTGGCTGCGTGATTTCTGCCAGATTCTTGGCTGGAGGAGCAGGCTAGGATTTGCCTGCTTTCCCTAACCCATGCCGGGCTCAGCTGCAATCATGCAGAGCACTGAAAGAAATCCCTTTGAGTCGGGATTCATTCCGAACATGTAAAACCCAGACAAATGACTGCTTCTCCAAAGTGAATCCCATTTCACAGCAAGTAGGTTATTAGTGTGGAACTCCATACAAGTAGCCTGCATTCAAAAGCCCTCTGCATTATTAATAGAAGATGAGCTTTTGACATCAAAGGAGGACCATTATGTATGCTAAACGGTGGCAAAAATTGTACCCGCACTTCAAACCTTTTCAGTTCTTTGTCCCTTGTAAATCAATCAAGGTTGACAGATGCTTTAAGGAGAGTAATCTTTTCAATGATACTGTCAATGGATAACATAATGGAACATTGTCTCTGTGCTGTGTGAAGACATGGAGCTAGTCAATTATGGACAACACTTCATGCAGCCGCCAGTTTTCACTTGAAGTGCTGCTGTTGAAGTATTATAATCCCAACAAATGGCCACAGCAGCATACAATGTAAATGAGACCTCCTGAAGCTTTGGAAAATTAATTAGTAACAACAGTGGTCCATTCCCACACTTTGAAACACCAGCCTGGTAATGTTAACGAAGCACCTCCCCCCGCCACCTTCCCTTTGGGCAGTCAATAGGGCATATTTACATACACTATTTTTAATCTTCAACACTTCCCCCTCCACACCCCCCTTTTAAATGCAGGAAGCTCTGGATTCCTTTCCTCTCTTTCAAGCTGCAGACTTCATCCCTGATACTTCTAACCAGTCACATAACCCATATGGCTGGAGACGAAACAAGAGAACAGAGACTTTACCTCTTGGACACAGCAGTAATATTCACTCCTCTTGCTTCACACACACATTGGACACTTTGTGGCTATCTCCTTTTCCAGCACTACTATCCCTTCAGCTGTCCCTAGAAGAATGGCTTGGGTGGATGGCAGGGAAAAAAGGTTATTGGTCTCAAGAAACAAGCGGGATGTGAACTGAAAGCCCGTTACACTGAGTACCAGTAGCACCTAGGTCAAACTGTAGTGCACTGGATGCCAACATATGTATACATTAACAGCTTCTAAAGAAAGGAGACTGAGTCAAAGGGGAGAGTCTATGCTGTTTATGTAGCTATTGGCTTTCATTTTCTACGTAATTGTGTCAAAGGTTTTCCCTTGTCAACCAAGGCTTGTACTAAGAGGAACACCTGATCTCCCACAGCAATAGTGAGAAATCCTACACTTTAGCACAAAATTTATAAATTCCTATCAATTGTAGTTTTTTATTGCTGTGATCCACAAATACCCCCTTATCAATAATGTTCTTTTGAAACAAGCAGGTGCAGATATGAAACTCAGTCACTGAGGGTGTCTCAAATAAGAACAGTCTGTTCCTTGAACCCAACTCCCCTTTCCCCAGGCTCCGAACAGATGCAGATGCTGTCCGTCCTCATTTAGTGTAGTTTTGGTCTTCTGCACTCTGGACAGTTCTCTGAGAAGCCCTTGCAGTGATTGACCACAGAAAGCTTCACGCTGCAGCAGCCCTGCAAACTCCCAAACTATATAGATGATGGTTAAATAATACTGACAATGGTTAAGCAATGCTATGAGGCAACAGAGGAAGCAACAACAGACACTCTCAGGCATTATCCAGCCAGCTGCCACTGAAGATCCCAAGAAGAAAAAGGAAATATTTGGTCTACTAGAGGTTCCCCTCCTGGGAACAAGAAAGATCAAAGGATATCTTCTGCCTAACCTTAGAAAAGTGAGAAACATACAATCTTTTTCCCACTCTTGCATAAAATCACTGAACAGAGAAATGGACTGGAATCAGGAGGTTTCATTTCCTCCTTCCTTTTACTGGAAAGGATCTGTCAAGCAAACGGTGGCACAACTCTGTTTCTATACTCACTTCCCATTCATACTCCATGCTGCAATATGTACAAACACAAGACAAAAATCTTTCATTGCACCTTGATGAGAAGCCAGCTTTAGGCTGGCCTATTTGCCATGATTAAAATAGATCTTTTTTTCCCCCAATTACAGCCTCTTTTGCTATGCAAACTCATCTAGTTTCATAATTTTTTTTATTTTTAGATTTTGTATCTCTGGAGCTAAAAACATGGAGTGTTTTGCAGTCCCTATCTTCCTTCACTCACCACACCTCTTGCACAAGCTGGCTGGGAAGGCACCATGCCCCAGTTGTCCCCATCTATGACATAAGACAGAGTTTTATCTCTCAGTACCAGGAGGATACAGTATAAGCAAAAAAGGGACAGCACAGACTGGTAAAATGTACGATGGGTGACAAAGAGGGTTAAGAATATAACAGACATAAAAGCAAGGCCCAAACAATAGTTTCTTCTGCTTGATGCAGGATTCCAAAGTAATTTTTAATTAAGCCTGGTCCCATTATAAAGCTGCCAAATGTCATCCACTGCCTTCCCTCGTCACAGCTTATGGCTGGACGTTCCCACTGCCTTGCCTGAGATGTAGTGAATATTTCTTATCCCATTTAAAGCAAAACAGGACACCAAACACCTCTTCCTTGAAAGACTGTTCACTTAAGCAAACCTGGAGTGCATAGGTTAAAACGGCAAAGGATAGCTATGTAGAAGTAGCTTAGCTGGCAGCTCCACAGGTGAGTAAGATGAACCAGGAGAAAAAAACAAGCAGTTGCAGGCAGGCTTGGCTGTTGTTTGTACTACTTTCACAGCTTTCAAGGTAAACTGGTGCACAAGGCAGCTGTGGAATATAACATCCCAGGATGTTATACTGGGACACGAAGTTGCAGTACACTGGACTAGAGTCTTTAATCTACTGACATCTGCAGAACTACTACAACCCGCGTGCGCTAAGGAACTGTTCTGCTCTATTTGAAACTTGCTCTAAAAAATATACCCCTTTCCAACTTATTTATAGGAGTCTACAATTTATTTTCAATATCACTTATACTTTCTTCCAAATTCCAAGACCTTTATTGAGCAACTGCAGATTTTCTTGCAGAGCAGTTTTCCATGGTAATATCAAGTATAATAATTTCAAAAGCATACATTGCCATTGTCACAACTTTCCACAGAAAATGATCTAACCTTTTATTTCAAGTTTATTATTTTTACTTCTATTAGCTATTATATTATTATTTGAAGTGCACAAGTAAAAAAATTGCCAATATAATAAAATATAAACAATGAAACAATACAGTTGATCCTGTTGATCAAAAGACAACAGATCTTCTAATAAAAACTGAATGTTCCAATAATTCAGAACCAAAAGTTATAATGCGGAAAATTAAGAATCCGCTCCTGCTCATGTGTCCAATGACAATACAAAAGATCACATCTTAACACTTTTGGATAAAGTAAGTATAAGAGGGAAGATGGCAACTAATAATGACAAAAATTTTAAATAGCCTGCTATTAATATTAAAATAAAATTCATACAATCCAATTAAGCCAGAGATCAATCATTAAAAATAAATTAGGAAAAAATAATTAAGAGATACATTACTTACATAAGAAAAGTCTTCAGCATTCTGACAGAGTAGCTTGGGAAAAACAGCCTGTCGCTGAAATCTTTCCTCATCTTCAAAGATGTTCCCATACATGAAGCCATTCATCATGGTGGAGTGGGCATGGATGTCAATATAGAACTCCAGGTTAATCTTCTGTTGAGGGAAAACAACAACAACAACAAAAAATTCAGCGTGAGATAAATCATAAGTGTGTTTTGTAGGTGAAGCCTCCCATAAATACAATACTGCCATCCTTAAATCCATGGTGCCAGCATCAGAGCCACACTAAAGAAATTGCTTTGTTGCATCCCACCATTCATGCTTCTTTGTGGGTGTATGTGAGATACAACACAGGACCAAAATAGATATTGCTTTGCTTGTTCTAAGAAGGCTAGAATATTTATGTAGCACAGGGCACTGCAAATAAAAACAAAGAATTATTCTTCGCTTTGATACAGAGCTTAGTACCACTGATAAAATGATGCACCTTTCAGTTCTAGAGAATGATTGTTTGGGTAAAGGCACAGTTCTGCATCACAATGTGAACAGGCACCCTTCTGCCAGGAAAGAGACCTTCAGTATTTCCTGTGCAGTTTATTTCAGTTTGTAAGGAGGTATTTTGCAAATATTTTTGTCTTACTCTGCTTTGTAGTGGTAATTCAACAGAACAACTCCCTAAAGCAAGCAGAGCAAACACTTCTCCGCTTGTAGCTTCCCATGTGATTCTGCACCAATTCTTGCTTCATAAGAAAACACCAGGACCCTCTAACACAGAAGTGCCTGCTTTCCTCATACCCTTCCTGAATTGGTCATACAGTGTCAGAAGGCTCTATAAGAAAATGCTGCATGAGTCTCTAGTCCAGGGTCACATCATCGTCTTCACATCATACATAAGTAATCCTATTTCCTCTGCTATCGATGGCAAAGAGGATCAACATGTACAGTGACATTGTCAGCAGTGAGAAGGCAACATGCAGTACTAAAAAGTGTTACTGCAGCAGATGCCACTGTGTAACCCATAGATTCCACAAACTCACAATTTCTGATCCTGAACAAATGATGTTCTGTAACTAAACAGTGACAATGCCACCCCTGTCACCTGCCCACTGTGGGACCAGTAAGAACCTTCGTGGTGACCAGAGGGTTACAGTTCCCCAACTGAGGGATGGAGAAGAACTCTGTTACCAGCATAGGGATTACAATGCTTAGCCCTGTACCCCTTGGTGCTAAAGGCCCTGGCCAGTAAACTACAGCATGTAGCTCTCTGGCCACATCTTGTTTACTCAGGCTACTGGAGATGCTGAGCTACAAGAAAGGCCAATGTAATACAAACACTGTTTATATTTTGGAGTTCATGTGATGGCAATGTCAGCCCTTCAAGATAATCTCTGATGGGGAGAGAACATAATTCTGTATGCAAAACTAATATGATATAGATTTACTTTCCCTGGAGAAGAGGAGGTTGAGGGGAGACCTCCTTGCTCTCTACAACCACCTGAAAGGAAATTGTAGAGAGGAGGGTGATGGACTCTTCTCCCAAGTGACAGGGGACAGGATAAAAGGGAATGGCCTCAAGCTCCACCAGGGGAGATTTAGGCTGAACATTAGGAAAAAAAAAATTAACAGAAAGGGTCACTGGGCACTGGAACAGGCTGCCCAGGGAGGTGGTTGAGTCACCTTCCCTGGAGGTGTTTAAGGCACGGGTGGACGATGTGTTGAGGGACATGGTTTAGTGTTTGATGGGAATGGTTGGACTCGGTGATCCAGTGGGTCTCTTCCAACCTGGTTATTCTATGATTCTATGAACTAACATGCAATACGCAATGTCTGTTTAGTCTAATTAAACAACCTAGAGTAATACTGTATCTTATTAACCCTCTCCTATGTTAAAATGTTAGCCAATGCGATGTCAATATCTGATTACGCTTCATAGGAAAAGGAATATTTGATTGCATTTGACTCTAATACAATAAATTGTTTGGCCCCACCATAACATTATGCTGTGCAATAAAGGACCAACATTGCAATAAAACACACATCTGCTATTTGGAGATATAGCACTGAGGAGAAAGATTTGCACTGATGGGATGAAATACCACATAGAATTTTTTTTTCATCTCCAAGCATACAAAAATTAAAACAAAGACAGCATAATATTATTTTTGATAATTTCCCCATCAGAAATAGAATTTGATGAGATCAGATGCATGCTAGCCTATTGGCATAAGGCAGAACATGTAGAGTCTCAAACCAGGGATTTGATGATGAAGTTAAACTGGATATTTCTAACGCATGGATGTCCTTCACATAGAAGCCAGTGACCTTACTCATGCTTATTTTAGACCAATGAGTAAGAATTCATTACAGGGACGTATTTACTAACATAAAGTAGCTGAGAAGCACAGTGGGATATATAACAATAGATTACTATAATTCGTGTCTTAACACAAATAATGATGCTGACAAAAGGTATGATTTGTGCTGTGTCATCCTACACTCATTCATCCATAGTTATCACATTGTTTCCAAAAGAACACATTTACAAACAGGGACACAGAGGTACAGATTACAAAAATAACTTTCTATAGGCTATCCAGCAAGAAATTCACCTACAGAACATAGGTGACCTGAGTCCCAGCTTAGCATTTAATCTATCAATTCATCCAGACTAACACAGTAACAAGAATATTTTCTAAACTCTCCTGAGAGTCTCACCTAAAAAAAAAAAATTGCTGATAAAAATGTTCCAGAGAATTTTAAGGAATCCCTTGGGCTGTTGAAATTTCTTTAAAGGTCTTGGTCATCAAAGCCATTTTCAAAACCATTTTCAATCAGTCTGGTTACAATGGTTATTTGTGAGGGAAGTGTCCCTCACAAGATACCGGCTTCACCTAAAGATTAAGCTTCCAGATTGCTTATTTGGAAACTATGACATTCAACAGATAGCTCATCACCCAGACAAATATTTAAAGGAATTTATCCAGTCATTTATATGCATATATTTCAAAAGTAGTTTTGTAAGTCAGCCCTCAATAACTGTTCAACAGTTTTTTCTAGTCTTTTTTCTTACCCTCGTACTGAACATATTAAAAATTCTGTTTCCCATATTCCTGCCCATTAAATTTATTCCAAATTTGCAACTGTCCATCCTATTTAGAAAGTTCTTAAATATTGTGACAGTAATTGCCAGTTAGGCATACTACACTTAGGCACTGCTGTATGTGAGCAGGACAGTATTTCAGTGTTTTGTATTTCTTTTCTTCTCATAACGTTCATTATTTTATCAAAGAGAAATATCTTGCACATTCTCCATTACAGAACAAAATAATTCAGTGCATTGTTAATATAACATGAGTTCCTCATGGGAAAACTCTCGTTATTCACAGACACATGGATATTGTGGCCTTAAAATGGATAATAACAGCTCAGTCACTGGGACATTAAACTCAAAGTTTGCTACTTTGCACCCTAAGTAGTAGTAAATATGTTTGCAGGCAGCTTTTGCAAAAGAATTAAGAGATGTTCCTAAACAATAATGGTATTTTTTGTCTTTCTTTAAAGTCATATTTTCATAAGTACTTTACATGGAGGAATATTTCACCCACTGCTACGCTACAAATTTAAGCTAGGGGATAAAGTTTCATATTTCAGTTGAGGTTCTCTCTAAGATTTTGACACAATTACTGATCTCCTAGAATTTAGGCAGGATTGCAGAATTAACATATTGTTAAATATATAATGTCACCTATTGATGAGAATTTTTTTAAAAAGATCAACAGAGAGCTGACCTTCTGAAAAGGTTTCTCTTTGAGATAGGGAGAATGAAGTTAATAGGCACGTGTGTGCATTTACATGGGCACATGCAACCATACTTAAAACATAAAACAATACTGTCTGCTGTTAAGCTGCAGGGGTATCTGTCAGTAGCTATACAGAAGAACCTACCCCTGTTTTGGATTCTAATACATTTTGCATCTACAGTAAGAACGAGAATAAATTTAGAGGTGGCTCAAAGTCTCACAGTCACATTTGCTTCATCCTTAATGAATAACCAGGCTCAAAGGTCTCTGGATGCCATAGTTGCCTTCCGAGATACTTACAAGTTACATCCTACAATATGATATTAAACTCATAATTTTCTGCTTTAGAAGTGAAATGCAAAATGATTCAGATGCCTTATAAAATTCATCATGCAATTTAATTTCCTCAAGTGTCTTTTCTTTGCATTTACAGGCAGCAGCAGAGCTTTGCTTTCACACACACTTTTTCTTAAGTAAAACTGTAATTACCTGGATGACCCAGCTTACAGAGTTGGAGGAAACAAAGGCAGGCTTGGTCTTTCTTTCCTCCATGTGTCAAAACATAAACCGCTCACTAGACTGACAAAGACAATGATTGAACTACATTTCCTAGAAAACAACAGTTAACATACTTTCCCTTGAAAAGAATGGTCCTTGCTTCTTCTTGCCACTTACTACATAAAACCAGAATAAATAAATAAGCAAAAGAGTTTCAGCTCTAAAATTAATTTGAATCCCTGCCTTTGTGACACACACTTTCCACTGTTTTCCTGAGTCAGTCTAAAGTTTCTGGCAGCCTGAGAAATATACATATAAATTAGAGAGGGGAAAAAATGAAAGAAATCTTGGATAAAGAATAAGAACTCACGTACATTGTCAAGATATAAAATAGTCAAAGTAGCACAGAAACTGGAAACTGGTTCATGATACTGTGCAAAGTTTTGAGAAAATGTATTCTCACTTGTCTGCATTTTTATTTCACTAGGTGAGTGCCTTTAGAAGGTCAGTAACTAAAAAGCAAAAGGAAAGAATGATGCTAAAGTCTAGCATGGATATGACCCAAGTTAGATTTTGAACAGTGCAATTATGATTCTTCAGGAAACAGAGATTTAATAAATAAATAAATAAATAAGAATCAATAAATGCCATAATAAAAGGATAAATGTGCATTGAGCCTGGAACATGAGCCACTAGAGAGACAAGTGATGCAGGAAGAAGCTAGTTCTGTCCACTTGCTGTCACTTCAATATGGATTTTATTAATTCTTGGGCACAGCTATTTCTTTAGGGAAAGAGTATCCAAGAGCCTTCTTCACACCAGTATTTCATACAAGGGGTGGGATAAACTCCTTGCAGTGTTTGTACAAGCCACTAAAACCATGGCTTGCCTTTAGTGGCAGAGAACATAACAGCCTCCAGGCAGACTTTTCTAAGCCACTGTTCGAAGCACATGGACATACTGCACTTGGCACAGCATAAGTAGTTTGCCCATTTTGGTTCAGAAAACATTCAGAAATTCCCAGAAGACCAGATGTTTGATACTTCCTCAGTTCTGGAACCTCTCAAAAGAAAATTATGCATGGGTCTCAAATATATCCATTTTGACATACACATCATAGCCTGTGCTTAGTTATTTTGCCAGCACTAACAGTGATGACAGCAGAAAACACAAGTACAATGTGCTAATAAACAAATTAAAGGAAAACTAGCCATTCAGCATCACATTTTCAGCAGTTTACATGAAGCTAGGAAGCACTAGTCCTAAGCCCTTTCAGCTCCAGGGGGCNAAAAAAACCCCAAACCCCAAATCCAAAGAGCTACCACCCCCCAAAATCATGCAAGAACTTTTATACTATTTTTTAAATCCTTCTAAAGGTTAAAAACTTTCAGAAAAGGTTTCCTCATGTTATTTCTGGAGAGAGGAAAATGTTGATTTAGAACCGCTCTTATTCTCAGTGATATTAAGTACAAAAGCCAATTTCTCCTTACTCCTGTAGACACCTTTACAGATTCCAACAATGTGTCCCCATGGAAGCAGCTTGCAGACACTGATGTACCACTAACTCTGCATGCCCTTCTAGCAATTCTTCATAACACTTCATGCATTTTTTTGAGCTTATTCCATTGACATTCCAAGAGCTGTTGTCTTTCATAACGAACAACTCCAACCTAGTTGCATTCAAAAGTCATTATTTACCAATCCAGCTACATGGCAAGTTTTCAATTTAAATAACACCACCTAATTATAGGCATGATCTGACATGGCTCATTACTGCCTCACAGAGGCTGGAGAAGAAATTTCTGTGGGCTCTGTGGGTTCATACAGCAAAAGGATGAGGTGTCCATTCTTAAAAATTAAGGAATACTTTTATCCATAGGAGAACATGTGACCCTCTTCAATGAGCTTGAACCCTGCTCTGGTGAGCCTGTCAGTAGCCCTGATAGGTGCTAAACTCAGTTTCAAACTCAGAGTGGGAGGGCAGCAACATGCATATTCTGATCCTTGTTCTTCATCTGCTTGCTTCTCTCCCACCTGCCAGTGCAGATAACGACACCTCCTGAGGATTCGCTGACGTTTGTAAAGCACTTTGAAGATATAAAGCATCACAGTGCGTACAAGTTAAGTATTAATTCATCTGCCAGGCTGATTCACTCTTTGACCCCTCTGCAGAGATGTCCAGTTAGTGTCAGCTCTGGCAATTTTTGCAATTCAGGCACCTGTCCACCAACCACTGGACTGAAGCCAACAATTCACGCAGGACACAGAAAAGCCGTCAGATGGTAGTAACATTTGGTCATGACAGGCCTGAATTGGATTTGAAAGGGTGACCTGGAGGTGAAAAGCTCTATCAAAAAGCCACTTCTGTTCAAATGCATATTAAATTAGAGAGGGGCCAAGGAGACAGTGTTAAGACCCAGATCAAGTTTAGACAAGACTTTCGGGTCAGCTGCATGCACAATTCTTGTATAATTTTTGAGCTAAATGAATAGTAATCAGGAAATATACTCTTCTGGATTTTGGGGCTGACCCCAAGCAAAAAGTAGATGGTTGACTCTGAACAAGGACAGTCATTGTTCTGTCTCTTCTTTTCTCTTTCCCTCATATAAAAGCAAACACGCACATACACTCAGCAACATGGGTTTTGACCTTCACAAGCTCTGAATTCTTTAGTTGCCTGAATAATAAGCATAAAATATTGGGATTGAACTGGGTCTTGGGGCATTACCTCACCCTCAACATTGCCAATTTCACTCAGCTCTGCATATTTCAGACTCCACTTATACATCTTCACCATATGTCTTGCAGAACAAGCTCTGCAAGTCTAACCGTGCTTATTTGTCTGCTACTGAACAACACTGGCCTTACAGAAAGAGAGCTTTTCAGAAAAGATAGGGGAGAACTGTGGTAAAAGAGTCAACAGCTTTTTGTGGGAAGGAAAGAATCCTAAAANGGAAGGAAGGAAGGAAGGAAGGAAGGAAGGAAGGAAGGAAGGAAGGAAGGAAGGAAGGAAGGAAAAAGCGGAGGCAGTAACTGTTCCTTAATCTGATAATTAAGAAATTTGACTTACGAAACAGAAATATGTAAATGACCATGTTTTCATCAGATAATCTGGCTCTGGTCTGCTTCTGAAAGTTTGCTCACCTGAAATGCTCCCAGTAGTTGCATTGAGTCTTTTAGCACTCCTTGGTACTGTACCTTATGTAGCCACTTGCTTGCTACACAAGCCCTACACAAGTCACGNAGGAAGGCAGGCAGGCAGGAAGGCCCTACACAAGCCACTTAATGTCTTCAGGCATCATTAATTGCTGCTTATACATCTGAAGATGGGTTAGGCTCAAGAATTCCTGTTCAACTCTTCATTTCACAGTAACACTAATAGTTCTGTGTTTTGCCAATAACTTTTAATTATAACTCTGCAGAATCTTCTAAGGTACACTGTCTTTACTTTGCAAGTACATAAATAAGGCCCAAAGACATTGCCTCTGCCTTTCCCCCAATTACAAAGGCCGAGTGGTAGACTCAAAAACAATGGCTAGGAGTTATGACTCCCTCTCCTCTAATTCTCTAGGAACAATTCCAGTTAGACTAATTGCGTGTACTCAAATCAAACTCTCTAACAAAGAGTTTCTCTACTCTCTCAAATAATATACAGCAGTATTCACTATTTCTTATTAAAGAAGTAAGCTGGCAGAATATAAAGTCAGAAGACCAAAGGCAAACAAAATACCTTGCCTTCTAAATTAGCTTATACTTGTACTGCAAAATTTACTGCCACCAGATTTTGGCCAAAGATACAGATGAACTTTAAGGTCAATTATATAAATTCAAAGAAAAATATTCAATTGTGCTATTACATATAAAGCAGTTGACACAATTGATCAGAAAGTCCCCAAATTGCATATTGACAGCAGCTTTCCTGTTCTTAGTCTATCCCATAGCATCTGCAATAGATCAACAGATATGAGCAAATAGACCTTGGGTTTGATGCAGCATCACTGTTTTTATTTTCCAGTTAGACCTTAATTCATGCTACAGAATGAGACTCATGTAGTTCCTAAAAAGTTAAGATGTTGATTGGTGGTAAAAAAATGCATATTTCTACAGTTTAAACTGTCTGCTTTAAAAAGAGCTTAGATAAATTACTATAAAGCAGTAATTAGCTATGTATATCTCAGACTCCATATAAATGCTTTAAATAAAGCATTCAGCTTAAGAATGTCCTTAACTAATGATAACTACAAGCTGGACATCAAACGTAAAGATTCATTTTACACGTAAAATTTCTTATACAAGCCCCTGAGTGTCTTTTCCAGCCTACTAAAAACATACTCAGAAAATCTGATTGGTTGGACCTATGAGAGGACCTGCAGTGGCTGTTTTTGTTTTGCATAGGTGCACATAGAGTAAGACAGAAACAAACATACTTGCATGCAAACTGAAAACCTGCCCAGTCAGGTGGAAGGAAACAACATTAAATAAGACATTCAAGGGTTATACAGCCATCTACTTGGGAAAACAGAAGTCTGTGAATGGACATTTTATGCCTTTTTTGCTAGTGATTAACAGCTGAAAAGCAAACTAACTCTTCCTCTCCATCTTCCTGGCACAACAAGAAGTTATCCATGGTCATCAGTCTTATTCTGTTTCTTTGCAAGTTGCATCTTTCTTTTCCTTCCTTGTACTCAATGCAGGCAACAAGCACATCCAAGTAAGAGATAAAAGTGAAAGCCGATAAACAGGAACAGAAAAACACTGAAAGAGATTAGGGACTATATATCAGACATAGCTACTGAAGGGATGGACAGCAAGCTAACAAATAAAAATAAAAAAATTGTGCCTAATATTCTCATGTTGGCCCAAGATTCATCCACGACTCAAAGAATGGGTTTTCTTAGGTTTGACTAACTCAGAGACAGATCAGAACAGCATTTTGCACCAAACTGCAGAATGTTTTTTTCTGTGATTCACATCGAGCAGTATTTATTGTCTGTACAGTGCTATAAAAGCTAAAATGTAATGGTCATTTTGGAAGGATGTGCTTTTACAACTGAAAGCGCAACTTATCATGCCTTTTGCAAGGCACTTACCAGCATCAGTTGTATAAGAATCTTTTTTCCTCCAATATTCTCCCTACCCACACTGGCCAATTGGAAAACATATTGCTGCAGGCAATATCACCTTGTGTTCTGCCTATCACACCAAACAGCAGGGCAGCTAACTGTGCCTGTAACTAAAGTCACAAGATCTGAAAGACAATGTAATCCCTGCAAGCACATATTGGGAATCACTATAGTTTTCACCATTTCCTAAAGAAAGAATACTGAGGTCTTGCAGAACATCAGGGACTCAAGGTTCAGCACTATCGTATAAGAAATGATCGGGGACAATCTTGAGAGGTTTCACCAGGGCATAACTAAGCAAAAGTGTAGAAGGACTCTGAATAACAATATTTCCTACCATAGGCAACAGCACCTGATCAATAGCGCCAATGGCTTACTTCTAGATTTAAGTAGGTTTTGACTGCTTTTTCTTCTATATTCATATATATACACACCTTTACAAGTGTGTGCCTGTAAATGCATCTTTAAATACAAACAAATATTTTAAACTTGCTTTCGTCTTCCTCCTCTGTCACTGTTACAGCTGTCTATAATGGATGGCAAATCAATTTGCTCTGAATTCTAGATACATCAGAAAAACATTTGATCTTTTCTCTCCTAAATGCTGCATCAACACTAATGGTCCACATGCCGTTTTCTGGTTGAGACACCAAAGGCTGAAGTGACCAGCCAGTTCTATGATGCACATTACTGACAGCTTCAGGATCTTGGCCCTACAACATGACTGCATTGCAAAGCAATTTCATTGTGATTTAACCCCAGCTGAACAATAAGCCCCACACAGCCACTTGCTCACTCTGCTCACTCCCCCCACAGTGGAACAGGGCAGAGAATCTGTAAGGTAAAAGTGAGAAAAGAAGGTTTATTGTCTTATTCCAACAAAAGACCACACAGAATGACAGAAATCAACCACACTCAACAGCAGCACCGTGAAAGTTGTCTGGAGGCAGAAAGTGTGCACACAAAACTTCAGCAGAAAACTCACGGGCAAACCAAACTTTTGGTGAACTTTCTCTGTTTCCTCATAGTTTCACTGTCAGTTTCCTCCCATCCCCAACTCCTACACATCACACTGTGAGTTGGAGAAAGTCCGGAAATCTACTTTAATAAAGCTTCCCGCTTTCCCAACCACTTCCCTTTAATTTTAGATTTCTCTGAAGGGAGGAGGTGCCTGCTATCTGTGATGACTGGAACCTGATCCTGTCATCATTAGCTTTCTCAGAGACTCTTCATTTGTTGAATACTGGTCTGTAATAAGAGGCAGGAAGGATAGTCATTTTTATAGCAACTACCTGCCACGGATTTCAATTCTTTATCCCTTCAAAATCTCACATCTGTCCATGTCTCCAGGCACTAGTGGAAAAAGCTCTGCATTAGTTATTTTTATTATCAACATAAAAATCTTTCCATTTATTTATTTATTAAGAAAAAAACTGAGTTATCTACAAAACTCAGATCGTTTTGTCCTTAGGCAGACATTTAAAGCTGTCTGCCAACTTCTTTTCTTAATAAAAAATAAGTTAAAGTCTTTATTACACACAGTGTAACAAAATATGAGCATCTGCATTTACCCAGTTAAGACATGTGCCATCCATTTATCAGGTAAGGAAGGAGGAAACATCTGATAAAGAAGGCAGCCCAGTTTCTGAAAGCTGGTCACTTGATGGGTCCTGACCACAACACTGAGGCCAAAAATGTGCCCTGTCCCTGCAGGTAGCTGAGTCCACACTGCTTAGTGGAGCAGGGA
The DNA here is from genome assembly GCA_013389865.1 of Piaya cayana. Taxonomy (NCBI): domain Eukaryota; kingdom Metazoa; phylum Chordata; class Aves; order Cuculiformes; family Coccyzidae; genus Piaya; species Piaya cayana. Next base: position 511,074 of record WAAB01011635.1, on the reverse strand, counting down.
CAAACATTTAGATCATTGTGACCCCCTGACAGACAGACAGTACAGACCTACCAGTTCAGAGCATGGAGGGCTCCACTACATGACTATTCTGCTTTTGGGACTCAAGTCTCTATGTGATGCTACGTCAACTGGCTTCTCCAGCACTCCCCTAACACAGCAGAGAATGGTAAAGCTTGTACTGTGAGGCTGCCCCTGCGGAGACTCACCACATCCATAACCACCATCCTCTCAAACCCAGCAGCCAGATCTCCTTGAAATAACGCACTCTCAGACTGTCTTGGGTTTTGCTTCTTAGCAGTGTGGTATACTGAAGACTGAAAATATATCCCAAACCACTCCAGTTCCTTGCACAAATCCTTGGACTTTCATATGAGGACTCAGTAGGTGATTAGAAAAGTACCTGCTGCTCAAAATCCTGTGGCCTGTTTCATAGTGAGCATAGTCTCTGAAAAGCAGAAAGGATTTGGAGCTGTAGCCAGGGTATGTGTCAAGAGCTGGTGCCCGCACTCTTTCTAGGCTGGTGACTGGCATGTTAAACCCAAACAACACATCTTAGACTGACACAAGATGAAACACATTAGGCAGATGGCATGTTTTCTCTGCACAAGCCAGCACCAGAGTATTTCTTCCTAACAATCTCCTGCTCTTGTTCTCACAGCAAAATTAGTTTTAAACTAAAAAGAAACAGAAAAAAATGCATAACATGATGAGAGCATAGATTACTATGTGGAAAGTATATCAATATCAACAAGAGAAGGGTTTAGTTCTTTCAGTTCCATGGCTTTTATTTATACATATATTGTTTATGAAAATAAACACCTTTGTCAGACCTGAAAAGTCAAAATTTACATTTAAATGGAGGCATTTAGGCATTTTTTTCCCCCTCTCTCATCTCAGAGTACAGAAGACTAAAACCTCTCAATTTTCCTAAATGGAAAGATAACAGGTGAAGTTTGCATTCTGGGGGCTATTCATTTAGCGAACAATGTTCAGCTCAGCAATGACCAAAGCCCATCTGATCAAGGGGAAAAGAGCACTGGCTATTAGGCCTGACAGGGATTTGCTTAACAGTTGAGACCAAAACAAGCTGTGATCTCATTGTGTCCCATTCCCAAGGAGGAAATTAAGCCAAATACAGCTCCCTGAGGGCAACACCTACATTTCCAGATGTACAGTGGATCACTATCCAACTGAAAATCACTACAATTTTAGAGATTTCTGTGCTACAGTAACTCTGGTTTCATTGCTGGACCTACTGCAGATATTTAAAACATGACGTGGTCTGCTTGTAAAAGAAGATGAGAATACTTAAAACAAATCTCTAATTGCACAGTATGAAAACCATGGTAAAATAATGGAAGTGGAAGCAAATGCTGTGATGACCCTCAACAACTTTGTCTCACTGGAGCACACTAGGAGTAACAAATGATTTACTATAGCAGCTTATATTACTCTGGGTTGGATTGCCCCTCTCTGGCTTTTTCTGACATACAGCTAATCCATAGCATTAAAAGGACACAGGCAAAAAGTAACTTCATATTTTTTAGAAGTGCCAACACTTTGTAAGGTTTTATGTTGACTGTTTTTAACCGTCTCTCATGTTTTATGTTGAGAGAGCCGCAGACAAAAAAACCCCAATCAACCTCCCCCCAGACTACTCCCTCCCCCAGGAAAAATGGTCTGGCTGTATTTTAAAAACAGAAGAAACATTAAAAAAATATTTGGAAAATGCGCACACACACACAATCAAAATGTCTGGGAAGCAAGAGTGCTATCACTATGCACCCAGCAGCAGGAAATCACTGACTCGCTCTTTTTAAACTTACAAACAGCGTTTCTAGTCTCTCAGGGCTAGAAGCTACAAGGAAGGTTGAAAGCTTGTGGGTAAGAAATGGAGACTGAGACAAGAAAGGGAACTCTGTGGCTGCTGTCTACTGCAGGCCACCCAGTCAAGAGGGGCCTATAAACGAAAACTTCATACTCCAGCTACAGGAGGCATTGTGCTCACAAGCTCTCGTGCTGGGGAACTTCAGCCTAGCTGCAGCGATCATGCACTGGTGGAGTTCACAGTCCTGGGGGATGTGGGTAAGATGAAGAATAAAGCCCAGGACCTAAATTTTAGAGAAGAAAAATTCCAGCTCTTCAAGGAGTTAGTCCATGGGACCCTCTGGGAAGCTGCCCTCAGGGACAGGGAGCAGAACAGAGCTGGCAGATACTTAAGGTTGCTCGCCATTGAGCACAAGAGCTCTCAGTCCCCACATGCAAGAAATCAGAAGAGGGAGGCAAGAGACTGGCATGGCTGAGTCAAGACCTGCTGGTCAAACTAAACAGCAAGAAGAAAATGCACAAGCAGTGGAAGCAGGGACATGTATCCTGGTAAGAGAATATGGACACTGCTCCGCTGTGTAGGATGGAGTCAGGAACAACAAGGCATGGCTGGAGCTGAACTTGACAAGGAATGCAAAGCATAATAAGAACAGCTTCTACAGATATGTTAGTCAGAACAGAAAGGTCAATGGAAGTGTATACTTCCCACCCTCACCCCCACCCAATAAGCAAGATAACAACAGATGAGGAGAAGGCTGAGGTGCTCAACATTTTTTGCCTCAGTCTTCACTGGCAATCTCTCTTCCCACACCTCTGGAGCTGGCAGACGATAAGATGAGGCCAAAGGGAGCAAAGTCCCTCCCACTGTAAGAGAAGATCAGGTTCAAGACCACCTGAGGAAGATAAACATATAGAAGTCTGTGTGACCTGACAAGATGTATCTCAGAGTCCTGAGGGAACTGGCTGATATAGTTGCCAGGAAACTTTCCATGATATTTGTAAAGTCATATCAGCTAGGTGAAGTTCCTGGTGACTGACAAAGGGGAAACATCAGAGCATTTCTTCAAAAAGGGCAGAAAGGAGGAACCTGGGAACTACTGACCTGTCAGCCTCACTTCTGTGCAGGGGAATATCATGGAACAGATCCTCTCAGAAGCCATGTTAAGGTGCATGGAGGACAGAGAAGTGATTCAAGACATCCAGCACAGTTTCACCAATGGCAAGTCCTGACTGACCAGACTAATGGCCTTCTGTACTGGTGTGACTGCGTCAGTGGGCAAGCAAAGAGCTTTGGATGTTGCCTATCAGGACTCCTGTAAGGGTTTTGACAGTCAACCACAACATCCTTCCCTCTAAATTGGAGAGGTATGGATTTGATGGGTGGGCTGTTCAGCAATCAATGATCAATACCTCCTCCCCTAAACTCATGTCTCTACAGCTGGCCTCTGTGATACTCTCTATATACCACTGCCCCACTCCAGTCAGGGATCTAGCATGTGATACCGAGGTGGGTGGTTACCTCCCATTTTCACTGACTTCCTATGGAAGGACATACTAGGCATGTAAGCAGATACTTGAGATAAACCTCTCACCTGGGTAAAGTCCTGCCCTGCAAAGCACAGCCTGCACAGAGCTTTTGTTTATTAACACCTGCAGTGCCCCATTTTTGTTTATTTCTGTCCTTAAAAAGTCAGCTCTTCAAATCCATCCAGTTGCCTGCAATCTTCCAAAGCAAACAAGGCCTGTTGACATGATGTGGCAAGTTTCCCAGAACTGCTGTCCTTTCAGTTTTATGGATGAGCTCAAGGCTACCAGACATGCTGTCTTTCAAGACATGCTGGTAATTAAAGCTCACCTAGTTCTTTACCCCAAATATGAAGTGTAACACTAAGATAATGTTGAAATCACTATGCTATTACTACAGCTGCTATGATGAATGTTTTAACATACCATGAGGGAACAGATACTGTTCATAAACATAGACATCTGACCAAAAAAAGCAGGATTTTTTTACTTAAGATAACCCATAGGATAAGATTTTAACTTCCAAAGGGATATCAGCTCAATTCACCCCTAACTTCTCCTGAAAATCCACCAAGAATATATTACTGATTCAGTAAAACAATCACTTTCTTTGCCATCTTTTACCATGACCTGTTCTAACTACGTTACACAAGGACTGGTTTATTTACACACAATTCTTGTGGCAGCCCTGCCTATAATGTCCAAATCTGGCATCTATTAATTCCACACAAGTGAACTCAGCTGGACAAGAGGATATAAAGTAATATAAAATGTCACCTTTCATGCTATACAGATTAAGCCAGCCATGTAATCAGGCACTCTTTATGATGGGCATATCATGGGTAAGCAGTGATGACAGAGTTTATCAAATACCAAAAACCACTAATACATATGCCTGATTCTGTCTCTCTAGGAGTTTTTAAATCAGCAGTCCCAAAGTTAGGTACATGCTTATCACAGCTGGTGGAAACATTATACCTTCTGGGTTACCTTCAAGCCCCAGCAAGGTTTAGCATGCCCTTGAATTAACCTTGAATCTTACCCAGGGGAATAACTATGTAAGAAATTGAAATGGGCAGTGCTAACTGACTCCTAATGTTTAAACACTGGGGCAGAACGGGGCCAATGAAAACCCCACAATAAATCTGAGGTACTGCCCACATCCTTCTATTTGTCTGAATACTAGACTAGTCTGCTGAGCAAGCTGCTGTGCTCCTCCAGGTAGTGGCAACTGATCCCCAAATGGCCGTGAACCAAGTAAAACTGAATTACATTTCATGCTGAATATGTAACTTCTCTGCAATTTCTTCTCTGCTGGCACTACACCACAATGGTGTGAAGAAACATCTTCCTGTTGGGCTCTGCAATAGACATTCTCCATATATATTCAGCTACTCTGTTGTCAGATACTAGGAGCAAAGCTGAGTGACAGTTTTCTGAGTTACCTGAGGCATTCTTCTTGGCCTTGAACTAGATATGTCTACATATTTGTGCTTGTTCCAAAAATAATATACTCTTAAATAGCCAAGTTGTGGGGAAAGGGACTTTTTTGGATACATTTTTCAAAGGATAAACTTGGCACATAGCTGCACTTAGGTGCTTCACAGCAAAGGATCCAGCTCAAACATATACAGTTCTTAGCACTGTCCCATCTTTTTAGCACAGTGTTCCACGTCACTATATCCACAAATTGCCCTCTACAGGAGGGATCTTCACATAACTCCACCTCCTCCTCCCTGCCTCTTCCAAAATAACCCTACAAGCCAGCAACCTACAACTTTCTGTACAGTCATTTGACAGGTCTTTAATCTTGAACTACAGGTGAGAAGAAGACACACAGAGCTGAGTAACAGTGAAGAGCTGTATAGGAACCATCCAAGATTGAGTCCTCCTCTGTGCTAGTATGCTGCATTTATTCTCAAGGTCACCAGAACTAAAAGTTCTTAGCTTTGTGCTTACTGGGAAAAAAACCCATATACCATCATACCATACTAGGGGATGGTCCTGGTGGTGAGGTTTTTGGTTTTCAGGGCTTTTGGATGGGTGGTTTTTTTTGTGGGGAGGGAGTTGTTTGCTTTGGTTTTTTAAAGGTTTCCAGGTACCTGTAAATGTCACTGCATTGTGTATAAGGCTGTGGCATTTTGCTCTCTCTAATATCAGGAACTTCATATACACACATTTTCAGTTGTTTATCTTGTGAATACAAAGACTGAATCAAAGCATCACAGGAAAATAAAGCAAGTTCTTTTCTTCCCTAACTTTTCTGGGACTCAATAATATTGCCAGTTCCTTTTTCTCTCCCACTTCTATTTTGTCTTAAGGCTCTGCATCTTGGAAGACTGTGAAGCTGCTGTGTGATTTTTATCTCCATGATTAAAGTGCTACACTTTATTGAGCTCTTTGCATCAGCACCAAAATCTGCAATGCAGGATTTTACATAACACTTCATTTTCTCCTCGCACCATTACTGTTATTAACCTGGTGGTAATAAACAGAAAATACAGCTCGGCTCATGATGTACTCCTGAGTTTTTGTGTGCAGAACAAAAAAGGAGAAGAAAAACAATGGAAATGAAAGAGCCTCCACCCTGTGAAAGATTAAGAATGGCTGCATAAACTTGTATTTTCCTCAAAGAACAATCACAGCCTTTCAGAGTTAAAAAGATAAATACTGTGCTGTAGATTCTGCATATAAGGATTTCTTCTAAAACAAGAGATCAGAGAAAAAAAAGAACATCTAAACAACTTCAAAATTCTCCAACTCATTATTATTCTTCATTAGATTTCCCAGACGGAAGATTTGATTTATAAGCTATTTTGAGGTGTTGCTCTTTTCTTTGTTTAAGTGACTAATTTTTAGAGAGCATGAGATCTGCCAACAGGATACCAAAAAGGGTCTGGAAAACAGCTGAAGAGCTGTGGGTGCATCCTAGCCCAGATGACCTTCACACTCCATCAATGGATGAAAACAGCATGTTTCACAGACATGTGAGCACTGAGTACCCATGAAAACAGTGGGAGTTAAATAACCAAATATCTCTAGGAATCTAGGCTACTCACAGAGATACTCCTTTTGCTGAAGGGAGGAAGGCCCACAAGTTCTGGAGCAGAGACATCTAGATAAAAAAGCAGGACTACAAGAGTTATACAGAAGAAGTGGATCATCATTGAACAATTGGTTTCCAAAACCAAATCAAAGCCTAACAGTAGTGAGAAAGAGAAAGAGAGTGAGTGCGCACAAGCGTGTGCATGCAAGAGGAAGAGCGAACAAGTGAACATGTCAGTATGGGGAATTACCTAACTTGACATTTCACAGAGAGCATTCAGATGCAAAGTCAGTTTTAGTATGAAACTCGCAGCAACGCTTCAAGTGCTTAGATATCATCTTCAAAAAGAAAAGAAATAGGAGTGCAGGCTCTGTAGTCTTGCACTGCATCTCTTCCCTTTAGATGACATAAGTATTTCTTTTGCAGTCCTGGAGTGTTGGGAATGGAGAGTTGGGGGACATCCTAAAAACCTGATTCCAACCCATCTTCAGCAAAGTGCTGTAGATCTCTATGAGCTGCGCTATATTGCTGCACCCTCCCAAGGTATCTCCTCATGGAGTGGTTAAGAAAGTCAATTCAGATTGAGTTGAGTGATATTGCTAAAGCTTCCATCCAACAGGTTGCTTACCCTGAAATTTTCTAGTTATTTTTGAAGGATTGTTTTGTTTTTTAACCCAAGAGAAAGCTTTTACAAAACTCTCCAATCTTCTGCCCCCTACTTAGGTGGGTTCCTGCTCTTTACTCTGGCTATTTATTTTGCACTTGCTCTTTACTCATAAATGCTGCAGTTTGAAATATAGCAGGACATTTTTCAGTTCGTCAGTGTGTTGTTTGCTGTCAAGGAGACAAAACGTTACTACTTTCCTCTGGAGAAGCTTTGGACATGATGGATGAAATGTCACAAATAATTAGACTTTTCTTATGAATTACACTTTTTTAAACTTCTGTTTTCATGTCAACAGGTATGTTACAGATAGGCTGCATGAAAGGACCTGGGGAAATTTTAGTTCTCTGGGAATAGCAGCAATGCAATATCTGATAAGCCAAGGCATAGCTCCAGCTGAGCCAACCTTTAAACAACTCCCACTATGAAGATTTGAGGCTATGAAAGCTTGAGTCCAGCAGCAGAATCAGAGAGGTCCAGTCCAGTTCGTGAATAACATGGACATAGTTAGGAATTAAAAGATTGCTTGACATAGTTTGAACTGAAGTCCATCTACTCCAGTATCTTCTTTCTAACTGTGATAATTTGTGTGACTGTTGAGCCTCAGACGATACAACAACCAGGGATAATCTAAACAACTATGAGGCTTGGAGGAAATAAAAAATGCAGTCACTTTCACACTTTGATCAGAGATGTATTGTAGATAGGCAGATTTCCAGACTGCATAAAATTATCTGGGAGACAGACATGAACAAACCCTCCAACTCTGAACTCTCTCTGGGTTGATTGAGTATGACAGCTGATCTGCACCTCGTAGATTTGGTACACTTCTGAGAACAATCCCAATATCTGCCAAATACCTGAGTGTGCTGAGGAAAACTGCTGGAGAAAATCACAGGCATTCATACACTTCTTCTTCATTATTGTTATATGAGTTTCTAAAGCTCTCATCATTTTAATCTCTAAGTTTATAAACTGCGAGTTGTTATAGTAGGTAGGTAGTAAACTCTGGATGAAACATAACACTGCAGCTGAATTACTGCTTTGAAATCTTGTATCACATGCAATGACTTTAAATTGCTTGCTTTGCTAGAAAGGCTTGAAGAATGTGAAGCCATGACACACTAAATCATGCTAATCAATGATGTAAATCTTAACTGACAGAATGTATCAATAATCAGGAATACTCTAGGGGAACAAATCATGGGAATGACACACCTTATAGGTCTCTCTTCCATAACCCATTTATTGCCATTTATTGTAGAATCATCAAGAAAATACAAAGATTAGTAATGATGTAGCAAAATTTATTTACCCTTTGGCATGGAAATAAATTCTTATTTTTATCTACAGGAAAAAAAAAAATCCCCACATGTATTTGCTAAGCAAGCTCAGCTGATTAGATATTATTGAACTAAAATAAAAGTGTTGCAGTAAATGGCCTGAAAGGATCACTGAAATTTTCTCAGGAGATTGAAAGTGTTATTTTTAATGCTAAAGATTAACCGTATACACACATTCATATGTGCAGGGGAAAGGGAGACCTGAAATTCCAGTATTCCTGAATAGAACGCGGCTTGTGTGGGACTTTCTGATACTTCAGATACTGTAGATACTGGCATTATCAAACCAGGGCCTGGGAAAATAGCTTTCAAATATAAGGGAAGTTATAAAAAATCTTAAAAACCTTTTCTCCTTATTCAGAGAATAAGACTGTGATCATCAGCTCCTCTCTAAGAATCACAAAACAACAAAATAAATTGTTTTCCAATGGTTAACACAAGGGAAAAATGAGAGAGTTTGAGTAGCTTCTTGAGCGTGTCACTTCTTTCCAGCAACACCTAATGAGATTCCCTGTAAAGGTGGAACCTGCCACACATTTCTCTCCATCAAAGGGGATCTGGAGGGTATTTTATTGCCTTAGACTATCAATGCTGCCTAGTATGGTAGATAGTTGCTTCTAAAAGTCCCCATCACTCCCAAAAGTCACCTATTCCTCTATGAGGAAATTGGAAGTTGATAAAAACCGTCATCAAGTACTTATTTCACTGCTTCACAACTGTTTATATTCTAACAGCTGTGTACAGATTTATCAAAGAGAGGAGTTAAGTGGTTGCATTCTTTCTCCTTCTTAGTCAAGCCCATCATAACTTATATTGTGTAACAGCTGTGTCTCCTTGCTCTTTGTTCACACTGCATCTAGATAAAGCTCAGGAACACTGACAAACTCCCTGTAGTGAAATTATAGGGATGGTCCCATGATAGATTCCCAATCTATTAATCTACTGTTTCATGCGTTAGAGCCATCACCACTGTGTTCCAAATGGAACAAGTCTCAATACGTAACACAGATATCTGTGGCCACTGTTCAATATGCCTGTGCTCCCTATGGCATTTCTTATCTTCAGCAGGTCCTAAAACACTTCACCAATTAATTTAAAGTAATCTGTGCCACATTGCAGTTTGGCAAACTGAAACCCAGAGGTCAAACAACTCACCTAAGGTCATGCAGGGTGTTAGAAACAGTCAGCCAACACTTTCAATTTCTGCCCATTATGATGCTGCTCTTATTCATTTTGAAGTTGTAGGTAGGTGCTGTGGGTGTTGAACTGAAATCTTTTTTATGGTAGACCTCATTTCAAGAAGAGATAGGTGGACATTGTAACTGCAAAAATGACATGGAGATGGGAGGCTGCTAATCTCTTTTTTTCCTAGTTCTTCTGGATGACTGCTTAATTTAGGGGAGGTAGGAAGTTATAGTTTAGTCTGGGATCTACCACTAATGAATGTGGGCAAAGGAGATAGTTTCCCTGAAAAACAGCTGCTATTACACATTTTCTTGCTATTTTCTGCACTTTCACATTTTGAACCTTGCTTTCTTCATTTTGGGAGAGAGGTATAAAGAAGTATTCTGATATGATCACATAATTTTGACTTTGCTCCACTCCACTGGAGATAAGGATGCAGTGTCAGCTACCTGGGAGCATAACTCAGCGCTGTGATATTTTGCGGATTTCAGGGGTTGGTTGCCAAGCCCCTGTGCTCATTTATCACACACTGAAGACTGCTGTTGCTCCTGCTACAATGCTAGCTCCTGCTAGGCCCTGCCTCCGTTGTTCCAAAGCCAGGAGAAATGGAAGGAGCAGGAAGACTCCATATCATGAAATATGTGCATTGATTTCTCAGTTCTGGCATGGGCTTTGCATTTGACCTTCAAGCAGTCATTCGGTTCCTCTCAGCTCTCACTCTTATAATGAGGACTGAAGAATGGCAGTCTGTGTGTTCTTCATAAATCACCATATCCTCCCATAGTGTTTAGTAGCACAAATTCAAAGGGATGCTGATCAGAGCAGGAGCTCTCAGGAACTGCTGTGCTACAAATAACCTGCAATTTCGCAGACCTAAACACAACTCCTTTTCATTGTGCTTCAGGATGGAAGCACAAGAGTTATTGTAACAGGAACATCCAGATAACCTGTTATTTGTAAAGGTGCTGTTTACTTAAGAAACCACCCTTACTTTGTGCTTAATGTTTTGTACCTCCAGGTAAATCAGTGCAGGAAATAGTCTTTCTACTCACATTTCTCAACAATAATGATGCAAAAGGTCATACAATATATCATCAATAAAATACTGTCTCTTGAAAATCAGTTTTGCCCCACAGTTTTCATATAATCAAATCATTTTTGAAATAGAAGTGTCATTCTTTAACCCTGTCAGGAAGATAAAGGCACAACATTCAGTTTCCATTTAAAAATCAGTGTAATAGGGTAGAAGGAAAAAAAAAACCAGCAAAAATTACTAACACAAATATCAGTTGGGCCTGGCAAAAAAAAAAAAAAAAAGGAATGCAGAGATTAAATGTTACCCTTTGTAGTTTGCAGTCCAAAGAAAAGATCACTGAGCTACAGTATGACAATAAAATCTACTGCACATATGCAGACAAACCAACTATCAAACCAACTATCAAACCAACTAGTTTGAACTAGTTTGTCTCTCTCCAAGCTGAAAAAATGACCAAAGGACAAAACCAACAAAACATTAGGGCACAGAAGAATAAATAAAGCTTCAAAAATCTATTTCAACCTTACATAAAAAGCTGTTCCTCAAACCAGGGGGAAAGTCTGAGAACTTTTCTTTTCCTATTAACATGGGATTTTTACTCTGACAATTTCTCTTTAACGTTACTTGAACATAGGTTACTCTAGTCGCACATCAAAATATATTGGCCTGAAGTTTAATTTTGGGACACTTAACATTACATTTTCCCAAGAAATGGCTGTTCTTTTCCTGAATTTGATGGGTCATTGAGCTTTCAGGTAAGAGATGGGTTTACAGGGATATATCTCTGTACATTCTTTACAGTCCTTATAAAACCGCCTGGCCAGCCAGAGCACTCTGATTGCCTGGGGAGCATTTGATAGGGGTAGGTTAATCCATGTGACCTCCATAGTTCATCTGAAACTGCTGCACAACTTTCTAAACAGCCATCTTTATTTCCTCCTCATACACTCTTCAGTTTCTGAGTGATTCCCAGACACACCCTTTCTCAAAGATAGCTAGACACACATACAAAGATGAATATTAACACATTTCTTCTGGTAAAAACATGCATAGTGGTACAGATAAAGCCTCAGTCCTTCCCACAAACGCCCAGTCCCTCATGTACCAATTCAAGTGCAAACCCATACACATGTACAAACATAATTATTACACTCCAGTAGTGTTTCTGTACCAAGAAGAAATACAATTCATCTGCTGGGAGGGGTGTTATTACTAGCAAGGATCTGTCCTTTCCAGTAATGAAAATAATTTGTCTGCTCTCTAAGTGGGAAGGGCAAGCAGATATGATTCCTTCCAGGTTATAGTCGTTTTCCTATATGCTAACGTATTTGATTTTTAAGCTGCTGATGGGCTATCTATCAAAATTATTCTGATTTAAAGCAAAGAAGTAGCTCTACATTGCTTGTAAGCCTTTCCTTCCCCATCCTCCAAAGCAGCATTATTCAGAATTGCTGCCTAAACCATAGAGCATTTTCTAACCCTACCCTGCCTTCTTCCCACCCCTTAACACCTCCTTTCCTCCTTCCTCTCATCCCATCAACACAGTCCCCCCCAGCAAAAATTGCCACACATCTCTACAAAGGACGAGCTGGAGAATAAGGTGACAGTTCTTTAAGGAAAGAATAAAAATGCAAATTAACAAACACCAAATTTGCTGTAAACATTAAATACTTCAGACATGAAACCTTCTGTGCTACAAGTGTGCTTTCAGCATTATCTATTCACAGCAGTTCCTCTGCTCCTGAGGGTCATAAACACTGAGAGATGGAGCCAGCAAAAAAGCTCTAGTTGAAATTCAGCTCACAGCAAAAGCAATTTCCGAGTGTGCAAAGTGCTGTCAGCAGGCCTGATGTTTGTGTATGAAATATAGACAATATGACTGGCCCATCGGCAGTCACTGTCAGCCTGATGGATGGTGCCTGAAAAGAAGTAAAGCGGCTGCTGTTAGGGCCCAGTCTATCAGACGCTTGATGGAGATTCGGGGGCTTAATAGAGGTAAAAGTTTCTTCTAATCGGACAAAATTTCCAGCGGTGATCACAAAGAAAATAAAAGGGATAGCAGTGTGATACGAGGGCACAAGTAATGTTTTCCCTTCTCAGCCACAATACAAAACAGAGGAGGAAAGCAAATGCACTCTCAGTACCAAGGAAAATTGATACCTCTGTCCTTGGACCTTGACTACCCCAGAACAGATGGGGTATCCTTACAGCTCACTGTGTGCACTACGATCTTCAGGAGTTCCTCACAGCCAAGATCCCCCCTAAAATTAAAACATCACCTTTGCAATTGTTTTGGTGCTCATTGCAGCATGCCTGCTGCCATCACAGTGATGGTGATTGTACATAGCAGAATGATACTTACACCAGCACAGAAAAACTTATGAAACAACAAGGTCAAACATCCTTTTTTTCCTTTCACTATTTGGAAGCCAATCTTGACTTTTTCTCTGCTCCCTCACCCGCCAACCCAAGGTTATATAGATAAAACTTCATGAGTGACCCATCTGAAATAAAACACGGAGGGTTGATGTCATAGAATCATAGAATAACCAGGTTGGAATTGACCCACCGGATCATCGAGTCCAACCAGATCCGACCAGATTTACATTGTACTTCAAGCTTGGGGTCCCTTAGCTCATGATGTCAGTCAAAGACTCTCAGGCAGAAAAAGCAGAGACTGCGTAACAAAGGTACAGCATGGGTCAGAGAGCACATGTGGTAGTTCAGTTCCTAATATGTGTGCCGAGAAACCATGAAAATCAAAAGGCTCTGATGAAGTAAACCAACCACCTCAATAAAGTTGGAATGGTTTGCAGTTAGAAGTGAGCTTGTGCTTCAGAGTTCATGTGCCAGCCTATATCCAACTATATGTATTTTGAAACTAAATTAACCTGCAGCTTTGATCTCACCCTATTTGCAAAGGAAAAAAAAAAAAGGATTGACAGCTGGTTACATTTACCTTCCTTCAGATGCATGAGAAGGGAAGCTCATGGCAAGAGTAAAGGAAGAATTAGTAGGGGTTGTCACTCCAAAAGAGGACTGTCAAGCAGAAGAAATATCAATAAATGCTTAAATTTCTTAAGCAAAACCACAGCATGAATTAAGGCAAAATGCAGAACAGGAAATTAGATGTGTGCACTAAAGGGAAATCTCCTCAGGTTTATCTAATGTTTTGGAAGAAGCAATATATTTCAGCAAGAAGCTAACCTAAAAACCACCCCATCTTTTTCACTGAGACCTTATACTTTTCACCCCCTCATCAGAAGCTCCCTCTTGATGAGAAATAGAACCAGGAGTGGCTGCTGGGGCATTTGGGAAACTGAAAAGCGGTTGTTTCTTTGCAGCAGTGTTTAAATAGACCATACACTAGCAGGAGAAACAGTAAGTATTTTAGTACTTTAAACGGTCATGGCACAGGACAGAATACTCAGCCGGAGCACAGAAGGACACAGTATGCTTGGTTAGTTCCTTTACGACCTTCTGAACATATAGCCTATGGTATTCTAGCAGTTGTCTCACTTTCTGCGTGTTCTCTTAAAATGCAGATCTCCTTCCCTGGACAATCCCTTCCCAAAGAGATGTAGCCAGGAACAACTCACTGCCTTTAGACCGGGACCTGGACGTCACACACTAAGCCTTTTACTGTTCCATTGTTTTTTTTCCTTCTGGGTCCTAGATAATTCTGCCCTAGACTCAGCTGCAAATTCTGCAGCCCAAAACCACATGCCAAGATTTGTCATGAGGGCTGGTAATTTCTTACCAAATGTACAGAAGGGTACTCAGAACTCTACTTGAGTCTCTGGTAGCAAAGCAGCCCCTGACGTTAATATCTTTTAGCACAGGCTCCAGAAGGGGTGGTAACAGGGAGCTGTTAAAAAAAGATTGCTGCATCTTTAACGAGTTTTAACCAAGCTCCTTTACCCTATTACTAGCACCTGATGAAAAAGACTACCCTATTGAACTCACCAGCGGGCCATTAGAAGTGTGTCAGATTATATTAACTAGGCAATTAAAAAAACAACACCCCACCAACAACAAGGAGCAGGCAACTCAGCACACAAGGAGAGCCTGTCTGTCGTTTAGTAAATCCCCAAATTAGTTTTGAAAGGCCACTTTCAGCCTGGAGTTAAGGCCAGATTTACCCTCTGCGTGTCTGCAATTGGCTGAATCTCTGAAGTAACCTGATAAAACTGATTATTTATGATAAGTGACTGACATTGGACTGCTGCCCAAAAGGCAAAGGAATGAAAGCTGCTGTGACCCCAAATGAGAAGATTTTGTTTGATCAGCTCACACCTCACACAAACTTCTAAAAAAATTATGACTTTCAGTTTCATGCAGAAGATCAAATAATTAAACAAACAGATGTGCAGATAC
Source organism: Piaya cayana (assembly GCA_013389865.1). Lineage (NCBI taxonomy): Eukaryota > Metazoa > Chordata > Aves > Cuculiformes > Coccyzidae > Piaya > Piaya cayana. Next base: position 496,072 of record WAAB01011635.1, on the reverse strand, counting down.
TAGTAACAAAAGGTGTCACATGGGGGAAGCATCCAACCACAAACAAGCCATTTATTTTAAGACTTACATGTTGCTGAAATTCCCAATCAGAAGAAGAAAGAATGATTTTTAAGTGTGGTGTGGGAGGTATTTTGGAGAACTGGGGGTAATTTAAAGCAGAATATGGGTTTTTTTGATGAGACTGCCAAAACTGAGATTCCTCTGGATAAAAAATAAAACAAAAAAGAAAAGTTAATTTACATCCAGACAGAGTTGTTGGGTGAGCTGTCAGCAGAGACAGGGATAACAAGTCTTTGGGTAACAACTCCCTTGTTAGGAAGATGGTAGTGAGAACCAGGATTAAGGGAAAAGGAAAGTGACTGCACAGATGTTTTAAAGGAACAGTTAGCATTTTCTGTGGCTTGGAGGGCTGAACATTGCATCTGCCTGCTCAGTGCGAGTACAAAAAAACATCTGCATGAAGGATACATGCATAGCTTGGAAGTAAACACTATCTCCTATTTCTACAGAGCAAGACAAGGATCTGCTCAATAAGTTGGGATCTAGACTCCAAACCCAACTTTCCATGGCTTTGTGTTGTTGGGGAAGGAGTGGGAAGGATATTATTTTTAGGGTTCAGTCAGGCTTTCCCTCTCCAGGATAGTCAGAAGTAATTTAAGGAGGCAAGAGGGACGTAGTCACAGATCCTGTCCGAGAAACCTCAGGGAGTAACACACACCAAGTCCATGAGTGGAGCTGAATCTAAAGCCCATCATAAGAAAAATAAATGAAAAGCTGAAGTAGTTCCTTCATAACCACAGAATCACAGAATGGTGGGGGTTGGAAGGGACCTCTGGAGATGATCTAGTCTAGAACCCTTGCCAAAGCAGGTTCACCCATAGCAGGTTGTAGCGGAAAGCATCCAGGTAGGTTTTGAAAACCTCCAGAGGAGAAGACTCCACAGCCTCAATGGGCAGGCTGCTCTAGTGCTCTGTCACCCTCAAGTAAGGCAAGAGCTGCAAAGAGCAGATTTCAGAACTGCATCAACACAGCAACTGCTCCTTGTCCTTCAATATATGCCTACAGTGTCGACAGCAGTAGAAGGGCAGCTTATATTCAAGGTTAGGAGGGAGATGTGCCCCCACTCGTGGTATGTCTGAGGCTGGGCCACCTGTCCTTCCTTACCTTGAATCTCAGGGGACCTTGTACAACTCCCACTTCTTCCATCTCTGTGAATACAATAAACTCCAGCTGTAAGCACAAGTACAAGAGATGGGATTTGCAGGCTAGTGCATCGCCTTTTCCCAGGAAGATGAAGGCAAAGAAGATAGAAGGAACCTGCTAGCCAAATCCAGTCATAGGCCATCAGCTGAACTGGACTCAAATGGTTTTTTAGATTTGCACATATCTTCTACCAGCTTTATCTTTCCCTGCTAAGAAACCCTTCCCTCAATCATGAGAGCTGTTGGCCTCTTCCATTCCTTTAATCAAAGAACCTCCAAAAATTGAGAATGTCCTGTGAAGACTTGATGAGAAAGAGATTAATTTCAGCTCAATCTCCCACTTACTCTACAACTATCGACCTGTGGCATGATAAAGGGGACAGCTTGTTTTACCAGGCTTAAATGTTCTTGCATTCCTGAAAAGAAGAAAAAGGAAGAAAAGAAACTATCCCTCAGTGTCTCGGTGATGATGGCAGGAAACTGAGGCAGATCCCAAGAAATGGTATGTGATCCATAAAACCAAGCCACTGGGGGTAATGATCACATGCTTTTCAAGGAACTCAGCAGCCCACTGATCACATTGCAAAATCAATCATTCTTCTCAATCAGTTCATTATTCTGACTCACTGAATCAGTGGCTCACCAGCTGGCTGGATGGGGAGTCAAGCCCAGCTGACATTTTAGCTGTGTGTTCAACAGTACGTGGGTGCCTCTGCCTTCCCACACGGAGAACCTAGCAGAAAACAAGATATTAATCTCATTTTTACTGGAACCAACTGGAAAGCTGCCTCTGACAGAGGGAGTAGGTTCAAGCAGTCCATATCCTCCGTAAGAGTAGAGTGGCCAAAGTGTTAATGCCCAAGTTTGTCAGCTAAAAATGGACTATGAGAGGGCACACAGTTTTTCAGAAAAAAATATAAATTTTTTGTCTAGAAGGGAGTGTTTTTCACAAAAAAAGACATTTTTTTCTGTTCTTATGCTCACATAAATAAATCCTTAAACTGTTTAAACTGAATATTGCACAGAAAATTCATTTTAATAAAAACTGAAGTATATATGTCACAAGCTTTACAAAGAATAAGAAAAGAACAAGAACTCTCCCAATATTGCTTTAACATTGCCATTTTTATGTATGTAGTACAAAGTGTCCTACACGCTGCACAGAACTGTCCCTTTGTGATCAGTGTAATATTTGAGTAAATGCAATTTCAATGTGACAGGGACTTTCTTCATAACAGTAAAGAAAACAACTGCTAGAACAGAGCAAAGTAGTTTTTAAAATCACAGTAGGGTAAGAAATAACTTGGCTCGGTGTGGGGGTGGACCGGCTAATCTAACAGATTGTTCCCATCTATGTCTTCCAAGTTGCTAGAGAAATGACAAATCTACCAGAAAGCCAGTACAGGTGACTCACAATTATCTGCATTTCACAATCATACTCTCTGATTGTGATGATGTGATTAAAGATCAGATGGGGTCTAGTTTCACAAAACAATATGTTCCCACAACTCACATTGACATTATCTACCAGGAAATACACAGAGCTCAATGCATTTTGTCCTACAGATACATAGCAAGCAACCAGCATATTTTTCAACAATATATCCTTTCGCTGTTTCTGTTGAAATACTAGCCAGAGAGCAGGCACTCAACACATAATTTGGTGAGGTGAGATGAGAGAGACAGAAAATCTCTAAAGTCCAAGTTATTTCACTTAGCCAATTAAGTAAACATATACAGGATAATAATTTAAAAAAATAAAATCTAGTGTTATGTGTGTGATGCAGTATTTTTGGCTGAGATGGTGCTTTTATCTATCACTATCATTTTTAAAGCTTTCAGTCCATCCTTAGAGTTTGTAAATTTCTTCTTTATTTGGATTGCAATTTATCATGCTTGCTAACACACCAGAAAGAATATTTTAAAGCAGAACAAAACAAAATAAACTGTCAAAACCCCCACAATTTCAGCTCCTCTGAGCACAAGACAAATGGAGAGTGTAGAGGTGGGGGAAATCATAGTTTCCAGTCACTAATAGATTTATTTATTCAGATACTTCCTCTCCCTTATTTTTCATGCTTCAAAATAAGTTCAAATTCCAGAAATGAAATTTATGAGGTAATCCAGTCCTCAGCAAACAGAGATGCTCAGACAGGACAGGCTTCCTGGCTGCAATGTTCTACCTATGCCCAAGTCTTGCCTTTGATTGAATCACATGGACAGATCATTCATAGCTCTTTACAGCACATGTTCTTTCCTTCCTTCCTAGCTGACATCATGTTTTCCCCTTGCACAAAGCCTTGCAAACATCTGTTTGGACTCTCTGGTTTTATTTCTTCCTTTCAAAACTATTTCTCATTCCTGAAAAGTTAAAAGCCTTACTTAATGGATGACATTCAAAGAAAATCATTCTCCTGTTCACTATCTGAAACAGGGATAGAAAGATTGGAACAGGGTCCCTTTTCCCCCTTAACCTTAGCTTAACTGTTTTATTTGACATGTTTTCAAACAGAAACACAACTAAGGTAAGTCTTCCTTTACCATATACATCTCAATATGCCCCTCCCAGGACAATGGATTGAGAATTCATCTTCATGTGACCAGAGATAACATGGTGATTCAAGTCCAACACCAAACTATTGGGAACAGTGGGGGCTGGGGACCAGGGAGACAACAGGGAGACACAGGTGACTACAGGAACTGTAACTGGTGGCCTGGTACACCCCCCCTTCCCTATTAGGACCATCATGTTCCCATGAAAACAGACACTCTACCTCCCTTCCCTTTATCAAGGTTGTACATTCCTCTTACTAAAAATCATTCTTAACGTTTTTTTTACTCTGATCTCATGATACAAGAAAATAGCAGCACTGACAGTAACAAAATGTGTCCTTTAGTTTGAGAAGCCTGCCTTCCATTTAAGCTATGAAAACAGAAAGCAGCAGCTGCTGATAGCTACATAAACATAACTGTCCGCAGTGCATAACCGGCACTTTGCTGAACTCATCTTTGCAAAATAATAGGTGTTACTGTTCTGATGTGATAATACTTGATTGATGTAGCCACATGGTCTTTAAAATGCAGCTGATGTGACCCTCCTGCTGTAATCTACCCAGGAAGCATAGATCTAAAATCCACATAATAAGTGGATTTCTTGGAAAGGTGGAATTCCCAAATCAAAGAGGCTGCTAAGGTTCAAGAACATGGTTACATGATGAATGTAACTATGTAAAGCCAGAGCCCATTGCATGCTGAGTACTTTGGATAAAAAGGCATTTTAGCCTGATTCTCATTCTTTCTTATGTCATGACCCTTACTGAAGTTTTCCAAAGCTGTGAAGCCCAGGTTTACAGACACATCAATACAAAGAATGAGTAAATAAAACATCTTCTGCATAAGCATCCAAATGTTTGAGTGTTTATTCAGATTTTACCTTAACTTCAAACCCTGCCAAGCTTAAGCATTCATCAACAACTGTGACTCCAATGCAGCATTACCCAGCAACTGTGTTTGACAGCCACCACTGATTAGCAAGTCCGTAGTTCTTTATGTCTTGGAGAAGTGCTTCATTTAATTTGTCCATATAGTTAAAACACTTGCTTTGATACATAACTGAAAAGGATGAAAGGAATCACTCATAACTGTTACTCAGTAAGCCGTCTACCAAGATGTTTCTGAGAGCCACAGGCAATTTAGGGGGAGGATGTGATGGGAATCACGGGGAAACAGCAGTAAATATTAAAATGAAATAAAGGAAAATGAACATTGCTACAACAACAAGAGACGAAAATGAAGTTCTGGCTTTGAAATCTTACAGGATCAAAACTTGTTTCCCCTAAATAAAACTGAAAGAAAACCTAAAAATTCTTTGTAAGAAAGCTACTGATTGGAGATTTTTATTGATTCCTGCTTTGTGAGTTACAAAATAAACTTTATCAAGGGAAAACCTTAGTATTTACTTGTTTTTCCCCTTGACAATCATAAAAACACATGTCCAGACCTGATAAAACTCTTCATTAAAGAAAAACTTTCTCCACTCCATTTGTTTCCCATATGTATACTTTTTATTATTCACCCTTTTCTATCAATAACTTCCAGCACTTGGAATTTATGTGCAGTATTTAATAAGAGCTGCTATGAATGTCGAAAGTATCTTGGTAAGATGTTATGTGTCAAATAGCTATCATGTTACAGTGTGATGGATTAATATGAAGAAACAGCTTGAAGGCAACATATTAATCTTTTTTTTTTTTAAATGACAACACTAATACATTTGTTTCAGTTCTAAAATTAATTTCCTAATAGTAAGAAAGGTCAAAATGAATGAGAGGCATATAAGCCTTTTTGTCATCTTTAACAAATTATCCAAAACAAGCCTGTCAGATCAAAAGGGATAACATTTTGAGTAATAAATGTTAGTACTGATTAACTGGTCAAAGTTAATTCCTTTCAGGAATTGCTATATGCAAAAGGTACGAACCCATTTGGTTGATTTTTTCAAAAAGCTATTTCCTTTTATCAATATTGAGGGTTTTTTGGAAAGAGACCTACCAAGAATTTTCTGCAAATGTTGGCTGTTAGATGGAACAAACTGAAGATACCTGAAGGTATCAAAGGTATCTTTGGCAGTGTTCAGATGGGAATCTACTTCAACTGTTGAGAAAGTCAGATAAACACTAAAAACATATCTTCCAATTCATGCAATGCTATTGAATTTAGGCTCAAATTCATAAAACACAAAAGCTTCTGTATTGTAAGTGCTCTCCTGCATTTCAGCTTTGAAATGCAGGTGTTTCTGAAGTAATTTGGGAAATTAATTGAGAGAAAAGGGAAGGAGATATTTTGCAATTCTCTCTAGTTTTCAGATACCTGCTTTTCAGTGGGATTATTGTAGGGATTTCTCCTGAAAGATCTGCTCTCCTAACTATGCAACCATTTATCTTCCACAGAATCCTGAACTTTAAAACAATGAAAAAGATCATCTTCATGACTGCTTCAAAACTGCTAAGGACAGGATTATCACTAGTGTTGGGTTGCTCTTTCAGTGTGTTTGGAGGCTTTGAAAGATGAGAAACTCCTTGGGGTGAGACAGGGGAAGAGAAACCACAATTCCCTCAGATGAATCAGAAACAGTCTGAGGACAATAGTCAAAAATGTTCAGTAGAGATTACTGGCTCCTCACCTTTACTACCTAATGGACTTCTTCAGAAAAGAAAAATGGTTCCTCCATTCTTAATCCATAAACGCCACACTGTATGGGAAAGATGGAACTTATACTCAGTAGGCACCAAAACTGTTGAACAAATTCCTACAAGCACCTGGTTATGAAGCCACATAATTTAAATAGAATTCTAGGAGTCTGCATTTCCTAAATGAAAATTTAGCCTCGCTCTCCAGAGACCAGATGTGATTCATAAGACGCAACTTGTTTGCAGAATGTCTGTGTCACAAAGCAATGACAAACTTGTCCTCCTTGTTCAACACTAACAGCTGGGCTAAGAAAAAAATACTACCTCTCCTCCTAAAAGCCTTGCTTCTTTTCTGGTCTGAAACCATGGCAGCCACAATAACATTACACCTCATCCCACAAGAATACCCTCGTGTGTCCCAGAAGTCTTCAATGTGTCCAAAAAATCTTTATTACATTTTTGTAAGGCGATTTCACAGAAGCTGCAGGTGATGAACACAGACAACATTGTGCAATAATATGCAGGGTAGAAGTCAGTTGGCGTGTGCACCATACTGGATCAGAAAGAGCTGCCCACACAATTTCAGTCATTTTCCTGGCCAAGTAACATTTTCAGCATAATGTCACCATTCTGTCCTCTCTGATGACTTCAACAACTGCTTTGTATCCATCCATATTAAGAGAATCCAGTGTAGTTTCTAAGTCCCTGTGTAATCCAGTTTCCTAATTAGATATGTTGACATAACATTAGTCATCCAGCTCACAGTGGATACTTCTGGAGACACGGGTCCACCAGTGCCTCCAGAAATATGAGAGTTGCTCCAGTATCATATCCTCCACTAATGCGTGTCCTCTTATTTTAGATCATGTACTACAAGTACCCTCTTAATGATTTCCACAGGGTCATGGTCCTGCCACAGCAAATAACCAAAGATTTTTTTCTGTGTCAGCTTGCAATCCCTTAGAAAATGAGTCCCTTTCTCTGTTTTAATTGTGAGACTACTCCAGCAGTCTAATAGAACCCACAGTAGGGGAAGTTCTCCCTTTAACTTATTCCTCTTAACTTATACTGCTAAACTTTGGCCAACACTAAATAAATCCTTTTCTCTTTGGGGTTTATGCAATTCAAAGAAATCTAGAAGACAGCACTAAGTTAGTTGACAGGGAGGGGAAGAAATATGCTGGATTCTGATAATTGCTCTTCGAAGAATAAAGGGTTCTCAATTTATTACAGTTGGAAGATTTTTTGCAGCAGAGAGAAGGCTGTATCAGTCCATACATATTAACATAAATTTGGGCTTTCTGTTATATCAACACTTTTCCAAAACAGACAGCAGCATAACTAATCTCAAAGCTCCAGAAAAGAAAGCATCTCCTCTTTGTTTGGCCTCTGAAATCTTCCAAATATTTTTTTTTAATGTTCCCTTCTCTTCACCTCCNAAAAAAAAAAAAAAGAACCCTACAGAAAATAAAAATCCCTGAGAAGAATTTAAAGTGAAAGAGTTCATTCAAAAATAAAACATAAAGATAAAACCTCCAGTGGTATATTCCTTCTAACCGCTGAATTTATTCTAAATCAGTGTGGAGAACTGAGTAAAATAAAGGTCAGACCCTGTGCTGGGAATTCCCCTGACCTTTCAGGCTGCATCCATCATTGGTATTACATAGATTGTGCCATTTATCACACCAAACAGAGAACAAATCTTTAAATTCTTTCCTCTTCCCAATCGAACAATTATTCAGATTTTGAAACACAATCAATGTTTATCCAGTTTCTTTTTACAGCTCAGCCTCTTTGGGCTCCTCACTTGTCCAACCACAGGATTCACAGTAAGCGACTGATAAAGCAGGGAGTATATGAGAACCAATATATCTTGGGGAGATGAGTGTGAAGGGATGATAAAAAATGTATTTGAAAAGGTCTTTTACAAAGGGTCCTGCTTTCCTACGCTTAGTCCATTTGAATGATATTTGAATTCTCTCATGAATTAAGGATCATATCTAGGGGAGCCTGTCACTATTGAAGGGGAAGTTTCTTTGAAAGTTTGAGGCCTTTACAAAGCATCAGGTAACTGTTCCACAGCATTTCCTATAGAAGTTTGGCACCTGCTTAAAAGATTTGGCTATGTTTTGAGGAGACTTACAGCTGTGAAACCACTGTGGAATGGGCTGCTGTGAGCTGCATAGAACAGCACAGCCCATCAGCATACAGCCTAGCTCATCACCACAGATGAACTTTCCTCTGACATAGAAATTTCTCATTTTATTCTTAGCCCTTCTGATAGTAAATTATGATCAGTCCAGCAGTGGAGATCAGAAGAAACACAGTATGGGAAGGAGATATTGCCCTGTGGACATTCAGCTTCCTCGAAGCCACAGTAATGAGATTAGCACTGTTTCTCCTCCAGGTGTCTCCAATACACGATCCAGAGAAGAAAACGAATGAGTGATGGTGATGTGTCCTAACACAATCTCATCAAGAACAATGGAAGGGAAGCAGATCTCCATCTAAACATCCTCCTAGATCTACAGCTGTACTCCTGCCCAAAAACTAGAGGGATCTCCTCAGAGACCTCAGAGATCTCTTCCTGTTCTCTGGGATGCTCCATCTCAGCTTTCAAGACTCAGGCAGTGTGTGGCAGGATTCAGAGCAAGCCCCCTTCATCCAGGTGGGGTATCTCTTCCATCCCCTAAAAGCTAACAGCACGCCTAAGCCACACAGTGCCCTGGTGCCATTCAGTGTCTTCTGCTTGCATTTGATACATGCATTACTGGAACTAAGGATCAATTTGGGAACTCCCAAGCTTCCTCCTTACAGAGAATGAAGGAAGACTGAGCAATTGCCAGGTTATTTATAAAAAGGTGCATGAGGCAACCATATTTGTGGAAGGTTAAACAGCCTAATGCCTGATATGAGCATCTGTGTCATGAATCAGTGATTAAAGTAAAGTCTCTTTCATCAAAATTCAGTTATCTCAACCATGGTAGATAATAGACTAATTAGGCATCTGCTCATCCAACATCCAAAGGGACAGGCCAGTTCCTGGCACAAAATGAAACATTTTTTGCGCCAGTAAAAAGTAATTTTCAATCCTGTGAACCACTTATACGAAAAGGGATAATCTTCCTTTACCAAATGATGCTCCCTAAATGGGGGAAAATAAGAGCACCTCCACCTTCCTCTTCCTGCTGGCAACCTTGGGTGTGTAAACCTGACCCAGTGCAAGGTGGACATGAAACTTAAGACCTAACTTTTAAAACATCAACTGCTTAGAAATGAAAAAGTGGGAAACTGTAATGTTCTCTGCCCAAATGTGTCAACTGTAAGGTTCAAACTTTAAATATAATCACAAGGAGACAGAATTTGACCAGCTAACCAAATAAGCAGGTTTGGTAAAACTGATTATTTTTCCTGGCATGGACTCAGTCAACATGCTTATGGCCCAATAACTTCTAGTAAAGATACATTTGATTCCTGACTGCTCCCCTCCCCTTCACTGTCAATTTAGGTTTACTTTCCTTTTCTGTTTTCTTTTGGCTCTCTAGGTGCAGCACAACACAGAAATCAATGCATTGTCTTCTTATGGTGGAGATAGAAGCATCCTCCACAGTTGGCTGTGGTACCACTGCAGTGGGCAAATCCATTTGAATTATGACCAGATTTAAGAGGTAGTCTTCTAAGGCTGATTGAAATAACCCCACAAGCACAGAGATTATATTCCAGCAGGGTGGCCGCAGATGCATCTTTATTCAGAATAAATGCTATTTCTTCCCAAGTACTCTTATCTATCCCTCACACATAGCTCTAAGAATCCTTCAAGCAGTGAAGTGCCACTGCCAGATGACTGAATACCTGAAGGCTACTTAGCACTAGGCAGCCCCTCAAGTAAAATTCGTAACCCATTTTCATTTCTGTCACACCTTTAAAAATAACCAGGTAAAATTTTTTATCTTAAGGTTCTTCACTTGACTGGATATCGGATGGGAGGATGAGTGTTCAAAGGAGACATGTTGGCCACCGGATCCTATATTACCTTAAGAATAGTCAGCAAATCACCTAAGAAGTCTAATGAACTATTTCAAAGGTTTATTACTCTTAGCATAGCAGCCTAATGCATCGGTAAGGCTCTCTATGCTCTAAAACAAACTGGCCATGTGCCTGCTCTGGCATTCCCTGGACTCCTGTGTTGCTCCCCTGAGACAGGTTAGATTTTCTGTCAACTTGCAGCAGGTTTAAGAATGGAAAATTTTTCTGAATGCAATATGGTCATGAATAACATGAGGAGTTTAATAACCTGTGTGTTATTTATTTTGCTACTAAATTCAATCCATCCACTTTATTACATGCAGGTGTCACCTCACAAAATATGTCAAGCCTGATCAGTTATTGCCCAATGTACAGTAAAGCTGTTTCCCTCCTATTGCATGAGGTAATTCAGAATTACTTTAAATTTTTTTTACAAATTACAAAAATACTACAAGAAGTTCAGGGGAAATTTAACATCCTCTATCCTATCCTATGCTCCATTTGTCTGACTGACTATTCAACCTTTTTCACCTTCAGCAAAATTTCAGAACAATTTTTTATGTGTATCCTGACAGAGAATTGTTTCTGAAAGCTACAATCCTCAAGACTTTTACTAGACGCATGAGAAAAAAGCAGATCTTAAAAATATCCTCCTTTTGCAAATATAATTTCTCATGTCAAACTGTTATAACCAAATTGGTCCTTTCCACAGTCTTAGGTGTTATACATAAGTCTTTTTTACTCTCTGAATTTTTGTCTCTTACCTTCCACTCCTTTAATTTTAGTGCACAAGGACCAAGTAGCACGGTCATAGAGGTATGGACTACAAAGTATAATTAGTTTGGGCAACCAGAGGAAAGTTAAAATAAATGGAGTTTACTGGTACTGAAATAATAAAGCTCAGAGAAAGCTGCATAACAACACCCATGTGCTTGCATACCAGAACTAGCTATTTTGTTTATGCAAGTGGCAGTCAAATCAGACTAATTGTCAGATGTTCAGAAACAAATTGTACATTCCCATGCCCAGAACTGATGGAGATCATGCTGATTGTATTTCAAACCTTCAGTACAGATGTAGAGATGCTTTCCAGACAGTCAGATCAGAGAAATTTGAACCAAACATACATATGCATAAATAAGCAACTCTATATTTAGGGTTGGCTTTACAAATAATTTTTCCCACAATCTCTTGTTCCCCATTTATATTTCATCCTATGAGCCACAACAAAACAAAAGCCATCTACGGATTATGTTATTCCTCAAGCAGACTTCTAGGACCCTTCCTAGGGAGTTTAACAGCTCCTGTGGTCACTCCTTTGCCACAAGTTTGGCTGCTGAAGGCATGAGAGAACCATTTCTAGGAACAGAGGGACTAAGCATGCATTTCAAGATCCCATGTGTATGTCTCCCATCTGGGGACAAAAGGGCTGAAGCCTCCTGGATCAGAGCTAGGAAATGACTTTCCAGACAAGTCCCTGCCTTGAAAACTGAGGGAAAGGGGGTAAGATGCAAAGCTAAGGTCTGAATAGAGGCTTGGGTAAGCTCAAGACGTGGTGTTGAGGAGAACTCTCAAATAAAGCCTACACAGCAGCCAAGTGCTAATCTAAGAGGCTTTCAGAGTACATAGGAAGCAAATACTGATTTCAGGGTGACTTTAAATAATTGCATACCCTAAGGGAAATCAGTATCACTCTGTCCCCTCTGTGAAATGTGACAGTTCCCTAATCCAACTTTTTGAGCTTCACCTATGCATTACTACAATGACCTTACAAGGCTGAAGGGAACAATGGCTAAGAGGAAGGACACTTAGGGAAGGATAATTCAATCCATTCTATGTATAGTCTGTTATGTCAATTCCAGTCCAAAGGATAAAAGAACTAAAATACCCCATCATGTCCCAGTATGGTTCAAGAGAGCATAGACTTTGTTATTAATAGCGTCAGCCAGGGTACAGAACTAGATAGCCAAAGATTAGTTTTATTCTCTCTACAGGGTCTTAAAAGAGGGTGGCAGCTGGTGGTGCACTCCAGCCAACTCTCCATCACACAAGTTATAGAAGGAAAATTCCTATCAGGTCATACAGCTGGTCTCCGAGTTCTTGCATGATGGCTCCCTACAGCTAACTGAAGGTCTGTGCTCCAATTAGCATGGACCCTTTTGATGCTGGCCAGCCTGCAAAGCCAGATGGCAGCTTCTACTTGGTATTTTGGGCCTAGGTACCTGGTATAGACCACAGTTTTTGTAATGGCCTCTTAAATGGCTCCCAAGTGTTATTTCAAATGCTGCGGTCTTTCCCTGAACTGCAGTGTAACTATTAATAGATCCAATTGTACCTCTGAACTCCACAGGGAAGAGATGCAGATAAACACTTTTGCAACAGGAAAATAATACATAAATCATACTTTAGGTGTAATATGTGTATAGACACATACACTTATCCTACTGCTCTTAGCCCACAGACGTTAAAGGGTTCAGATGATAAATCAATCTGAATGACAAAGCAGCCACAGGTTCCACTGACTTCAAGAAGATGCTGGGACTCTTAGAAAAAGACTGAAACTAAAATAATATTTCACTTGAACTAATTTCTGTGTTTCAGAACTAGCAAACTGCATTTGAAGTTATTTTCACTAATAGCATAAAATCACAATGCCTGTCCTTATATAAATTTTCATTGCCCTTTGCTATTACAATACTGCAAAAATCAACAAAGTAATTTGCAAACACTCTGTACAGAATATGATGTTATTATACAACAGTGGTATATATGAGATGACTATCACAGTCAATAATTGCTAAATATTTGTTTTTGCGGAGAACAATCCACTGTTGTGACAGATGTATTAAAAATCCTTGCAATAATATACTAGGTCAAACAGGTCTCTGCACTACTCTCCAGCCAACCCACTCCAAATTACACTTTCCAAGGGTCTCTAGAGTGCAACTAAGCAGTTCACTGCCTCTCTCCCTCTAATCTTGTTAGAAAGTAACCATGCCACTTGGAGAACGATCTTTGGAATTAACAGACTAGAACCAGGATGAGATGGGATCAAGCAATCAGTATTTTCCAGCTTTCAAGTACAAGAAAAAAATAAAAACAGTTTGCCCTTTAAATCTCTCCTCTACCTTCAACTCTGGGAAAAAAACAACCTAATAATCTAATAGCTAGTCCTGTTACCTCACCACTGCTCTTTCTCAACTATAATCTCAGGTCTTTTGCTTTTAAAAGAGGTCTAGAATCCATCAAAAATTATTCTGTCACAATGAGACATATTCATCACTGCAGAGCTAGAATAACTCTTATTTCAAAGTCAACTGGGATTTTGTGCTAGGAAAATCAGGTAAACAGATTTAAATTATTTTCTAAACAAAGAGCCAAATCCCCCAAGCAGTATTAAGAGATTCAGCATTTCTCACTTCTACAGCTCTACTTTGAGTTGCCGCAAGTAAGAATTTCGGCTCAAAACCTTTTCTCTTATCTTTCACCTTCTAGTGAAAATTCCTTGTTGAACTGAGCAAACAAGGAGATTAATAAGTCATTTGCCTAGAGCTGTCAGGGTAGACAGCAGCACACCTTCCTCACCATTCTTACTCCTGGTTCAGGTCAGTTCCAGCAATTTTATGTTTGTTTGGTTTGGCTTGGTTTTTTGTTTTGTTTTGTTTTTTAAAGGAAAGGAATGCTCAGATTATTTGAAAAACAAATCCATAGGTGCTCTTGCATAGCATTGTGGTTTTCATTTCCAAAATCCTGAACATTAGGCTAACCTTTAAATGTTCCTGCATTTCCTGGCAGACGAAACAAACACGACAAAAAATACACTCTTGCTACTTTTAGAAGCATCCAAGTCTGACATATGCCAGATACCTACACATGCCATTTTCCTGAGTCACCAACGTGTGTCATTCTATTGCTCTGGCTTTCACACATCAAGGCTGAGAGATGATGGAATGTGTCTGCTGGTGGCAGTAACAGCCTGGCACTCTTAGAAACATTTGGCGAACCGTGAACCTTTGCTTACATCAGGCCAGATCAATAGAGCTATTTTCAAGGGACATAAACAAAATAAAAAGCTGACTCTATTGTGCAAGTTAACTGCAGCAAGAGGAGAACATCCAGCTCTTGAAGGGCAGACTCACCAACTAGACACATGCAATAATGTTTCCATAGACTACAAGTCATTAGGAAGGATTAAATCTACTCCTTCTTAGATTTAATTCTGTAGTGAGTACTTTTTCGGGGGAAAGTCATAAACCACCACAAATTCCCTAGCAGAAGACCAATATTAAGATGAAGGCTATTTATTTTTGAAAAATACAAACCAATAGATTATCTGAACTCAGAACAGAAAAAGATTTTTTCTTGATGTGCATCAAAGTAAACAGCTTTGAAATAGCACTCTGTTGATGGGGGTCTTTTCCAGAGGTAATTCCATTTCAGTAGGACACAAACTGATTCCTAATTTGCATTTTAAGTTTGAAACTTTGTATTTAAGATACAATACGAGAGGACAGCATCATATTTCAGTAGGTGCTTGTGAAATCCAAACCTAAATGCAAGATATGCTAATAGAAAATTATTTTATAGAGGACATAAATGTAAAATATTTAAAGCAGTAGTTTAGTTAACACAATAAAATGGTAACATTAATAGCATTACATTTTCTGCTGTATTATTAATTGAGCAAAAGGATAAAACCCACTATCCCCCTGAATCACATTTTGTACATCAACGCATGAAAGGTAAACCAGACCAAAATACTATGATGAAGGAAGGAGCAAAGCTGTACTCACTTTACAAGCTTTGTATGTAAATTATTTTGCAGACCCCCTTTATCATGAATCTTAAGAGCATTGTTCACTTCTCCTCCCTGCTGTAAATGCACCATGGTGTGTGTTCATCTCAGCTTAAATTTTGCTCTTTATACTGAGGCAACCCTCTCTTCCTCCGAGATACACATTTATGTGAACTGAGGGTCTTCATAATGTGATCCTTCTTTTCTTCTTACCGTGTTTTGAGAAACAGTAAAATAATTATAAGCATTATCTCTCAAGGAGCCACCCTGGAACATGAGAAACCCCAAAAGAAATGAAGGAAGCAGCTCACATGTTGTTACGCTCCTGGCTTTCTACCCACTCCAGTTGACTTGCACGAAGTATGTTTAAATTCTGCAGCTATGGCCGAAGTTACTCAGCTCAGTAATCCTTGCTCCACACTGCTATTTCCTACGTTAGCTCCCAGAAGGTAGATATACAGAAAAAGAAATAATTAATTAAAAAAGGGGGGGGAAAGTAAACAAGGATGGTGAGCCTAACACCCTTATCAGCACAAGGGTAGGGTTTCAAAGATATTTGGAGAAAGATTTGAAATTCCAGATGGTCTTGTGAGATAAACCCTCTAAGCTCTTTTAGATCAGTCGTTCTCTCTAAAAGCTAAGCCACCGTAAGTTGAGGAAGCTCAGACTTTGATAACCATTTAGGAAAACCATGATGGATAATATTTAGTACTTTGTTAGTCAGACTAGATTATCACAGTGATTCCTGTCTGGTTTTAAAAGTGTATTGATCCACTGGTGTCAGCACTCTAGAAGACAGCAAGCTGAAGCTTTCAATATACTTCTAAGATGGAAACTATTGCTAACTTTGATGCTATAAGATTCCAGCATCGCAAAGCACCTCCTGGAAAGAATAAAATTAAACTTCTGCTAATTAACATATTAATTTTAATTGGATTTTTTTTCACAAGGTATAGAGTAATCAGATTCTGAAAAGATGACTGAACACATCCATATAGGAAACAACGATTTATTATGTAAACTTTGACTTGAAAGAGTTAAGCTACTGAAGTAGTTTTTCTTTCTAAGTAAACTTCCCAGCACAGTTTTGCATACAGTGGTCTTTCAGATTTGGGATAGTCTTTAAGCATACATTAGTAAAAGCAGTCAGCAGAAAAGCTTTAACAAGAATAGGAATTAAGTCTTGTTCCAGAGCAGCTTGAGCAAATCTATGAATAGGTCACATACATCATGAAAATCAGCCATGAAATACAAGAACTTTCAGCCATCCAGAGACTGATTAATGATTCAAATAAGCAATCTCTTTGCATAATAGCACTTAGGGAACATTATAGACACAGACCCCATTCAACAGCTTAAACTGGGCTCTAAATCAAGAAAACATATGCAAAACTGCAGGGTTGCTGCCTGCAAAATCCAGCTAGCAATGCTACTGGCATTAAGGTATTTTTGATGCCTATGAGTCAAAAAGTGCAGTTTTTCAGGTTTAAGAGGAAGGAATGTGGAAGCAGCTCTGCTTCGTTATAATTCTCATAGGATGAGTTTTTAAAGAGGCAAAGATCCTGGTTACTTGATATCTTAAAGGATATCTAATACACTTTTCAAAAGAGCAACAGTATTGTTTATTCAGCTCTAGTCATCCACTCTGTAACTAAGGCCTCTCTGCCTAAAATGTCCCCATTGGATCCACGAGTTATTATATTTTTCTCTAAGCTGCTAGGCATCTGCTGTGTTCTTCACACAGGATTCCGGTTCTTAGGCTCAGGCTCCGGATGGCACAGTGAAACTGATGCAAGATTAAAATAAGCAGTGGAAAATCCTACCCGCATGATTGTTTGAGATTATTATTTTGGAATGAGATATGCCAAGAAATCAAGGAACCTAACCTACAACTTTTTGTACTATCAGAAATATACATATATATAATGGCCTCCACTGAGGATAATTCTCTTTTATCTAGGGAAATTGTCATCTGTGGGCTTTCCTCTTCCCATTCAATACACAGTTTTACATCAGTTTTTGGTGATTTAGTGATTCTGTATGCACTGCATACTACCTCCTCCATGTTTCAGGTAGCCTCAAGCAACATAATTACAAGAATGCAGAGATGCACAGGAGAATCAGAAGGGAAGAAAAAAGCTTTCATTTAGGCAGAACAATATGGTTTGCCCGTAAAACTGATAGTACCTATCCAGCTGTCATACAGCCACTGCCTTCTACTTTATTCTGGGAATAGTACAAGAGACTGTCAGAGGGCAGTAGCAGAAGCTGTGTCCTTTGCCATGCATGAACTCATGTGAGGGCAGCCATACAGAGATCCCTGAATGTGAAGAGCCCAGGATATTTAAGAACACAATACAAGAAAAAGCACAAATATGAACTTCGCCAAGTAACAGCATCCTTATTTTTTTGGCAGCTTCCAGATCTCCAATTCTGGGAACAACATTAAATAACCTTCAACAAATGACTTCTTGTTACTCAGGATTTGATAACTTTCATATATTTAATTTATTTTTTAAAAAAATTCATTTATCTCTCTTCCAAGCTGGAGGGCCTATGCTAGACAAACTTCTGCTATACACCAACAATTTCAAACTTCTGGTCCTCTTTCATTACCCTTATCTAGAAGGAAAATTTCTGACATAAAGTTGTTGGAATCATACCCTTTTCTTAAGATACAGGTAAACATATGAATTATCACAGTTATGAATCTAAAACAGTCTTTGCCTGCTTGAGGACAGCTGACCATTGATAGGGTATTTTTAAAGCTGTCTGACAAGCTTCTTTCCCAAGTGGCATTATATTACTAACAGACACTGAACTTTATTATATATTTCTTTGACTTGAGTTCCCTCCTTCATCATCACAAAGACACACGGTGACTTTGCATTATTGACACTGCATTTAATCTGCCATTTAATCACTCAGTATCATAAGATCTTTCTGTGGTGGAACTTTGGCTGCATCAAGTAATTGTACACCATCAGAAGAATCCATTCATTCTTTTTTCTATGAATAAACTATGAATATTTTGAGCAATATCATACAATCTGCACATGTAGCTTTCATCCCATGTGAAAATTTACTTCATTTGTCTTTAGTCCTAAGGAAGGACCAGATTACATATCCAGTGACAACTGGTATTCCTCAATTCTTTAAAATAATTTCATTAGCGGCCTTGCCAAAGCTGTTCTGAAATTCAGATTATGCAATCAGTAGTGGATGACCTCTATCTTCATGTGTGTCAGTTTATCTAAAAAAGGCTAACAGATATACAATGTATGAACTTCTCTTCCAAAACCCTATGTACTATTAAACCACTGTTATCCATGTCATCTGACTTGTCTGTTACAAAGAGCAGCTCTAATTTGGAAATTCCCTCTAGGCTTCTCACAATGAACACCAAAGCAAATAATTCATTTAGCTTTTCTGCAAAGACCTTATTTTCCTTGAGCACTTCTTTTACATCTTGATCATCTATCAACCTTATAGACCTTCAGGCAGGCTTCTTACCTCTGATGTGTTTGAAAAAGTTTTTATTATTAGTTTTTATGCCTATAGCAAGTTATTCTTCAAAATTGTTTTTGTCCTCTATTATTATGGGTTTGCATTTAGCTTGCCAGAATGTACTGGGGTTTTTTTCCTAGTTCATTTGGGCAAAACTTCAAAGGGTGGCCTTTTAATGCTAATGACCTTCTTCAGTCTAATAATCCCCTTTGCTAACTTCTCATGCAACCTTTTATAAAGTTGTGAAGTTTTTCAAATAGGAGTAATAAGCTTACTCTCTGTAATGGTAAAGCTGCAAAAATGCATTCCTACAATGGTGAGTTTATATAGATGCCATGTCACCTGAAAGTGTTATCTTGTTCTGGTTTGCCCTTTTAGCTACTGCTTTTACTTTTCTTTCCATTTTATGTTGGTCCTTCTTCAGAAGTATGTGCCAATCTAAGGACTTTTTTGCTTTTGCACTCCACCAGGACTGAAAACATGTTTCTATTTGAACATGTTTATTATTACAAAACGATTCTTTAAAAGTTACATCTTAAATCAAGACTTAATCATTGCTCAGGGATAAATAAAAAAATTATATTCTTCTCTTTTAAGTTCTCTGATTTCTTGCTTCAAGAAGATATGTTTATAAATGCAGTTTTGACACCACATTTAATCATGACTATTAATCACTGCCCATCTACATTCTTTGAGTCCTCATTACTTCATTGGTAAGTCTGAGCATGCCATTACCATCCCATTTTAGCATGAAATTTTAATGCATAGAGATTCTGAGATTGCTCAGTACTTGTTGATAGGATTCTGTACCACTTCTTTTTTCTTTTTTCTTTTTTACCTTTGAGTTTTCTTTAAACTGGAATGTCGCTTGTCCACTGGGTGGTTACCTCTGCTATTCATAAGTAATTTTACACTGCTGTTCCAGTGCTCACTGATTGAGATGCTATTATGTCAACAATATCTCCTCATTCAAAATCAGGATTTCACTTTAGCCATCTTCATTGCATATGTTGGGCTAATTGTCTACCAGCTGGGTAAGCCTCTAGTACTCCTATCTCACACCAGTATGATAGCCTGAATAGACATAGCGAGGCCAGCTGTCAGTAAATCATTTTTGAATAACAAGAGCTCTTTAGTATTAACTAAAAAAGCCCTGGCAGTGACTTAGCCCCTGATTTTTAAAAGGCAAATGCAATCCCAGGTGGAAAATTGAGCTACATGAACAAAGGGCATGTTCCCAATGTTGTCTGAAGTAGAAAAAATAAAATAGATCAGCTCATTCCAGGCATTTCCTCTTGCATCCTGTAAAGCCACATCTCTAAGAAGCTATAGCAAGAGCCAGCTGGAATCAACTGCTGTATGACTCAGGAGCTCATTCTCCTCAAGTGCTCATCAGTTCAAATGAAGCCATAGACTGAAGCAGACCTACAAATGACTTTGACTCTGACCCAGTCCATAGAAGCACGTAGGGGAGGAGCAATGGGGACAATTTTTCCTGAGTGTTTAAAAAGAAAATCTATGATGTTGCGTCTCACAGAAAAACAGAGATGGGGAGGAGAAACATGAAACTGGAGCTACTAAGGAGGAGCTTAAACATGTCATCCAGACGCAGGAAAACTCTCAACACAGCACCAAACATGTCAGATTGACACACCATGATTAATGCTACTTAAATGATAAAAAAATCTCTTTCCCCAGTGCAGATACTGAAAGAGGAATTTGATAACATCACACCTGTAAGAATCACAGAAAGTAGAAGCAGAAAGAGGATGAAAGAGAAGGAGAAAAGAATCCATACGTAACCTCTCTTGTACACTCAGACCAAGAAAAGAAAGTGTATTATATAAAGGGAATATTTTCCTCCATTGACAAGGGGTAAATTCTTTGAAGAGATGGCTCTGATTCATCAGCAGGGTGCTAGCAGATGCCCCTAGAAAAATAGAGAACATGGCTGTACATCATCAAAAAACTATTTTAGGAGAAAATATTTCCTCAGAGGTATCATTTGAATTGTGTTCAGCCCCCTAGGCATGTCCCAGGAAAATACAACCATGTTTTGATGGTAGAAAGGATACTGAAGCTTTGATGGATAATATTTTGATCCAAGGTAAAGAGAGGATTTTGACTAAAGGCCCTAAAAAGCTGTGGAAAGGGACAGAGCTGCTGAGCTGAAACTAAGAAAGCAATAAGGCAAGTTCCATGTAATAGCAATAAAACATCTGGAAGACTGCGAAGTGGAGATCATAACTAACAGGTCTGCCCCAAACAAAAATCAGCAATGCAAGGATTTCTCAGAATGGTTAACTGCAGAATAAAACCAAATGTATACCTGATTTATATTTTTAGAGCAGCAACTGGAAAATGCTATGGCACAGATTTAAGGATGCAAATATTAACCCATTTGAGAAAATTAAAAAGTTAACTAAAGGAGTACTTATCTAGATACATCGTAGTGAATCACACACTAATTTGTCTACAGTGCTTTAAAAAGGTGTTTGAGTGTAATGGAGAAAAATAGCTTAGGTACGAACACTAAAAATGTGTTGAAAGAGAGGAGATTTTGGCTTTAGTATCTAGGATTAAAATATTTCATTCTTTTGGAAGATAAATTTTAGCTAAAAGGACTCCTATTCTCGATACAAACATTACTAAATGGGGACAGCAACAAAACCAACCAATCAACCAAAGAAACCACAACCTGTGTCAGAGGTTACCACTATGGTGATATGATTAGCCCATTGAGTAGAAGCAGAAAGATATTTGGTTACTGTAAATAGATTCTGTGGAGACTCTTGAGTATATGACCAAAGTATAGTTGACCAGCATTCACAGCTAGATTATGAGAATGTCAGTGTGATTAAAATGAAACAAAACCAACTAAAAATCCCATCTAGTTAGATGAAACACGGCTTCTAATTCCCAGAGCCTCTGCAGAAAAAAACAGTTCTTAGCAGAGGGTGGCCTAAACAGCACTCCCCTTCCACGACTATCATTTCAAGACAGACTTCAGTTCCAGGTGGGATTTCATCTAACAATGAATGTGTCAATGATTCCTAAACTATTACTGAAGAAGATATATATATAATTTTTCTATATACATTTAATATATATATATATATATATTATGA
>WAAB01011635.1:435506-474184 GCA_013389865.1 Piaya cayana | reverse complement strand
ATATTATGATGTACTTGTGGGCAGCATACATGTTAAAACCAAATCAAATAGAAGGGTCAAAGATCAGAGATTAATTGGGGATACAAAGGGAACCTGTAGCGGTTATTGAGCCTATTTGACTGCCTCAAAAGGGAATTCACTCTGTCTAAAACTCTCCCAATAAATACCTGACATAAAACCCTCTAGTGATAAGGATTCAGCATCTCCTGTAAATATACTATTCTAGTGCCAAACNTCGATACAAACATTACTAAATGGGGACAGCAACAAAACCAACCAATCAACCAAAGAAACCACAACCTGTGTCAGAGGTTACCACTATGGTGATATGATTAGCCCATTGAGTAGAAGCAAAAAGATATTTGGTTATTGTAAACAGATTCTGTGGAGACTCTTGAGTATATGACCAAAGTATAGTCGACCAGCATTCACAGCTAGATTATGAAAATGTCAGTGTGATTAAAATGAAACAAAACCAACTAAAAAGTCCATCTAGTTAGATGAAACATGGCTTGTAATTCCCAGAGCCTCTGCAGAAAAAAATGGTTATTAGCAGAGGGTGGCCTAAACAGCACTCCCCTTCCACGACTATCATTTCAAGACAGACTTCANTAAGGATTCAGCATCTCCTGTAAATATACTATTCTAGTGCCAAACTAGCTCTGCTACTAGCAAGTCTGTCATAATATTGTGTGTGTTTAAAGGACTGTGGGAAGGAAGATGCTAAGATCAGAAGCTGCTTTATTTAGCAGAAATATAGAACATATTCGTAAATCAAAAAAGAATGTTTACTCCAGAACAAAGTGGAAGTAGATTTGTTAAAACAGAGTGAAAGAGACCGAGGAATTCTTCTCAACTATTACTGCCACTCTCACGAGACTGCTTGTCAGAAAATACCACAGCTAACAAACTGATCATACACATCACATTTATTTCTGTTCACAGACACCCAATGTATTAATATTTAACAATGGGGAGAGTTTAATGGGAATACTTTTAAACAGTCCATATGAAGTGTAATGTTAGCGGATTAGTACCTCTAGTGCTAGTCCACCAGTAAAGTGGGAAATACAGTCAAAAGCCTAAGGATCTACTAGAAAAAGCTGGAGAATCAGACACTGATCTGTTCATCTGTTAAGCTGCACTTAATACCATTTTGTTCAACAGAGAACTGAAATAAGAATGATAATTGCAATACTAAAAAGTTACACTTTAATCAATAGTGACTCACAAGACAGAAGAAATAAGGCATTCCTACAATGTCAAAACACTGGCACAAACACAAACATTACCATGGCAAACAGCCATGGGGTTATTATAGTTGAACACATACTGCATAAGAAGAGGTAATGTCTCTCAATTTTAAGGAGAAGTGAAATAATACGCAGTATGTTGGTCATTGCACCTGAGAAGAACTCAGAATAACATGCACTATAGGAGGAGGGGAACTATTGGAAAAAAAAAAAAATATGCCTGATGTTAACTGTTTTGATGTCTGAGTGAAAACCACCGGGTACAAATGACAACTTAGAATATCTGAGGGACTATCTGAAATCACTTCTTAGTAGGTTGTTAAAATTCAATATTGTTTTAACAATGCTTATGGATTACTGTTGTGGTGTATAGCTGGGGAAGGAGGTCTAAGAGTTCCAGAAATAATGAAATGGAACAAGGTAACATGTTATGCTGCAGAGTTCATTACTCAATGTTAATCTGCTATGACTCTATATACCAGATGATGCAGACCTCAGCTGATTTGTTTGGCTCTGAGTGATATCTGAGCAATATCATACCCCAGTCCCACAGCCTTTCCAAACATTTATTAACATCCAAACTGGCTTCAGCTGGAATGAGAATCAACTTATAATTTTCCTGTGAAATATATTCCACTTTGCTGCTCCAATTTAGCACAGGAGCAAGGGAAATGTTGTGGGAGAAGATGAATTTTGTAACAGAAAACAAATGCTTCTAGTTATCCAAATGCTAGATAACACTTGTGGGCTTAAAGTATAAAAAGCCTAAGTGTGCAATTCTGATGTGAAACCTTTGCAAGAGAAGATCAGGTCTGAGACTACCTGAGCAGTCTGAACATACATAGTGGAGCAGAATCACCTCACTCGACTTGCTGATCATGCTTCTTTTGATGCAGCTCAGTGTACTTTGCTCTGGTGAGACCCAGCCTGGAGTACTGCTTCCATCTCTGGAGCCCTCAGCACAGGAAAGACATGAATCTGTTAGAGCAGGTCCAGAGAAGGGCCACAGAAATGGTCAGAGTGATGGAACACCTCTCCTGTGAAGACAGGCTAGAAGAGTTAGGGTTGTTAAGCCTGGAGAAGAGAAGGCTCCTGGAAGACCTTCTGGCAGCCTTTCAGTATTTAAAGGGCAGCATGAAAAGCCATGACTATGTGCCTATGTCACACATTAACATCTGAATTGCATATTTGAGTGAGATGGGTAGGGGTCTCGAGTTGTAGGAGCAGATGCAATTTCTTGACAGGCATGAACAGATCTTAGTACCAGAATGAGAGAAACAGAAGGTGAAAAGAAAGTCTGTGAGCACAGAGCTGAGGCTCTCTTTGACAATGGTGATGGGAAAACCTAGAAAAAACACTTAACAAAGTAATACAGTCAACTCTAATGAGTTACAGATTGTCAGGGAGAGAACACATTCACTTTCAACTGGCTACACTAACCTGCTTTACACACCTCTCAACATACAGCCCCACTTACTTTCCAGTGTCTGGGTTTATCAGCAGAAAAGCTGGAACTGAGAGATGAGCTCAGAGCCCTTTTCCCAGGCCAAACTATCCCTATGGTCTTCTTGCTGTGGTGAAGGTGAATGGCATACTGAAGGAAGCCAGCCCTAGAGAAGGGTATCCAGTTGCCTCTAAAAACAGGCCTAGAGACTGATGCCAACAGAGAACCAGACAAGTGTATATTCAGTGCACTTGGAAGGAAGTAAATATTTCTCTTTATGTAAAGAAATGTAGTCGTCTGCTGAAGAATCCAAAGTTACGTTGACTTATCAGACAAACATAGCAGTCTTCCCATTGCACAACCAAGTCTACCTGTATTGAAATCAAAATCTCAGAGACAGGAAGATTGGAAACTTATGCTTTTGCTCAAGTCTTAGCCTCTGCGTGGGATCATAAAAAAATCTTGAAACCATAAAAGGTGTTACTCAGCCTTAAATATCCCCCAATACCTGCAGTATAATATTTAGTAATCCTTTCTTATTATTAATTCAGTTGTCAGCAGGTACCAACAAAGCCCATAGGCAAAGTGTCTCATTCCCTTGCTCACACCAGTCCACTTCAATAGCAGATTGCTGTCCTCTATCAGTTAACTCATCAGTTCTTGTGGCGGATGTCTGTGTGGTGGATTTAAAGGCTATAGCCCAGCAGATGACTCAGATTTCAGCTTACTGGGGCTTCAATTCAGCTGTACATTTTAGTCTGAATCAATGAAAAAATTTTTCCAGAATAGTATTAAAAGTACATAAAGGCTGTAATATCAAGCCCTCCAAAGTCAGGAACAGAACCAGAAAATTTGCCCATGCAGAAATAATTTCCTAATTTTGTATATGGATGACATTGAAGATGATAATTAATGAGCACACCCCAAGATGCGTGGGTTTTTTTGTTTTTTCTTTTTTTGTCTGGTCTCCAAATCATTCAGAGCACAAGGTGAATAGTGTCTAACATAGGAATCATTCACATATAGGACTCCAGGTTCAATGACAATGGGAGGTGGAAAATGAGTAGAATAGAAAAAAAGATGAATACAAGAAGATAAAGTACAGTGTTGTAATGAAAGTGCCTGGGAGCACTTCACGCCATCTCTGCATTTTCATTTGAGGGGGACAAAACACTTGAAACAGATTGTTCCCAAGTGATCAGTCACTACGAATTCATTGTCTTCTAGGTCCTAAGAACTCCAAATGACAGAGACAGTCCATCTCAATCTTCACTGTTGAAGGAAGGGGTAGAAAGAAGACAGTGAACTTAATCAAGCCTTGGTGAATGACATGAAAAAAAATCTGATCCCAAGCATCTTAAATTATCCATCTCAAATGAACAGGTACTTCTGCTTATAACTGTCTCTATCTCTGTTTCCTATTCACACAAGGATAACATATTTGTCTCTTGCAGGGGTCTCTCCAAAAATAATTAAGGCTTCTGAAATGCTCCCACAGTACAGCAATGAGCAAAACAAAAAACCCCACAAGGAGATTAATAATTCTACCCTCAGAGCAGAATCTGAATAGTGCACAGTAAATACAGAACAGGCTGCACAATGAACACTGAAGCTAAAACAAAACACTGAATAGCTGCTTATTATGTGAAAGTTTTCCATTTTGAGAACTCAGTGAGGCAGGGGTCTAGCTGAGAGAGTAACATGAGCCCCTATGATTAAAGACTAGATCACAATGCATATGCTCAAGGGAACTGAGCCGACTCTGAACACGCTACCTAGTTCATTCATTAAATCTGTTTTAAAGTAGTGCATTTCCTTGTTGGGAAAAGTGTTAGATGGTCACACAAAACCTGTCCAACAATCCAGCCATTCTACTGCTATCTCTGTCTCAAAGGCTTCATGTTATCCCAAAGATAAGGACTGTTTGATCTCCACAGATCATCCATATCCTGAGCTTGCCAGTGCTAAGCATTTGATCCCCCGTCCAAAACATATAAGCACTTGCTTAACCACAAGCATACAAGGAACGCTGCTGAATTCAAATCAGATTTTTCACATGTTTAAATTGAGCTGTGTTTATGTGCTTTATTAGATTACTTACCTAGACATTTGTTCTCCAAACTGCTCTCTACTTGAAGTGTGTTATCATGCCCAAGCAGAACTTCCTGGCCCCATAGCTCAGCTGTTGGACCAGCTCATATGAACATTCTTTGTTGTACTTCAGGTAAAAGTCAAATGAGTTGTTTAAATAATACATTCATGTTCTGAGCTAGTTCCACTAACCTGCTCCAGCATAAATAGAGGAACCATCTAAACCTATCATCTGGTGGAAAGCAGTGATGTCTGGCATACGGGCAGGAAAAGGTACTTAAGACCTGAAATTTTCTTAGCCCATAGCATATGATCTAGAAGAGCAAGTCTGACACTTCAGTCTTGCCTGCAAGAATGATGCTACTAGAAACAGCTGAGAATATCTTCTCACTTCACAAAGGCCAGCACAATGACAGTGACTTACCATCATGAATGACTGTTTCAAAATCAGTGATGTCAAAATCAAAAGCTACCTATCGTTCTCTGATTTCCTCACCCATCCACTCCCTCCTAAAGATTATATAGTCACCATGGAACCTGAAACACTTTAAAAATAGTATAATCACACATTTTAAAACCCAGAATAGAAAACCACAAGGGCTTTGGTTTATTTTTTATACAGTAACTACAGCAAACACTTAGCTTTGGACAACTCAGTGCTGGAAGCACTGTAGCTACGGCATTGTGTATGCCTCGTACCCACTCCACTTATTTCTGTGTCGGTCATCCTCTCTCCTACAGAATGAACTTTTTTCAAAGGAAACAGCTTATCTTCCATACTGCAGTGGCAGAAGAAAAATCCTCCTATATAGCAAAAATTAAAATGTGGTTTTATGCTCTTATGGCAGCTAATTTTCCTTAAATGATTTAAGAGAACAAGTACATCTAAAAGGCCTGCACTGAGCCATTCTGCAACAGCAGCATGAAGCCGAACTTCCTCTGCTTTAAACAATCCAATCTCTTGTGGACAGCTCCTCACAGCAGATCTTGAATAGAATGGGAAGGACGAAATTTATTTTTATTACATTATTTTGCAGAGAACTTTACTTTGCATCTTATTTCATTTCCTGTTCCCCAGCGCAGGGAAATTTCAAGCGAGGACAGGGTGGCAGGGCAGGTGTGTTCAAACACCTAATCCATGGTCTGTAACAGCTTGAAAACAGCCCCCCTGCAACTGGTTCACCTATGCAAGCAGCCAACCACCCATCACGTATTAATCGTCTAAAAGTTACACTCTACTCCTGAAGAGTAGCTAAAATCTTTAGCAGCCTGGAGTGATCCAAAGCAGGTTTTTATTCTGGCACCCTGTCATGAGAGGAAGGGTGCGTTCTTTTATCTCAAATACTTAATAAAAGGAGTCATTGCTAAAGTAGGATGGCACACATCAGATGAGAACTCTGAGGCAAGTGGCATGTTTTTCCCTTTTGTCCCAGCAGTTTGGATATGGCCTGTTCATGCAAAAAGTACTGGAATCAGAAAGACTAAATATCTGGTATTGCCCAAAAAAACCCAATAATCCCCTTGTACTGCATTGTATTGCTGAAGATCTCTAAAACTGTCTGAAAGGCTGTTACCAATTTGTGAACTGTTTATACCAAACAAGAAGACTTTCTAGTGAGTAGTTAATTCACTGAGAAATGAAACTCTCAAGAGCCACCTGAACTTTGCTGCTAGTTTAATAAAAAAAAAAAAACCCAAAAAACCAACACCAAACAACTCCCCAAAAAATTCCTAAGTAGTATTTTTTTAAAAAAAATAAATAACCCTGAAAATGAACTGCAACATTTGTGTTTGAAAGTCTCCTTTTTCATTTGCTGAGAAGGAAATGAACTGGAACTGGTTCGTCTCAGGCTGATCACTGGAAGTGGGGATGAGGGGGAGACGGAGGGAAGAGAGATGGAGGGAAAAAATGATTTCCACTTCAGACCAACTCTGACAAAACATTTCTTTTGATTTTTCATTTTAGCCGCCACAGCAAATAAATTCATTCTTCACACATAGGGCAGCTAGAAAGTACCAGAATTTCCAAAGCTTCACAGGAATGGGACAAAGCTGAAAAGGACTCCACCCCGACTCCTCACCCCCAAGAAGAGTTTTATTTTACTGACAGTGACTTTTAATAATGCCACAATTTGATGCTTTACTAGCTGGGAACATTCCCCTACACTCAACTTTCTTTTGAGGTTCTCTTTATTCTTGGAAAAAACCCTTTCTTCTCACACAAAGCAGCCTATATGTTCTCACCATCATCTAGAAGGAAAATTTTGTTGCTCTTTAGGGTACGAAATACAGGAAAGACTAGGCTGGCTGTAAAGCTCCTTTCTTTACTTTCTATCATCATCACCACTCTAATACAGATGGGCTTGTCACAGGCACAATGTTAAGTGCTGCAGTCTAAGAAATTATTTTTCCATGCAATTGGATTCCATTCCATATGTAAGGACCTTATCTATTAACCTATCTTCCTTGTATCTAAATCTCCTTCTGTACAGGTCTTGCTACTAGCTGAAAGGTAAAAAGTCCAATAAAAATGTATTGGGAGAACCAAGGGTTAAATTAAAGGAGCTCTTATCCTGTACATGATGTAGCCGGGGGTAAGAATCCTGTTTTGTTATTAGCAAGGAAAACCAGGTCCTTTTTCACATTAACAGAAAGTAAAAAAATAACAAAACTTCAGGGAACTAAAGATCCAAATGCTACATTTGTAATGGAAAGCAAAAAGAAAGGACAAATACCAGCAATTCCATACAGAAAAAATAATCACATATAAAATTTCCTTTTATGTGTTTTGGCAGTGATTTTTTCCTACTCATCTCCATCTTTGTTCAGCAGTTTTTCTTAGGTGCCACATTCAATAATCCTTCTGTGCTTTGATGTCAAACATTCAATAGCTGTCTGCCTCCCTCCCACTCCTCCATATTCTCTGCAATGCATCTCCTCTGATTAGCTAAGATTTCACCTTCAAGAACACCTCTGCTTCTTTGAGTGAGCATGAGTATGAGAGTGCATTTATATAATATTTGCAAATATTATCCCCCTCCAGCTCTGCATGCTACATAGCAACCCCTGCCGGAGCTCTGGATTAAACATCAATCCCATTCAGTAATTCAATTTGGGGGGCCTGCTGTTTTGAATCCAGCTCAGGACATCATGAGAACTCGATTAAATTTGGGTCTTGCTTTCAGAACTATTCCATATTTAATCTGAGCTGAACTTCATTTCACTTGCTCTCTCCCCTCTGATGTTCCAATGACAAAGGACACAAAAGTTCCCTGATCTCAGGCTGTAGGAGTGGAGTTTTCTTACTTCTCTTTTATTTTGTTTTTACCACTGGATTAAGCAGCATCAGAGTTACTGGCATCTTGCGCAACCACGCAGCAGGAGAGAGTTGGTACCTCAGCAAGTGGCTGTTCAGGCATCACATTTCCCCACTCACCGGATTGTTGTACATCTCAATGATGAGCTGTTTCACTCCATGCAGTGTGGGATGAGCCCAGGGAGATGGATTTGCCCAGTGCCGGTTTAAATCAAACCCCATCAGGGAGCACCTGCACACACACAAAAGGACATATAAGGGCTGCAGTTTCTTCTGGCTTCAGCTGCAGAAATAGGGCTATATCCAGCACCTCATATATTTAAACAAATAATTCTCATGGAAAAAAAAAAATAAACAAAACAAATGCTCGCCCAGGGATGAGGAAAGCCTGTAACAATGGCCACTTTCAGAAATAACATTAACAGCAGAGTTTTCAGCTTTCTTCCACTCCACAACACATATGTTCACTCTGTCCTTTGCCTTTTGCCAGCTTGCCATATTAGCACTGGAAGAGCTTGCTTGGCCTTTGTAGCCCTTTTCCCTTCAGTGTTCTATCTGGAGGTCTGTACCTACGAGGATGATTCATAAAATGCATGACCAGGCCTCTACTTTGCCCTCAGTCATGCCTTGAATCAGCGAAGTTGTTAAGAGCATTGAAATCAATGGCCATTAAGTATGTGCTTAAGGGATTTAAAGCATGAATGTCATTTTTCCACTAACCCAAGGCCTCAGTCTCTTCCACTCCCACAATTGCCTACACAAAAGTTAGCCAACCAAGACACAAAGTTAAAACGATTATTGGCCATCAAATCTTGTGGATGTTGAAGCGTGTATGCCACCTTGGCTTCTCCTTCCTGCCCAGATTCATATCCCTCCCAGTACATTGTCCTGAGTTTGATTCTGCTGTTCCCAGTCCCACAGAGTTATATCCCATTCTTTGTGAATTCCCATTGAAACTCAGTAGGGTTTTATCAGAGTGAGCACAGAAGAAATTAAAAATCTGGCAGCTGCACAAATAGGAGGAGAAAATCACACCACTTGCTTGCTGCACAGATCACCTAGAGAATCTGTGTCCACTGATACAAGCAGTCATCTCAAGCTGAGCTTAGGGCCAGTGCATTTTGGGTAGATCTTACTCTGGAATTCTATGAAGGATCACACAAATAATGAAAGCCCAAACAAAGATGTAACTTCCTCTATGTTTAAAACAAACAAAAAAAGAAATCAAGTTCACTCCTAAGCCTTAAAGCTTCTTGAGGAAAGAAGAGCTTTCATTGATCCCTTGTCTATTATGAGAATGTCTGTTCAGCCTTAATCTTTTAAAGACACCTATGCAAACAATAAAGATTTACTTCAGTAGTACTATCCCTTGACAAAAATTCTAAGAATCTGATGACCAAAATTCATAAGTTTAATTGTCAAAAATAAAGGAAAATTCCTCACTTCTCTAACAGTTGAAATAAAGGTTTGCATATCAAACCCATATAAAAACTAAGACACTAAGACAGAGAAGTGAAATGCTAAGAAAAGTGAGAGGATGAAACCATAGGATGAATTTCCAAAAATGATTAAAATTTCCCTATGAGCCAAAAAAGCAAAGTTAAAGGGACATTGATCTGAAAAAAAAAATATTGTGGGAAGCTAAACAGGCAGGAGCTGCCAGGCCTCTTGGCCTTAGACAACCCAACCATAAGTCTGTCTAGGAGTTCAAACACTTCACTTCCAGCTCTGTAGCTCCATCACTGCTAACCTGGTGTGCCGACGAGTTGGATGGCTCACTTTGTGGTCACTTATCTGCTTGTCTAGAGAACAGATGGATTTCTTCTTTGGACACTCCAACAATTACAATTCCACAGACAACTGTGGAAGTTTCTCCATCCCACTACAAAGCAAAACACATAAGACTTCTCTCTCTTTTTCTTTTTTTTTTTTTTGTCTTCTCATCAACTGTCTCCATTCAGTTCTTCTAAATCCTAAATCCTATCTTCTTTTGAACTCACAGATACTAACGTAAAACCAGAAATCACACTGGAATCACACTGAGACAGAACTGGTATAAGAGCAGAATTGCAGGAATGAGTTTTTCATTTAACAAAAATAAAATCTATGGTGATGATCATGAATCTTATTGTATTTTAGCACAGTTCCCAAGAAAACAGTGTATTCACTCTACAGGTTAACTTTCTTAAGAGATCAGAACTTGAAATCTTGTCCCCTTTTATGGTTAATTTGTCCTATTTAAATTTTGTTTTAAGAATATTTAAAAATAATTACATGAGAGGAAACAAGTACATTTTGATTCCATTATGTTCATCTCCAGAGCATATTGAAGCAGTCAAGCTACAGAGCATCAAAAGCAAATTTTAAATTCAAAGATGGATTGTCAATAAATTTTGTGTATGGGGCTTTTAGGTAACTTTATATATAACTCATCTCTATAAGGAGGAGAAGTTAGAAATATCTAATTTCTGTAAGATACTAAGGTATCGCCATTTCCTATATTTGAATTTGCCATGAATTTCTGCTTAGTGATGATTTCATAGTTCATTTCAATCAACAAAACCAGCTGAAAGTAGTTCTCTTTACATGAGAAGATTTTATGAACAGAAGGAAGCAATACTTGACAAACAAGATATTCATTTGGGAAGATCCTCTGAGTTCTATTTAACAGGAATTAATTTCCAGGTATCATTTACCTAGTCTTTGATGTGGTGTATCACATCTTTATCAATGTAACAACAACTAATTAAATATGTGATGTAGGTATTACTATTTCTTTCAGTCTGAGAACAACGTAATTTTTTATTTTTTACCCTTGTTTTTAAGCCTTTTTCTTTCTTTTTTGCCTAAAGACTAATTTGTATCTACCATACTCTCTCTTTATTCATCTGCTGCAAACTTGTGCTCTCTCTAAGGAAACATCAAGTTGTGTTCCTTGGCACTTCAGATTTGATTATTGACTCTATTACATGTAGAACTGTGTCCCAAGGCTCACGTATATCAAGACATGACCAAAACATACGGTAAGAGTCTCCCACATGCCTGTTACAGATCCTGCACTCATTATATTCTCTTGTTCCCAAATGATGTGATCTCCCTTGTGGCTAATACCTCCAATGCAAGAACTTGAACAGGCTAACTTAAAAATTGCATCTTGTACTGCTTTTTAATTCCCCATACCAATTTTAAACCAGCTCATTTCTCCTACACATTGCTTGCAGCTTCCATTGCTTAACTGTTTACCTGCTGCTTTAAGCATGGGGTAGGCTAGTAGAAGTATAGATGTAGTCTGGAAGCAACAGCTGCACAATAAGAAACAATAATACAGGTTCTTTCAATATCTGAGACTCACTGTCTTACTCAGACTGCAAGCGTTGTCATTGTCTTCAATAAAGTTCCTCATGTGACTATAAGTGTTCCCCAGGTTTGGAAAGGGCTTCCAAATCCGTTCTATACAGATTAGGTTTATTTTGTGCAGTAAATAAACTAACAAGTTCAGTACAAAATTAACAAGGAGAAACCACCTAAATTATATCAGAGGGCTGTTTTAAAGATGGTTATTGAAAGGGGATATGAAGGAGAGCAAAACAGGAGATGTTGTAGACTCCAAGAGGTTCAATGGAAGACAAAAGCAGCTTCAAAATCAGTGAGGGCTGTAGTAAGTTAACATTTCCAGAGTAAGGGCAATGGAGAGAATAATCCATTCCATGAGCTTAATGGGCATGCCCAGGAATGCTCTTATAAATGTGGCAGGTAATATCAACACGGAACCAGATGAGAATGATGTGCTGGCACAGATTCTCATAGGTTAGAAAAAGTTGCAATCAGAAGTAGGCGAGCTTTCTATAATAAGCAAAGTAGCAAATGCTACTGTTATCTGATTATGGTCTTAATTCATACTGTGAAAACCTGGTCAGATAGTCGTTAGCACCACAAAAGTGACATGTATGTAATTTAAAATATTTAAGTTGTTAACAGTTGTTTGAATTTTTGAATATGCTTGTTAGGGTTTGCTTAGATATACAGACCACATACAATGTTTCTGCATTGTGATTGAGTGTACATTCAAATCAGGTTCTGTGATTATGCATGTTGAATTAGAATTTGCATTTCAGAAATGTTCTCCAGTCTTCTTCGAAAATTTCTGTTTTCTATAAGTAAGTAGATAAATTTATTACAGTGTTTATAAATTTACATAAATACAGTGCAGATTCAGTCAAAGCAAATGAGTTTCAATATTGAAATGGAAACTGAAACATTTTGCAGCATTTATCCTCCCCTACTTGGGAAGCAGCCAGCTCTCAAGAGGTTACTAGCTCAAGTCAGTGAAACCAAAGATGTTCAGACCAGCATTCAGCTTGCTGGGCCATTACCTGGACAGAACCTCCTTCCCTCTAGGGGTTTAACTCATCACTGGTTTTAAGGACATCCTATGCAGCTGCTTTAATGAAAACATCCCTGACCCTTTTTAGAACTGAGGAAGGTTTAACCATGGCCTACACTGGGTTTATTTTCAGGGCTACCTCCTGTTCTTTCAGATTGCACCTCTTCTTTCTGGAATCTCCAGGATACATAAACCTCCAGGAACTCTGGTTTCCTTTCACTTCAGTTCTCCCTTCCCCGTTCCTTTTCCCACTATGTGAGTCTATGTCTCTCACTAACAGAGAGCGAGATATGGAGAATAATGGAGGAGAGGAGTTAAAGAAATCCTTTTTCATGGCGTATGATTTATTACAAAGAGAATTCTACACTCTTCTCTTCAGCTTTGTAGGGTTGCGTTGGTTCATTGGATCAGAACCAGGTGAATCTCCAGCTAATGCCGCACACAAAGCCAGGGAGTTCAAATCCACAAATGGCGCTACCAACAGGGCTAGGATTTGAAATTGAAAAGGTGGGGGGGGAGGGGGATACACTCACTTTTTTTTCTCCCCCCTCAGGCTTGTTGCAATAAGAGTGGAGACAGAGGGTAATTGGTCTCTATTGTTGCACTTCTTTGAAGCAAGAGTTATAGCAAGAAACTGCTGTGAGACTGCAGCCTGCAATATCATGCAGGAAGAGTAGGTGTGCAGTATGAGAGGCTGAATACAAGGAGAACACGTGGAAGACTTGCTTCTTTTAATAGGTGTATCATTTTAAACCTGATATATTCACGGCATTTTACAAATCAACTCTACACCTGCCGTCAAAGTCAGAATTAGTGTGCCTTTCAACAATTGGGTGCTTGGAGGTTGCGATTTATGCATTTGTCTGTTATTCATTAAGGAAGATTCATTCAAGCCCACATGTTCTAAGGCAATTAGGTAGCAAGACATCCTAATGCTCCAACTAGAGAGAATCCCCCCCACCCCAGC
Source organism: Piaya cayana (assembly GCA_013389865.1). Lineage (NCBI taxonomy): Eukaryota > Metazoa > Chordata > Aves > Cuculiformes > Coccyzidae > Piaya > Piaya cayana. Next base: position 460,729 of record WAAB01011635.1, on the reverse strand, counting down.
CCTCTCTCTCCCCCTCCCTAGCTTTCAGCATTTTTAATTTAGAGCTCTGGAAACCTTCACAAAGGCTGGTTAACATCACCACCGCAGCGTGCTCCAGGCGGAGCACAGTGGCCACACAGAGCAGAGCAGCATTAGCTCCCAGAGACCACAGGGTGGAGTAGATGTTTACAGAATGAGCACTGCATGGTGTACCGACATAATTGTAAATAGTACATGACGGTTAAAGATGTGTTTCTCCATTTTCTGTGTAAACAATGTTAAATAAGAATAAACACAATGGGATATTTTCTCTTTTTGATGAATACATGTATTTCTCAAAGCTGGTAATAGTTATTGCAGACACACGCAGCAAGTAGAAGGCGCATCCCCACCTGCCACAAGCAGACTCCTTTCTCTGATCTTCAGGATATATCTCAATTTAGTATTTAACTCTCCCTACACAACCCAGGTCCTCAGTAATGCCAGAAGGATTGCTGGGCATGAAGCAGAATGCTGGAATTAAAAATCCATCCTGCCATTAGGAGAAAAATGTCTTGTGAGTGTTCCTGGGATGCAAGATGTTAAGATCCTTAGCTCATCCCTACCACTAACACAGAAGTCATCCACACTCACATATTTTCCTGCACAGTGCTCAGTTTGATTTTCAGTTTTTCAAGGCACGGGGTTTCCAGCACATCCCCTGAGGTGCAAGTCACAGTATAGCAAAGTTGTCCCATTGGAAGCACATGTCTGGTTCCATGTGTGGATCTCTCTGAAGGCACAGTCTGCAGGAGCTGGTCTTATCTGTCCTACCCCTGGAAGGTGTTCTCAGGACTCCCACTCTCAGCTGCACACTGAGTCACGCTGGCTTATCAATCTTGCGCACCAAGAAGCTTTAACCAAAGCATTGAGAACACCTACAGTTCTTCCATTTTAAAGCCTGATTCATTGTTTGGCCTTTTCAAAACCAAACGCATCATTGACTTAATGACAGGAACACCGAAGACAGTTGGTTTTTTTCCAACTTTTAAGTCCCCAAAAATTTCCACTGCAAGGCATTGACCCTTCAGAAATTTCACACACGTCGACTATAATGCAGTGCTATATGAACTTTTTTCCTGAAGTAGCTAGTCCAAAAGTCACGTGCAACTCATAGATCATAAGCTGCAAATGACTGAGAAAGAGACTTTTAATTACACTTGATCTTAATATGCTGGACACCCACCTCTGTGAGTGCTGTCAAGAGGTCAGACTTCTAGGTCCTCCAGCTCAGTCTGCCTGACACCTCCACATAATGCCCTAGTCCTATCTTCTTACAAATCTTTCCCTTAAAACAGACAGACCATGTTTAAACTATTTGTACTTCTTTGTCATTCTACATTTCTGGATGTGGAGCTCAAGTAGAGATAAGGCAACCTCTCACGTTGGTTCACAGAAAACTGCTAATATACACATGAAGATTTCTGGAGACATAGCTCTTCTTGAATTATACTTTTGCTCCCACTTCTCCACCTCCTTGGACTATGCAACAAATCTGATATTCCACACACTTCACAATAGTTAGTAAAATGCTCTAGCTGATGTAGAATGACATTCCCCCACTTTACAACATATATTTCACATACTACTTGGTAGATGAAACTGTCTGTACTTCTTAACAAATTTCTTTTCAGAAAAGAGGAAAGGAGTGTCATGTTCCCTGTAGTCTGGCATTGTAGATACACCCCCAAAAGATGTTTCATCTCTTACTATCAGACCTATTACTCAAAGAAAGCTGTAGTCAAAGGAGCAACCTTAAGATCACAAAGTTGAGCTTTTGAAAGTTTGGATATGCCATGGCTGCACAGGTACATACAACCTACATTCAGCCCTGTGCCTATCATTTTTATGAGTCATCTTTTAACTACAGGATCACAGTGTGTTTCTCCACAGGACTCTTGCTTTATTCTGTGCACAGGGTCAACACTGCTCATTAATGACTAGATTATTCAATATTTTGGCTTTTCCTTATCGTTCAGTATGCAGCTCTAGGCTCCTGCTTACTGCATGCTACTCAAAGCCTGCTCTGAGGACAAAACTATTCAGTTCATGGCTTTTCTGAAGTGCTTAGCACTGCAGGAGGCAACTGCTTTATAAACACTGATGGACTAATTTCCCAACAGCACTAGTACAAGAGTCCCCAATTCATAAAAGAGCAAAAAGTGACCTATGTAAGAGACACACTAATTTGGGCCAGTGTATCTGAGAGGCTGAGGATGGGATTTTTAAGAGAACATAGATTTATACAGCAAGTTACATACTCGACATCTAACTTACCCTGGTTTGAGCTGAAGTTATCTATACTCAAGGCTTCTCCATACCTGACCTGAAGAATGGCAATATGAGTGAATAAAATATTAGAAATCTCTCTACGTTTGTGGAATTAGGATAGCCAGAGGTTACTATAAAATGGTAAGACATTACTGTATCCAATCATGAATGGGATTAGGGCATTTTTCAGTAACTTAATTTGGTCATTTTGCTTGGCTTTGGATCCTAATACTGCTGTTTTCAATTGTGTTTGAGAACTGCTTTAAAACATTGTGGCCAGGGTTAGCACTGTACTTGCCAATGCCTTTACTCTCCTGATGAGGATTAAATAATTACTCTGCTACATTACAGGCTACCAGACTATTTGCATCCAGAACATCACTTATGCAAAGGCAGCAATATTTCACACACATTCTCAATAGGCCATGCCAAAACTCAGCCAACAGAAGTCCATCTCCATCACCACAAAGACCTTTTCCTCTTTGATGTTCTGAAGTGAGGGACTGACTCCATACTAAAACTGTCAAGAAGGTGTGTGCTATTCTGGTGAGACAGCAAAAAGAAAAGCAACACAGGACTGGCAAACTGCTCGCTGAATACTAACTAGCAAAGCTTAACTGCCCAGCACCACAGAGCACAATTGCTGGCTTCTTTTTATAACTGTTTGCTAACACATTTAGGTTATTTCTCACACCCATACACAGCCAGAATATTGATTGTATTCCTGCATAGTCTTGCCATGCCTGTAACTCATTCAGCTTGCAAACAACTTTTTGGATACAGAAGTATCCATCTGTTTTGGACTGGTGGGAGAGAAAACCCTTTATATTGTCTCTTTACAACCTTTCTCAACAGAAATACACTGCCTGCAAGCAACCTATCCCTGCTTAATTTGTTTTATATGTACAATTTTCATCAAAATTTAGAGACAGGTATGCGTCCATTACCCAGACTCTCCAATACAAAGTCCATTTGTCACTACTATGTGAAAAAAACTACAACTGCATGGGAAGTCCTGAACAAAAACTCAGGTCTCGTAATATTACAGAAGAGGGAAAAATGACTCAGTAGTTCACTTACGGTGACAACATGAGACTGTTAAGACCTCTTATGCAACCTAGGGAAAACTTGCGATTCCTCAGTTCTTCTTTTGTAAATATAGTTATGTTATCAACACTTTGTGGTATTTTGAGAGAAAACACATGAAGGATTATGAAATACTTTGAAGCTACAGTGATGGGGATATATTAGGGCCCACAGATAGAGATTAAGTGATGTATAGAATAGCAGAAAGGTTTTCTGGCAGACCCTGAATTTTGTTGAGGTCAACTTCCAACAAGATCACACTACTTCACATTTAACATGCACTTCTGAAATGCCTGTAGGAACCATAAGATATCCCAGTCCATTTTATGAGAAAAAACATCTGAGGGTTTGAGTGGAAAAGGGAGGTTGTGTGGGGCAGGTTTGTTGTATCAGTGTACATTTCCTCTGGTTTCTTCTATCCCTAACCCCTTGTTACTAAAATTGTTTTCCTCTCAAATGTGTCTCACTTTGATTTTCAAGGTCATCTGGCCTACTGTGTGTGTTACATATTGCTGTCTAATTAAAGAGAGAAGATTAACTTTATTCTATTAGATTGTTTTAGTACCTGCCAGCTGACTACTCTGCACCACCAAGGGGACAATGTGGCCAAGTCAGTTATAAAACCAAACAAAATCCAAACAAACAAAAAAAAACCAGACAAGCAAACAAAACCCACACTAAAACCCTAAACCATTCCATCCCTGGAAAGTCCACCAAAAACTCTAAGCATGGTGCAAACGTTCTTTCCATAATCAGTGCCATGCTAAAACAACAAACATTTCATATCAGAAATAATACCAGTGTTTTGTTTGTCACATAACATTTCAGAAGATGGCAGACAACGTATGAAGCCCTGATCTGTCTCTGATTGCAATCAACAAAAAGATCAGATGCTTTCGAAGAGAGTTAAATCAAGCTCAGATCTTTTCCAATCACTCATTAATTTAAGGGGCAGAGTTTTACCATCTGAGTTTTGCTGTGTTATATTGCTTCAGCCCAAACAACACAGAGAAGGATGAACTATTTGGCAGCATGGTGGTCTCTGTTACATCACCAATTTATTCCTCACATGATTTAGCCTTTGTATTTTCCACAGGTCCCATTAGTTAAGCATGCTGTGTGCCCTAGAAGGCAAGATACCTAGCAAAGATATATTTCTCATAATACTCCATGTCATCTTCTCTTACTAACTCAAAAAATATATGTGGGGATTTGGTGCCATCACATGAGATACGGGTCACTTGTCCAATATGGATGTTTGTCCGATGCAGAAGAATGGGAATGTAAAGCACTCAAACTGTAACTTCTATCAATCACTGCAATGCACCAGCAGAATGTGATTTAATATCAAGCCAAGCTGAAACTACACATTTTGATTCCTGAGCACTGAAACATCTCGTTGTAATGAATAATGATACAACGAAAGATTAGTTTGAGAATCCTGATGAGAAAGTTAAACGTGAAAAATACAAACCTTCAGGAATTCAGAGCATTTTCTTTTTTTTTTTTTGTTATTACCCCTCAAAAAATGGTCTACCATTCCTGTCTATCACTTAAGATAAAAATTTATTATGACACCCCTTTCTGTGATGTAGAGAAGAATGCAATAATTACCAAAGATATGTAACAGTTGAAGAAAGAAAGTGAGGATGAAACACCATGCCAAACTAAATCTTCAAGTAACCATTCAAAAGGCAGACCAAGAAAGAATTTAGGTGGAAGCTGGTCTTAACATACTTCTTACTCTGTTCCATACATATATCTTATTAAAAAAATAGCAGCTGTGTTGCCTAAACATTCACAGATCAAAGATTTCTTGTCAGTCCAGTTAGCTGAATTAAACTTGAGATGAAGAACTGATCTTATTTTCTTATGTGATTCTTTGAGACATCATCCAATGTGAAACTATGACATTCACTGGATTTGCCTATATACATCTCATCTTATCCTATCTTTAGATATTTTACTTTCAAACTTAACTGTAGTAGGCTGAGAGTACCTGTCAAAGAAAAAGATGTATCCTTCAGTCTAACTATCTCTCTGGCATTATGACCTGCATTATTTTTCTAGTGAATCCTCCTTTCAATTAGGCAGAAATTACCAAGGAACATTAAAGCAGTAAGATACATGGATACATTAAAATTGTCTAAGCAAATTGAAACAAAAGAGATCAACCATATATTGGTTCAATTGCAGTCTTGTACATTGTCACTCAAAAGGTAAAATAAATAGGTAGAGCACAAGCACAGTGTTAATTTAGCCAAGTTTTATAGGGAAAATTATATTTACTCCAGTAGCACCTATAAGAAATTCTTATACCTGACACTGTCAACACAAGTACAAGAGTCAGCCTTTGTCGTCCTCTGTTGAGATGGTGAATATTATACTTGTTCTCTTAAGCCTATTGCATGTAAAATGAAAGAAGCCATTTCTGTGGAAGGAAATTCAGTACAAGGTCATCTCATGGTTAAATGTACAAACACTTGTGGGCTTACGCATGCTGCAGCAATTAATATCTGGTGCTTTTGGTTTTTTTTCTCATGCTGGTTGTTGTCAGAGTTTCATTTCCTCAACACATTTGTACTAGAGCAACAGAACCTGCTACTTTTCAGTCTGCCTTCTTAAGAAAAAAAAAGAAAAGACCTGAATAACCATACTGATTATTCATAAAAGTGTAGTTTTGCCTCTCGGACCTTCTCTGCCTGCACCTCTTCTAACTTTTAAACTCGTTGGCCAAATTTTGCTCAGTTTCATAGAAAAGGACATAATGGTAGAGGCTTACATGGGCACATAAAATGAGTGTGTGCATATGTGCATAAGGGGAAACGGTCAGGCTTAAGGATGGAGGTGCATTTAAAGTTCTTTCATAGATTCAGTCAGACCTGAGCTCTGCTCTCCATCTGGCTTCCAACATGCCTCTAAATGGATGAGAGATGAAGCAGAGGGACATGGCAGCGCTATGAGAAGCGGTCACCACAGGTAATCAGCAATGTGCAGATATCAGAGAAACTGGAAGTTTAGGAGGAATTTTAGGTGAATTTTTAGCATTTTTTCTCTTGAAAGAGAATCCGGCAGATATGTCCAGCACTAGAAATCAATCTCTCCTGTCCTGGGATTCAGACCACAAGGAGAAGGGTGTACTCATTTCAGCCAAGGCTGTTACTTTAAGAGGGTTAAGTTCTTTCACATCCAGCTGAAATCAAAGAGGAATTTAGAGATCACAGCACATAACATCCTAAATCCCGTCCTATAGCACTAGAGGGAAAGACTTGGTATTTGATTTGTCACCTTTCAGTTTAAGGAAACAAGACTGATTATATTGTGCTGTTTGTGCCTGTATCGGTGTTACATTTCAGTAACTTTTGAGTCAATTGGTGAACTTCACTCAAATTTCACAATAACTGATTTTCAGTTGCTGTAAGTTCTATGAATGTATGCAGCTAGGCAGAAGAGAAAATGGAATATTCTATGAACATTTCCAAATAAAAGATTACATAATGAAGTTAATCTTTATCAGGCAACAGAAAATCCATGGCAGAAAACCCCACCTACATTATGACTTTTTATCCTTGGAGATTTTAAAACCTTGATGTAAAAAGCCCTAAGTAACCAATGCAATACTGATGTTAACCTCTCTTTGAGAAAGGATTTGGATTGAAGACATCTAGATGTCTACATTAATCTGTTTTTTCATATAATTATATGAAAGTCTCAAATATATGGAAAGTGTCAATTGTTGCTTATACCTCAGTAGACACCAGAGAACCCAACTGTGGGACAGCAGACTTCACAGGCTCATGGAATGACTTATTTTACTTTATGTATATTTGCAACCTAACACAGTTCAGCACCCTTGAGATAAAATCTGATAGCAAAAAATGTACAGTCAATGAAAACATATATGAGTGGGAAGTGGAGGAGCAAACAGATTTCAATTTCAAGCTTTCATGGCTTAGCATAAACAAACATGAAACAATTCATCCTCAGAATATAAAGGTGGGAGGGAGATATTGTCGGTGTCCTCTAGACACACAGAGAGACTGAGAACTAGGGAGCCTGCAGCAAAGAGAACGTTTAAAAAACTTAGGAAAGTTAGAAGCAAAGATGAAGCTTGCCTGATTCATTCACTGGGGTGGTAACAACCGTTTTCTTCATACACTGGTACCCACAAGACTGTTCAAAATAAGCCAGCTCTCTCAAATATTGCTTTCTCCTTAACAAAGGCAACCTTTCAAAATCTCAGTTAAAATTCAGAATGGATGAACAGGTTTTGGAAAGGCAAGAACAGTCTAATAACTTTCTACAGAAAGCCACAGAAATGGCTTCCAAGAAACTCACACTGAGCTTTCTCTTTATGAACCTGCAAAGACCATTCGATTTTTTTCCCCACCTCCTTTATTTTTCATAATTTATCCTCTGCCCATATCCATGCTGACTTGGGATTAAATCTCAAAATTATCATCTGAGATGGGGTCTCATTTCTACACTTTTTAGTTGGTGGTGCAGTGGTCTTGCAAGTTATGAGGTGATTATGGAGATGGCTTGCTTCTGTTACAGGTTCTTGTAGACATTCATTTGAGCTGTAAATGGACAAAGAAAGTCTTTCTTCCCAGCTAATTTGCCCATTAGCTTGCTGTTTCCCACAGTAGTAAAAGCAATGATTAACTGTGTAGATTGTTGCTCACTGCTCTAGCACCTGCAGTTCCTCCCATGCTAAGTCTGTTTTGAAGCATGCCTGACATAAAAAAAAAAGACTAATACTAGTCCAGACCATACCCTTAAGCTCTAAAGCTTATTATACAATGAAGCAAAGCACCAGTCCTTGTTTTTTCAAGTCATCCCACAATGCCATCTTCCTGGTTGGATGTAGGAATCAGTCCTTTCGGTTATACTCTGCCCTAAGAAGTACTTCAATATTTGGCAAGAAAGACAGAAAATTATTCAACAGACCCGATATACTTGGTTTGTCCAAGCTAAGACTAGAGTCAGAGTGATGTGGCTTCTAGCTGTGGACTGATTTAGTTCTTTGATTTTGGTAGTAAGTACTCCCACTTTTGAGTATTTCAGAAACTGATTCTTATGATTCTTATGAAACTGATTCTTGTGCCTGCTGATGAAAAAAAAACCAAGGCAACTTGATTTTGATCCTGAAAAATATGCAAGGCAACTTGATCCTGAAATGGGATTACTAGAGGCTTGTAGAGAAAAGAGCTATTCATTGCCCTCAAAATCATACCATTCTTCTACATTGGCTTGATCTGAATGCTTGCCAAGGACACTATAGTATCCCTATCTGAAACTCACAAGGCAGAATTAATAAAGTAAAACTAACTTTGATGCTAGTGGAATGGGTTACTCTGACCATGCATGTGCCTGAAACAGAAAATGGAGGCAAAATCTGAGGCTTACAAAATTAAGTGGCTTATCTGTAATGGAAGCACATGGAAAGAACAGTTTTATGGCCAGGAAAAGAAGAGATGAAAATTACTTTCTCCACTTTAAAGTAAAATTTCTTAAAACCAGAAGACAAGAACAGAAACAAAGAAAAAAAAAAACAAAACAAAAAAAGCCCAGATGAGCTCTGAAAATCCAATCTCTCCCATCAGCCCCTGTAAAATGGATAACCTATGTGTGGTATGATTGAATTTTTCTGTTTCATCACCCTAGTGGTAGAATCTTGTATGAAACTCTGGTTTATGAATTGAGTTTTGAGAAGGACCTAAGAGAGCAGGAGTTATACCAATCTAATCAGGATGTGACAAACACATGCATCAAAATGTTGCATTGTCAAGATCCAGAAGCCACTCAATTTGAGAAAGATTTTAAAGTTGAGAAAGCCATTTTGGCAACAGGATTAGAAATGATGAGACTGAAGATGAAAATCCAGGTGGAAGAAGATAATACAATATTTTTCAAAATGTTCTTTTAAAAATTAGGCTATATTCACACATTGTTTTGAACTAACTTAAACAAGCCAATGTTTTGTTCAAATGAGGGACACGGATGCCTTCTTCCATGTATTCCATCTACTTTCTAAATATAATAATGGAATGAAAGATACATGAACTGAGACAAATAATATCACAATAAACCCCATAAAACTCACACAACATTCTGAGTAAAACATCCTAACAAAGCAGGTTAAGTAAAAGAATAACATGTTAATGTCATTGCCATAGAGCAAAGAAAGACACAGGCTGATACCACTGCCACACAGGAAAGAAGGCAAGATTCATGAGATTGCTTTGTAATGGCTCCTAAACAAAAGCAGTGAACAGAAATAGTTCACAATAATCAATAACATGAGACCAAACTGAAAAGCATGTGCATTTAAGAGCAAAGACATCAAATGTTTCCTTCAAAAGAAAAAGAATATCACAATCACTTTGTATTTCTCTGGTCTCAGCCTGCATTTCCTTTCTAAATACTGAAGACAGTTTCACAGGGTAAGTACAGATTAGCAAAATATTCAAGGTGATTGAATGGATTAGTGTTATTGTTTAGCACAATGCAAGGTGATAGAAAAAGCCACTGAGAAGAAAGGTCTGATATCTGGACAGCTACTTGAAATTATGCTCACACATTGAATTTCTACATTTTTTATAACATCAAGTGTCACAATACATGCCTGAAAACAATTTCAACTAAAGAGTGACATTTAAAGCTAGGAATCTTGAGCAACAGGTGGAACAAAAATTCCTAAGAAAACTGCTATCTGCTTTGTCACACAAATAGAAAATCCATATGTCAGTGCCAGAGGCAAAAATACCATGTTCTAACATATTACACATAACAAAAAACCTGAAGAAACATTTGTCTATAGGAGCAGGGGAGAAGAGAAACAAAGAATTTAAATGCATGTAGAAAAGTCCAAATTATCTTAAGAATTCATCCCACATTAGATTCCAGACCAATAGAAAGCATAAATGCATGGTAGTCTCACCATTCTGGCTACTGTAATCGTGCACAGCAGCTTGCTCTGTGTTTTCCCTCATCATCACAGAGATAGATGCTTTTGTTGCAGGTTTACCGATGTGTTTATTCCCCTTAGATCACAAGAATGAAATACTTTATCAAACAGACTGTTTTGTGCAGTGATGTGGTTATTTGGTTTATTTTTAGGTATCCAACATTAACAGAGTGAAGCCCAGGTCAAACTATGAACAATTCCATGTAGGCTGTAATTAGGAATGGAGGTGTTGCATTCAGATGTTACAATTCCACAATTTTCTTTTTATTTCACAACCAAAGAATTCATACTTTAAGAGTGAAATCAAATCCCTTAAAATTCAGACACCTAGGGTTTGCTTTTCACTCTGTTTCTTGGAGCATTTCACAAACATTAATGAAATGTCCTCCAATGCTTCAGTGAGGTAGGTGCATAGTATTAGTTGCTTTGCAACTAAGATGACTGAAAAACAGAGGGGGATTGAGTGAATCATCCAAGCTAATTCTGGACTTGTGTGACAGAGTCATAAATGGAAATCAGGACTCTGCAAAAAGTAAACACATCCCCTCCCTCCTTGGAAGAAGTAGGAAAATATTTGTTTAAATTTAACTGCATGCATCCTTCCATGCTTCTGGGTTGTAGCCAGGAAAAGAAATATCACTATTCTAAGGAAGATTGTTCCCATAGAAAGTCTAGGAAGACCTTTAGCCACAAGTAACTTGTGCAAACCTCATGTATCCTCACAAGAATTTCATTTTAATATTTAAGATCCAATTATACCAATGCTGGTATAACGATTTGGGATATCTCAGCAAGACTTCTTTATCTGAAGAGAACCCCAGTTCCAAATATACTCATGTTTTCTCATGGGTAATTATTGAGGCAGGAATAGACATTAAGTGACATTAACCAAGTGGTCACAGGACAGTTAAATAGGCAGGTTAGCAAAATTTTCTTCAGTTATGAAAAAATGACTTGGCCTTCACTGGGATGAGTAACCAGGCTAAAAACAAATTAGTGTTGTTATTTATAGTTCTCCAATGTAGCAGATAAGCTTAACTGGTGTGTATGGGGGGAAATGAATAAACCCAATGAGGTGTGCTTGACCAAAGTACTACAGATACCTCCCCCACTCCCGAAAATGCAATATTCAAGCTTAACTGGAAAACTTAAAATATGTTATTTAGGCTAAAAATGCTGTTTGCTTTCTATTTCTCTTGACAGTTTCGACAAGATGACTATCAGATGGTGGTTCAGAGATAGATGTAAAGCTGAAAAAGGCCAATTACCAGCATTCTTCTCCTTCACAAATATTTGAAACTGTTTCCCAGTAATGAACAAAACGCAAGCCTATCATTGAAAACTGAAAGGTGGCTTACCTGAGGTAATCAGCATGATAATTGGGACAATTCTCAAACAAAAATGGTTCTCTCCAAATCTAAGTTCGTAATACTTCTGAACTTCCCTCAACCTCTGAATTATAATTCAGGACATTCATTTGCCAACACTGGAATTCTCTGCACTGGCATAAAACATGCACTGCAGTCATCTCTCTGGCTATATTGCTCAGCAAATTAGGATCATAAACCTGGCTCACAGTTTCACCAAACTGGAAAAAAAACCAAACAAAAACCACTACATTGCAAAACCCCAGAGCTCTACCACAAACAGGGGGAATTTGGCTTTTATTAATCCTTTGTTGCAAGAAAGGGACATTTAAAGACGGATTCTGACATCACAAAATCTCCTTAGCCCTTTTTGTTTCTTTCTCTACAGTGCCATACTGCTTGCTCTAATATTTGAATTGATGACAAGAAATTTTGAAAATAAAAGAAACTTTTAAACTGAAGATACTGAAAGGAGTACTACTTAAAGTACTAGACAGCTAGACACTCATGAGAAAAGGTGGAGGAAAGAGCGATGATGCAAAAGCATCGTGACAAATGGCAGCAAATGTGTTAGATTCACAATTCAAGGGTAGTGGTGGTGGTGGTGAAGATGCATAAAAGCAGTATATCGGTTATCAGGATAAGAAACTAAAGACTCAGGAGACAAAGAGATAAGGGAGAGATGAAAACCAGGGTGATAATAACAGTGATAAAAGTGGAAGGGAGTAGGAGCTGAGCACACAGCGGATCACAGATAGTAGTGAATTCATAGCCAGAAGACAGAGATATTCAGAGTGGCCAGAGTTTACTGTGACACTGCTTATGACATACAGAGAATGCTTCAAAGTAATCATAGAGTTTGTCTTCTGTACCTATTCCTACAGCACCACCCAAACTCAGTCCACGAATGTAGTTGTTTCCATCGTAACATGCACAGGATTCCCAGGCAAAAATGTGACAGACTGGTGAAGCTGTGTTTGGAATTATCTCAAAATTAAAAGAAAGAAGTACAGAAGGAGGAAGCCATACAGAAAAATGAAAATTCACTAAGATAATTAACACATTACTGAGACCAGTATATCAATACCAGCATATGGCACTAGCTCATCAAAACCAAGATACTTAACTAAATAGACTGTTGGTTTACTTTTCTATAGCAGTCCTCATGTTCTTAGAAAACACTTCAGTGCAAATAAGGAATCAGACAGACCATTCATGCACAGTTACTAAGCCAGAACTATAGCCTAGTGATAGTAGCATCTGGTGCTGTTATACTTTTTAAAAAAAAAATAATTTCAAAATCCAGTTAATGTAAATTGGTACAAATCTATTGATAACTGTGTGCATGTACATCAGTAAAGTGATGGCAGCTGGAGAGCAGATCTAACTTGTGTTAAACAGTTTAAGAAAGGCAAGATAAATCTCACAGTAAACCCAGTCCCCTCAACTCCCACAAGTCAGCGGGGTTAGAGATATCTGTCCATATGGCACTTCAGCCCACTCATTGCAGATGACACAAATCACTTCCAGGGAATGCCCCACTGACCACAGACAGCTCTAAACCACAAATCTAGAGCAGATTACTAACTTTTATATGGCTAACAGCTTAACAAAATTAATCAGATTTGTAGTATTCAAAAAGGTATTTAAAGTGTAGGTGGTGTTATGCCTACTAAGAAAAGCCCAGAATCTATAGGTAAGATCTGACAACATGAAGACAGTAATCTCTTAATCAGACACACCTTCAGGCTTTTGAAAATACTAAAAACCCAAGGGAAACTTTGTCCTGAAGATATTTCAAGTCAAGTTTCACAGCTCAAAATGGTGCACTGTTTTTTTTTCACAGAGTTTTCCAAATGGAGCATCCAAACCTTTGAAATCCTCTCATGGCTCATTTGTAGGCATCTCACTGCATCCCAGTGAGAGTGGATAAGAGGGATAATTGAAAATGGGACACGTGGGCATCAAAACAAGCAAAATGATCCTCTCCTTTTTCTTTTTCTTCTGGTTCAGGCTTCTAAATGAAATCCCAGGCTGTCTTCCAACAGCTACCCAGAGCTGTCACAGAGAAAGAACACGTAGAGAACACTTAAACGACTGACTGACCTATTTCCATCCTTGTCAGTGCTGCTGCATCTAAACCTTTTGTTCTGAATTCTGTGCACATACATGCACACATGCACAGCAATTTTCCTGTACACTCCCACGAGAAACTCTTTCTAAAGTCTAACCTCAGCTCCTAGAGGAGCTCTCTTTTGCCTCCCAAACAGCTGTTAACCCGGTGGCCTAAGTGCCCTCCTTAATTAGGTTAACTTTGGGGAGTCTACCCTTTGGGGGAAAAAAGGAGAGCTTTGCCTCACTGACTTGTTTTCTCTTGCATCGGTTGTGTTCTCCATTGGATGCTGCTCTACATCCAAGGAATTCTTACACAAGGATACTTTCATTCCTCTTAAAAATGCAAACACATGAAGCACCACTGCATATTGAATAAAGATAAAGGCACATTAATAACTACAAAATTCTAGCAACTAAATTCATGCATACGTCAAAACACCATTAAAAAAGTGCCCAAAGGGCTAGTCCCTTCCCACAGCACTCAAATCAATAAACCTCAGGAATGGTAAAAGGTGTCCAAAGCTTAAGGTTTCTCAAGTCCTCCCTACTCCTTTTGCAGTAAAAAAAAAAAATCACACCAGCTTTGTTATCCTAGTAATTCCGTGCTACTATGTGCTCCTTTCCAGGAAAAAGCAGTCACTGTCTTGCTGATCTTGGCTGAACTTCAAAGATACAGAAAAGTTAATTGGATCAAGTGAGACTTCTAAAGAAAAACTTTATGTGAAAAGACCTTCAACAAAAGATTTTAATGAAATCTCTAATCAGAGGCACAGCAATACAGAGTGGCATCAGCATTCTTGATATTGTAGTGGAACCAATAATACTTAGTAGGGAACTTTTCTTAGTTGCTGTTCCTCCAAAATGTGATATTCCCTCAAAATGTGTCCTTCTTGAGCTTCCTCCCCCTTTAAATTAAAAGGTTTATAAAATAAGAAATGAAAAAAAGAATGTTAATGAAGGCAATATAGAACATTAAAAAAAGATTCTTTTTTAAGATGGTCACATTATCCTTTAATGGCCCCTGAAAAAAGGATAAAGTAAATGTTGTTTCATTATTATTTCTCGTTATAACAGTGCACTGACATGAGTGAGTATAATTATTGCATCTGCAATTTTGTATCATTCTCTCAACAAGTTTTCCATTTCTACTTAATGTGTCTTGTATAGAAAGAAACCGTGGTCAGCAGGGTGCCAAGTGCTGCAAAATGTTCTTGATCTTTTGGGGAGTAGAGCATGCTCCTTTGGAAGATTTTTCAAAAGCTGTGCAGAACTGGACCAGAAAACTAGACTTTGAGAAGCCCTGAAAATTGTGATGAACTTCAGAATATTCACTTACTTTGATAAGCCAGGGGAGACCTTTAACTCATGCAGGCTGACTTTTTTAAACAACAGACCATCCAATGATACCAAGCTTCTACAAACACATTCGTAAGGGAGGGAAATATTTAGTCTTCATCTGCAAGCCTTGAGATAACAATCTGCTACTTGCCTTGGGAGCTTGTTTCCCCATTTGAAACATTTACTTTCCTTTTCAAAACCTTCACTCTTCAAATACATTTGTCACATCCTCCGCTGCTAAAGTTTTCAGTGCTTGCCTTGCTGCTCTGATTGAATACAAGCAGGATGCTTCCTATATTAGCAATTAGCTTCCTACATTAAATAAATTGCCTTCTTTCTCTTACACTGCAAGATATGTTTTTCAGTCCTCAGACGTATCTTTGCCTCTCTTTTTCACGGTTCCATTTTAAACCTCCCACAGCAGAGTCAATGCAACAAGGGGTATTAGCTAGCTAAGAGCAGAGGATTAGCCCAACGACTCAAACAAGCTCGCTCAGTATCTCAGCGTAGCCCACATGCAGTTAAGATTCCCTGAACTTTTGAGATGGTGTCACACAAGCCCAGGCTAACAAAAGGTATGTAACAGTCAGCCCACTCAGTACTTTCAAATAAATAGTAGCAAACACAATAGTGGCAATGGCATGCCAGCCTTATGTAAGAAACCATCAAGTGAATCACACCAACACAGGTTAGTAAGCAAGAAGAGAAAGAGAAAGAGAGAGAAATCCCCATGATGGCAAATGATCAGCCATGCTCACAGCAGATTTTAGCTTTTACATTCTCGCTCTGTTTATGTCCAGGCATAAACCAGAGTATCAAATATTATTATGATTCAGCTCCCCATAGCCCCTCCCAAAAGTCCCCCACACTCTGTCTTCTCTCAACTCAAGGATTACTACAGAAAATCTCACTAATGCAATCTTTGGTCTTTTCTTACTAGAACTCACATTTAGCATGTTCTGTTGGCATTAGAAATGAGGTCCTTATCCATCAATTATAAGGTATCTAATTCTTATTTTTTTGTTAACAGGCTTTATCCCAGGACACGTTGCTGGAGTCAATGGAAATTAGCTGCAGACTACCTTTAAAAACTTGCTCCAGAGTAGCTGCAGTTCAGGTACTCCAATTAAAGCAAGTGTCATTGGTTTAAAGGTACTTTAGGTGCCAAAATCAGCATGAGCATTTTTGCTAAGTCCTCTCTCTGGACTACACTGAGGTTCCTAATTCAATTAGATACTAAAGAAAGACCTTTGTTCCTAATCTCCAAGTAAAGGATTCAGTATTTTATAGAGAAAAAAAAGGGGATGACAGCATTTTCCCTCCTGTTTAGGTCTGTATAGTAAAGGTCTGTTGTCCAGCTTTTTTCAGAAGATTAGAAGACTGAGACTCCTATATGTTATAGTTACAGAGATGTGTTGTATAGACAAATGCCCATTTAATGATACCCCCTCTGAAGAATTTCTTATTTTGTTTTTGATTTAGGATAAAGAGAGTTCTGAAAATGAATCAAAGCATGTTGATTTTTTAGGATGACTGGAAATAGTCTCGAGTGGAGCCTTGGAACATTCAGCTGTTATTTTCTTGTTACTTACAGATCTAATAATTTCTTGCAGAGACAAACAAGATCTTATTTGCAATGGCATCAACTGCTTCCAGAAATACGTCTTCATGTCATGTAAAACTACATTCATTTATTTGCAGAAGGAGATTTACAGAGCTAGTTCTAGAAATTTGCCCTTTAGCAGAAAGCCCTTTGTTGGTTTTTTTGTTTTGGTGGTTTGGTTTTTTTTGGATTGTTTGTTTGTTTTGGTTGATAACTCATAAGGTACCCAGAAAATTCCTATTTATTAAACAAAGTTTTAGACAGGAGAAAATTTCAAACTATATATGCCAAAGATTTCTGCCTCTTTTTTCTTTTTAATATCAGATACAGAAGCTGAGGTTTCCAGGAAGTTCTTGGGAGAACTTTAACAGTCTCAAGAGAGAAAGACAAAAAAGAGACAGAGTACAACAAAGCATAATTCCATCCTGCAGCTGAACAGTCTCCTCTAAATTCCATTTCTCACAAGCTGTGTGTCCTGAGGTGCCCCATCCTGCCCCCAAACAGATCCTTAGTTAACAGGACAGAGACAGCTGCTCTGTCTCAACACTGGTGCATTTATGCCTGCAGGCAATCCCTTGGGAAATTTTACTTGCAGCTGGTTTAGGCTGGCTTGTCCTTTTGGACTCATTCGTGCAAAGGAACAAAATCCAGTGGCAGCATCTGTGCTACGAAGCCAAGCTGTTATCCTCACTTGTGGGGCAGAACTGTGTGTTTGACTTGTGGGACACAAGAAATGCCAAGCAGGCCACCAATACATGTGCAGCTAATAGGAAACAGGCAATAAAACAGGAATAAAAAGTGAAAACTTTATACATCTGAACATATACTTCTTCTATTCCATTTAGAGCTTGTAGATCTTTTCCATGGGATTAATGCAGACCTACAGTTTAAATTCCAAAGCCATAAATTTCAGGACTGTCTGTCTAGGAATCTGATTTGAGACATACTATAGAAGTGCCTGTATTTTTAAACACTGCTTAGCACTCTTCATCTGGACTCCAGAAGCCTTTGACATATCTCATTGTCAGCAGCTAAAACATTAGCACTGGAGAACCATCAGCTTCTTGTGGAAACCTGTGCATAAATCTCTAGATCCAGGGCAGGCCTAAGGGCTTCCTCATGAGTAGAACGGGACTGTCCCACTGGGTACCTGTGCACCATCCTACTCCAACAGGATTTAGTGAGAAAGGCAGGAGAGCATATGAAAAGCACAGAACTCATGTCTAGACTCCATCTCCCCTGCAGTTTTCTTAAAGTACTGATTAAGAAACATAGAGTGGCACAAAACAAACCTCTTGATAACAACCAGTTATATTAAAGTAGTTCCAATCATGTAAATGACCACTTGGCACTTCTACTGTATTTTATCAATATGTCATTGACAGTAATTCTAATTTGCAAGATAACTTTTGAGGTAATTAAATAGTACTATGAACACATTTGCAGGGAGAAATTTAGGTGATCACTTTAATTAAGATGACCAAAGACAAAACATTCTGTTCTTGATAGAACTAAACACCAGCTTTCACCTTGACCACAGGTCCAAGTCCCACTGAAACCATTTAAGAGCTCAGAGTTTAATACAATTTATGTCCCCAGATATAGGAAAATGCAGTATTGTTTCCAGGAGCAAATAAAAGAGATGTTGACTATCCAAAAGATCTATTTATAATGAATGTGGCTATTTTCTTTTTTCATGCCAGCATTTAGTCATGGCTTTCTTCCAACTTAATTAGTTGTTCCCAGATCCATGTTCTAGCCTTTTATTTCACAGGTTAGAGATTGTATCTTTTCAATTAAAAAATCATTTTTTCATGCTTGACTTAAACTAAAGCACCATGTCTGTAATGAACTTAACTGTCATAGAGGAATATGGAGGTGCAAACTATTTCTCATCATGCCAGTAATGATGAAATGGTCAAAGTCGACTTTTCTACTGCTTGTGCAGACCTGGAAAAGATACAAGGCTTTTAGAGCTTCAGCCCAACAGCTTCTGTTTAAGGCAAGCATGCAGGGATGGATCAGCAAAAGTTAACTGGATTTTCTGAGAAAATATGGAGTTATATTTTGTGACATTTCTTCTTTACCCTATTAAGCTTACACAATACCAAACTGTAAACCCCTCTGTATTGGACGGTTGAAAGACAAAGCCTCTAGCTTCTACTGATTCTAATGTAATTTGTCAACTGAAAGGAAGAAATTCTCTCCAGAACTCATAGAATACTTTAATTTGAATGACTTAAGTTTACAGGCAGTGTGCCCAACTTTTCCAGTCAAACAAACTTAGTATTCAAAGAGAGACTAAGAAATCATTTGGTATGTGGGCTTCTTTCAAAAAAAGGGAACTATTGGCACTGTACAACGGTTTGGAAGTCATACATTCTAAAGCCAGAAGGAGGACACAGTGATCATCTTTCCTGATCTACTATTCACACAAAGATCTTCCTTGAAGCCATTACCATTCACAAAAGGAAAAAAAACTCAAACAAACAAACAAAAAAAACCCACACCAAACCCAAAAGCAAAACAAAGAAACAAAATTTGAAACGTATCTTTAGGAAAATATTTTGATTTTGAAACAGTCCACCAGGAAAAATACACCACAGCTTTTAACCGTCGTCTCAAGCACTTGAATCATCATTTCTTGAACAGTAGAGTCAAAACACTCTGCTCTTTTATGCCCTCCTCTGTAAAAACTGGAAAGTAACCTTCATGTTACTCAGTGTTAGTATATTCCTTATGTATGTACTCTGGTGCGGATCATGGATTGGTGGATCCCCACATATGGTCTCAGATTATGTCATTCATTCCTTTGCCGACTCTCTGTTATTCTTAACGAACTAAGCTCCATAACTGCCTTGTCAAATTGCAGTTTTTTTATTCTCTTCTCATGCTTGTAGCTCCTCAGAACAGGTTGAACCTGCACCAAACACATCTATAGACTGCACTTTTCTGTCTGTCAACTATGTGAAAAGTTGTAATTCTGAATAGTCCAGTTAATAAATAATAACTTGAGATAGATCCAAGATACAAAAATCACAGCTTAGTGACTCAAAACCTCCAAGTTCTTAGAATATTTATCTGGACCTTTTAAGAAAAGAAGCAGAAATAAAAGTCTGAGGTAGATTCACTGTTCAAAATATTCTGGTTGTCTGGACCAAGAAAGCTGTGGTTGTCTCCTCCTCCACCTTCAAGATTAAAAAAGACTTGACTGAGTTCTTCTAAGGTAGAAGTCATTTGACTTCCATGGGAATTTATGAATCCTCAGCCTTGTTGTTACTGTTAACAAGAGCTGACAGTTAAATGCATTTCATTAACAGAAACTAGAATGAGAATGACAAGACTTTAGCATATCAGATATGTAATTGAAAAGGTGACCAATGTAAGGAATAAGAACTGTCTGCTAGGATTGCACTTGCCTCTCACCCACAGCAGTAACAGCATATCTCCGGACGTGACCTGTCTTTCTTTTACACTACTTCGCAAAGCTTCAGCAAGATGGAGATGTCAAGAACAAACCTATGGCAACATCAGTTCTTCCTTGCATGTCAACAACAGGAATAAAAGTAAACCCTACTGGAAGAGTTAAAAGCAGAAAAGATTTTAGCAACTAAAAATGTACAGAAGATTAGCAAAGGCACAGTAGAAAGTAAAGGACATAGACTGGCAATTGATTGATTCCTTTCAGTCTTGGAAAAGCAGACCGAAAATCGATCCAAAGACAACTGTGGGGTTACAAAATTTGCTGGGAATGTTTGCATTGAATAGATATTCTCCCTGTGTAGCTTTCTCACTAGCAAACATTGCCAAAAGATTGACTGGGCCTTGAACATCTGTAGGTTTCCAACACCTACTGAGCAACCCTACCTCCAGATGTACAAAATAACAATTCAATACAGATGTAAAACAATGGGTAGAACAATAACACTGCTCAGCTGCAAGAGAATCACAAAAGTCCTAGTGCTAGAATTTAAATGATGTTTGAACTGGGAACTGAGCAGAGTTCCATAATTTTGCCTAAGGAGTAAAGAATAGGAGAGCAGAACATCTAAAAGCAATCCATTCTGAAGAAACACACCTTTTGGGTCAACCACCCTTTGAAAATGTATTTTGCCCCTGAAAGCTCCTTTCCTGGGTTCACCAAATTTAGAATAGTCCTACTATCAGTTGGTGAAGGTTATTCAGCCTGATTGTATAGTTAGCTATTGTGTTTCCTGCCACCAAGCGGCGGTGGGGGGCAGACACATAAAAAAGGGGAAAAAACTTTCCACTCTTCATCCTATTATACTTAGTACTCTGTCTTCCTCTGCTGTAACAGCTTGCTTGATTGCCTTGTCCACCTGCTGTGCCACACTCTTTCAGCTCTGAAAGCACTTTGGGAAAGTGAGGATCATTTATGATCTACCTGTACAGCACCTAGCAGAACAGGATTGTGGCTTCTGGTCAACACCACAGTGTCAATGCATTAACAATCGTCTGAACATTCATGCTTCCTTACTAACCTATTTAATTTCAAATTAACATACAAAATTTATTGTTAGTAATACAAAATACAACCAGCCTGAGAAGCTTTGCGCACTTCTGTGACATCCTTCTTTGAGTTCCTGAGATTCTTAAATCTCAAGATTTAACACACAACCTTCCCATAAGCCTTCCTAACAATGCAGCTCACTCACTGCTTTGCACAGGATCAGATCACAGCTCAGCCCACTCTGTGAATAGAGACTGGTCTTGTTTACAAGAAAAAAACCATTCTTCCACACAGCTGTTACTTGGAGAATCAAATGCAAGGCTCTTCCTCCCTTTCTTTCCCCGGGCATAGTGCAGAGACACCACAGAGGGTTTCAGGCTTTTCCTAGATCCAATAGAGCTGGCAGACTCCCAGGGTAACTGCTGCATTAGCCTCAGGGTTTTGGAAAACTCCAGTCTTTTTGCAAGCATTTAGATGTCTGAATGGCAGCAATGAAAGGGAGGGGGCAGCTACCCCTCCCCCAGCAACATTCCGGTGTTATTAGAAATCCAGCTGTTCTCTGCAAACAGGCAGGATTTACTGATCATATTTTGGTTAAAGAGACAGATGAAATTCCTCTTCCCCATCCATTATCATTGTATAATCTATACAATTCATCAGCTCAATGGCCGTGTCAGTAAAGAAAAGGGAAAGGGAGTATTAGTATTCAGAGCACACACACCACACAAGGCAGCAGGTTTATGATCTGCGCAACTTGAAATAAGCACTTCTCTTCCCTGGAGACCTAGGTTAACACCGAGTAGCTGCACATTAAGTCGCATATACTTCTATTAATATACATCCTTTCCAGTCTGGGAGGGGAAGAAGAGGCAGAATACCTGTCCCACTAACACAGACAGAGGTGGTTAATGTTTTTGTGGCTCAACACTATGTGTCCACTAATGTGACATCCCTTTTCTGATCCCAACCCCTCCATGTTAGCAGAGTGCTCTTCCTCCAGTTTTAGACACCAACCTGGCAAAGCCATTAGGTGTCAATCAGCTGTCACATCCTCCCATACTGCCCTGACATTCCCCCTCTGCCTGGTGCCAGGGGCAGCAGAGAAGTAATCTGTTATGAGATTAATTGCTCCCTCTGCCATGTCAGCACAGCTATGATGGCTTCTCTATTTATAGGGAGTAGAGGGAGAAAGGGATTTTGTGGACAGTTTTTTACTGTGTGTATGTAATGGGGTATAACAGTTGCATGGAAACAGTTCATTTCCAGTCCCTGACAACATACGGTCCCTGTTTTCCTGAATGGACATGTCAAGGCACACAACTTGTTACCAGATAGTATAAAAACTGCATTTGCTGCTGTTAGTGAAAAATAATCCTAAGAAAGAGATCATGCAGGCATCGTTACATTTGAGCACACCAACAACCATCCAAGAAATCAGTGGCTACCTTTGTCTCTCATTTCCAAGTTCCTCTGTATAACTGTACAACAATCACCTAGATCACGAGCTCTGACTTCAAACTTGTTTTAACTCCATCTACACCCAAGATGTCACTAAACAGGGATCCTTCTCTGCTCCTTCCCCCTTCCTGTCTTGGTCCCATTTTTCTGGATGCATAAGGAGCCAGATGAGAAGTGTTTCATCAGGCTGGTTTTTGTTTTTTTTTTTCCAGATTGGGTCTTTTCTGGCTCCCAATACTGCCAACATCAATCCTGGCAAAATGGAGATAGCAGGGAGGCATAGCCAGGAGGGAAACCAGAACCTAATTGCCTCTTTGGGTACAGTACACATTTAGTTTAAAGCAGCTGTGAAACAGAAATCTCTAATCTCTGCCTGCCTCAGCAGAAAAGGCTTGTGTACTATTAGCTAAGTAAAAAATTTCCTTTGTAGCCACAACCTAAATTTTCAAAGGAGCACCAGAACTAGATTTTAAGAACTCAACACCTTGCAGACTCCTGAGACTCAATACTTAGACATGTTTGGTTTGTCGTGCTTCACCTATGAAAATTAACCAAAGACAAAAAGGTTTCTTCTCCAAACAGAGAAAAGGAAACACCACAACTCTGAACAACTTAGAGGCAGTTTACTTCAAAGAGTGAAAGTGGGCTTTTCTACATCACCAAGAGATTATGGGTGTCTGGGAGCCAGTGTGCTGACCAAGACTTGTGAGTGGGTGCTTTGGGCACATGTCTACCTTTACACTACCTTTACAGAAGTGATGCACATCCTCAGATTATTTAATATTGTTTTATTAACACAATATTGTTTTAGATAATGGATGTTTATCATTTAGATCTGTCTCAGGATTGTTTTCATGTTACACAACACAGCCCTTAGGACTGATATTATAAATTATACAGCAAGCTGCCATCATTTTAAGTGCTGCAATTTAAAAAAAAAAAAAAAGAAAGAAAGAAAGAAAGGAACAGCTGTCATCAAGGAAAAGAAAACAACAAAAAAAGCAACCTAAATAAACATTCTCTTAGGCTGTTCTTGTTTTTCTAATAACTGGATGGGATTTCCCTATCCCTGTGCACATATTGGCAGTTGAAACATGAAGATGGGACTTTTCTGTTGATAGTTGATAAAACCTTCCCTGGTGAAAGGAAGGTGAGTACAGAATTCCTCACTTGTATAATGTGATAAAACTTGACTACATGGAAGGGGATTCTTGCAGAAACCTTGAGAGTCATCATTGGTTGTTGGTGATCTTGTGTAAACGTATGCAACATCAGATAATCCCAGGATGTCTGTCCAGAAAGCTCTTCATAAAGAATTAATCCTTCAGCTGCCTTCCCTGACAGCTGGTGAACAATAGGTGCTCTCATTAAGGGAGATTTTTACCTCTATTTGATTATTTCTCCAGTTAAGGAAAGTATCTTGACTTATAGTTTACACTTTTAACTTAGCTGTTCCAGAAACAAACACTGCTGGCACGAATCAGCACTCCAATGTAACCCATAAGACTAAAATATAAAATAACCTCACTCTGTCCCCAGCAGACAGGAGGGTTTCTGTCCTCCTTGACAGTCAGAAGAGTACTGCCAAGTACTACAGTAACTCCACAGTAACCAGGAGAAATCTATTCTAAAGTAATTCCTGAAGTGAGGGAAAAATGAAGTTTAGTTAGGCAATAGTCCCACTCAATAACTGATACTACAAGGACAGTCTGATTCCCTGTTTATAGCCTCAGTTGCCTGGGTGTCTACAGGGCTGGATGCAGCTCTTGCTTCCTAAGACAGAAAAATAGAGGCTGGAGCTGAGCTAAACCTCATCAACACTTCACCTTCCAGGATTTTCTCCCAAATGAGCCAATATCTCAACTCAATGCCACTGGCCAGGCAAATGTAATGCAGATAAAAGCAGCACTAAGCTTCTGCTGCTCTTGATTTCTGCAAGGAACACCACCTTTTGGTTGGGCCGTTGCATTAAGGAGGGAAAGTGAAACAAAGGGCAAGGAAACAAGGGGAGGAAAGCCCAGAGAATCAAAGCATGCTCCGGAGTCATAGTTTTCATTGCAAAAGACACTCTTGGGCTCTGCCCTGTGAACTAGACCTTCAGCAAAGCAACAGTATCATTAATTTTGTTTGGGGGAAGGGGGGAAACAAAGGAAATGGAATGGATCATCACCAAGCTGACAGCTAACAGTTTCCATACCGTGGATCATCTCCTAGGAGAAGTTCCCCATGGACACCTCATCTGTAGATTGCTACTGTGCTGAAACTTGCTCTCTTTCAAGGCTTTTTGGTGCAGCATCCTTATGGCAACTGCTAGGGGCAAAAGATCACTCTGCTGCATTTGCACCTAGGTGCAACTTACTAAAAGCTAACAATACGTATCTTGTAAGCAGGCAGCTGCCTGAAAAACCCTGAAGAAAAAAGGCAATTAAAGGCAGGTCTTGCACCTATCTCTGGAAATAGCTCAATAAACTGTACCTGTAGGCAGCACTTGTAAATATATCGCATATTTCTTGGGTGGCATCACAG
>WAAB01011635.1:417262-435354 GCA_013389865.1 Piaya cayana | reverse complement strand
AAAAAAAAAAAAAAAGAAAAAAATGAAACCACAAAACCAAAGCAACCACTGGAGTATTTGTTGCTTTTCTTACTGCTATGACTAAGAAGTCAAATCACCAGAGACACAAGGTAGCTCAAAACGGGGGATGGGGAGAGAAGAAAGCCCAACATGTTTAACTTAACTGCAAGTAAAACCAAGAAATGGAGATGGGATTATTCAGACCTGAGATTAGCTATTGAGGAGTGGAGGAAAAGAAAAACACATCTCAATCAAATTGACATTAATACCCTTATTAATTACAAATACATTTTAGAAGACAAAAACATACAAAAAAATAAAGCCAGTGAAGGTCAAGAATGGGTCCAACAGCAACTCACAGACATAAATGGCACTTAAGTACAAAACTTTGATTCACTTGGCTGGGATTCATGAGTTGGGTGCTTATTCTCTGCATAAAGGCTCAAAGGTAATAATCACAAATGGTGCTATTTAAATGGAAAATAAATAGCCCTGTCTCTTTAAGGATATGGTGTCTCATTCTCAGAGCAATAATGGTACATATAAAAAAGCTATGATTTCAATACTTCTCATTATGACTTCTCTCCGTGCTCATCTAAAAATAAAAGGCTACTCTCTAGTCCCAGATCAATCTAACTAAAAGAGAAGGGTTCGCTTACAACAACAAAATAGCAGCTCTGACACTAGTTATGTATTCATCACATGTGAAAATGGCCCTATAATGCTGCCTTCAATCCTTTCCAACAAGTTGTATTAAATTAGGTTGGGTTTAGATTTTTTTTCTTTCACCAAAAGCAAAATAAATATAGCTTTATTTAATGCTACTAAAAGGTTCAGATTCAACTGGAACCCCAAGGCATGTGGCTTTGTTTTTAAAGCACATATAGTGACTCTATTGATTGGTGCAGTCCTCTGTGCAAGAGAATTTGTCACATCAATAGCAACTGAAAAGTACTCAGGAGCTGTAATATGGTTTAAATGAGCAGTTACTGCATCAATATAAAGAGCATTTTCAGTGGCAGTAGATAGGAACCCTTTTGCAAACCTAGTATTTGTTTTAAGATAAAGGATGACATATTTATTTTTACATGGAATCTTTTTTTTTTTTAAGTAATGGTGAGCAAAACAGCCAGTAACCGTCTTACATGCACAGTTCTCTCTGGGCAGTAAAGTCCACAATGGAAAGAAAACTTCCAGGCAGGAAAGGAATGGCAGTGTTATGAGCCAGATGGATGTAAGGGCCAGAAGAAAACCTCCCGCGCTTACTTGCCTCCCTAGCCCTTCCCATACTGCTGCACAGAACACATCTGTGTCACAGTTGCTGATCCATCCTGGACTTTGTTTTCCAGGGCCCTAACCTGGCACACTGCAGGAGCTTTGAGGTCCAAAACAGGCACAAACAAATACAGGATGCGGAAGGAAATCAGTACGTAGCATTCCTGACCTGTCCTCAGTACCAAGCAAGAACTGGAGAAGGAGAAAACTTCTGCCATGCCTCACCCTCTTCCTCAGCCACACAGGAGGAGGCAATACAAGGACAATGCCTTCACCTCACAGTGGCAGGTGTCTGTGTCTGGGGGTTTGCCCATTATCAGGGATGGCTGCAGCTGTATTTTTAACCTAACTGGCTGTCAAAAAACACTAAAGCATTCAAAAAGCACTTTGGATTTCCAGTTTTGAAAATGTTAAAGGAGGAAAAGAGAACAGCTTGGTTGCCACCATTTCAGCACCAGGTCAGCAACATGCGCGTCACCTTTAGTCTGCCCTTCTGTACTCCCAGGTGTGATGGGGAACATCATTTACTTCCACATGAACCACAACCCCCAGCTGATACCAAGTGTGATCTGGGAAGGCACAGAGAGACTCAATGGCCTGAATAACATGGAATCTAAATTAAGATGACAAACAAGGTACAAAGAGGCTCTCTGAGAAGTCCATGAAGCTCAAAACAGGCTGAAGTGGGTAATGGACTGGGGCAGGACCTGAACAGCCTCGGACCAGAGAAGACTGAGAGCGCTAATATTTTCCATCTGAAGGCAAACTGGACAAATACTAGGGAGACACATCCACTGAGCAGACAGAAATCCCATGAGTTCAGGAAGTGTCTGAAATGAAAATCCGTGGAGGCTAAGAAACTACATGGGGAAAAAAAAATCTTATGAGCATCTCCTGCTCTTACAAGGAGAGTGCCACTGTCCACCTGCACTGAGAACAGCGCAGCTGTTCCCACAGACCCCCCAGGATGCCTGTGCTTTGGTCACAACTGAGTTGGAAAAAAAATAAATAGGAAATTCATGGCAAGGAACAAATCTCTGTATCATAGGACTGAAAAATTCCAACTTTTCAATAATAAGAAATAGTTCTATGTTTTCGGGGCTGGAACATATTTGTCCTGACTTGGTATATTTTTAGACTGCAATTCTCTCTCAATCACATCCCTTCTTCCCTTGGGTTAATGTACAATGGACATTCTTGTCATTCAGGCAAAAATCCCACTAAAGGAAGACGAGAAACGGCATGTGCTGCAAGTTTTGAAGGAGATGAGAAATTTCACACTATCCTGATATCTTCCGGGTAACTGCTTGTTTTATGATGACTAATAGGCAATTACTATGGTAATACTGCAATACAACATGTGTGAGGTTTGGGAATGAGAAATTATAGGTAACTACTTAGGACTCATTTCTATGGTAACAAAAAGTAATTGTCATTAAATACCAGTTATATTGTGGCTGTACCTAGTAATTATAGAATTTTTATGCCGAGTAACATAAATAAAAACAATAAATTTATTCAAAAGGTCCATGATTGTTTACTTATACAATGTTATATAGAATACACAATGACAAACACCTAATTAGGAAAAATAAACTCCATTGAGAGCTTCATCTTGTCATCTGAGATAGATACCCTGTTTTCCAATTCAAGGCAATGAATGAATTTCATATGCATTAAATGAAGCTAAGGAAAAAAAACTTCCCCATCAGAAAAACAGGTGAAAAGCAATCAAGATATATTATGTAAATGACAGTTATGTCTCACAACTGGACAAGTGATAGTAAGAACCACAAAATGTATCCAGTCCCTGTGAATATACGTATGTGCATATGTATATACACACACACATACATATATACATCTGAATGCAGACGTAGGTGTATCCCTGAAAGTAATACTATCAGAGACCAAAATCAGCGTTCCTCAGTGTTATAACACATAGCTTTGATTTAGACGTAAAATAATTTGTATAAAGGGCACATATGCTTTTACTGTCAAAAGACTCCTCATAATTTACATATGAACACAAATACTGAACTTTCAGTTATTTCTAGAGTCACAGAAAAAAGTGAACAAAAACTTACTCAGGATAAACATGAAATATTTAACCTGATCTAAAGCCTTGCTTTCTATTTGTATTTAAGCCTCTTCAAAATGGATCTTACCTAAAAACAGTTTTTAAACAAATTGTGCCATTAAAACAAAACAAGAGAAGATTGTCCTTCACTGATACGAATTATTTTAAACGTTGCTCAAGCCTTCCCAACTCCTTTTTTTTCACTTGAAACAATTTATCAAATTCAATTCACTTCCACAAAGCATTTCAGCCCTTACAAAACTACATATCTGGGGCCAAAATATACCGTTTGCCCAAGACATGTGATCCTAGCAGAGCTTTCACTGTATTGTGGAATTTGACACTGTTTATGGTGAATCTGGGTATGTCTGGCTTGCTTTCTGTTCAACACGTTGCTTTATCATAGGACAGTTTGGACCTTTAAAGGTTCTCTAACCTAACTCCCCTGCAATGACCCCGGACATCTTCCACTAGATCAAGTTGCCCAGAGCCCCGTACATCCTGATCTGGAATGTTTCCAGGGATGAGNAGCCCCATCCATCCTGATCTTAAATGTTTCCAGGGATGAGGCATCTCCCACCTCTTTGGGCAACCCCTTCCAGTGTTTCAACGTCCTCATAGTAAAAAAACTTCTTTCATATCTGGTCTAAATCCAACATCTTTTAGTTTAAAACCATTACCCCTTGTCCTATCGCAACAGGCCTTGCTAATCCTTTGCAATCCAAGATACAGTCATTAACAGCTTGCCAGAGTGCTAAACCCTCACTCAAGCAAGCAGTATGAAATACATTGACTTCAAAAAATACAGTGAAACAATAAAAGTTGGGAATCAGTGTGCCGCCTTCTCCTCATTCACGCAAATCACTGCAGTTCCTATAATCAGGGAAAAATATTAAGAATGGTATTGTAGTGGTGTTAGTTCAGAACATTTCAGCTAATTAATGGCTTTAATTTACTGAAGGCTGATGTTTTTGTGGTTAACCAAGCGAAGGCAATGCAGAAATGGCAAGTAACAGGAAGACTTACCAGGTCATGCAAAAAGCCTTTAGAAAACGGTCAGGATATTTCAACTGCCTTGTCATGGCATTTCAGGGATACCTCAGCGAAGAGTTGTCCAGACTAAGAAACGCATTCCTTTTGGTGCCAGTATAGGGTTTCATCTCTGGAAGGTGAGCCTGACAAATTGGAACTAATCTAAGACAGTGTGGTACAGTCATCTTGCCTGCAGGGACACATTTCAGCATTCAGCTGCAGAATGCCAGTTTAAGAACAAGCTCTTGATAAAGGAAAGTTCAGGCCAAGCCTGGGGATGCACGACTTTTAAATCAAGAACACATTTTTTCTCTTAGTCTAACCCCACCTCCCTGGGGATCGTAATAAGTTCAGAAGATGATAAGGCTATACCACAAACAGAGGGAAAAAAAGTCAAGAAATCTCTCATCTCTGCACTACTTTTCCTTTTTTTCCTAAAACTGTTTAACGGTTTAATCCATCAGAGAGGTTGAGATTAGTATTATGGAGAAAATCACAAATATTTTTATCTTTTGCCATTTTCTTTCACGAAGCTGAAAACCAAGTCATGCACCATCCCCAGCAAAAAGGGTCTCTCAATTCAGGTGAGAACCGAGGACAAGTTACCAGGCAGAACAGAGGGCAAATAATGCTGAACACCCGCTATTTCACCTAGGTCAATCAGGGACATCGTCTTAGACAAATTAATTACCAAGGCCATGTAGCATGATATTTTCTACACACTGTAACTGCAAAACCGGTTACACTACAAGTACAGAACTTTCAGGCTTAAAGACTTCAATAAAGGGATGAAGCCTGTGTTCCTGTTTCTGGAGAGACTCTAGATCCTTGGCTACAGTAAAGAGCAGATACTTACCATTATCCTGCATGTTAGAAATAACTGAATATNTGTTCTGATTTCTAAACCGCTAGCAGTTTGACTGAAAATTAAGTCTAGTAGTACTTTCACCATCTCTCTTTGTCTATGTACCAAAGTAAAAGCTATTAAGATATAGAACTTTACTAAGTCACTTCCTGTTAAAAGATTTACAGTTAAATTGAAACTTTTTCCATTTAGTTTTAAAAAATACTTTTTAAAATTGTGTCTATACCTTATAAACTCTCAAAATTAGAGGAGATGCTTAACCACTGCCTAAGGTCACATAAGGCACCTTGTTTTTTCCTTTCTAACTGTACGGGTCCACATATACATTTCTTAAATTTCTTTCTTAAATATTCTTGCATATACTTGAANAGATACTTACCATTATCCTGCATGTTAGAAATAACTGAATATACTTATGTAGCAATAAAAATACTGGGGGGGGGGGTTTTCCCGCTGAAGAGAGAGCGTAGTGTAGTAGTCATCTTCAGAGAAGGGTATGATGTTAGCAAACCCGCATTGCAAACAGGAGCAACCCCAATTAGCCCTTCAATACCTGAGCTTGAAGGTGAATTTGCACTCTGGGGGCATGACTTCTCTGTGCCTAACCCCTCTGACACTTGTAACCAGCCAACTCTGATATATTGTGGTGTGGTTTGCCTGTGATTTTTCATTTTTCAGCTCTTTTCAGAGAGAAACATGAGAAGGCAAAAGTTAAATGTTCTGATTTCTAAACAGTCAGCTAGCAGTTTGACTGAAAATTAAGTCTAGTAGTACTTTCATCAGCTCTCTTTGTTTATGTACCAAAGTAATAGCTATTAAGACATAAAACTGTACTTAGTCACTACCTATTAAAAGATTTACAGTTAAATTGCAACTTTTTCCATTTACTTTTAAAAAATACTTTTTAAAATTGTGTCTATACCTTATAAACTCTCAAAATTAGAGGAGATGCTTAACCACTGCCTAAGGTCACATAAGGCACCTTGTTTTTTCCTTTCTAACTGTACGGGTCCACATATACATTTCTTAAATTTCTTTCTTAAATATTCTTGCATATACTTGAATAAATCGGTAAAGTTTAGCACCCTGTTTCCATGCATTTTGATACTCTAAGCATTGTTGTTCATTTCCATGACCATTTCTTTTAGAGCTGCCTGAAAGTACAGGCAACGTATAAGCAGCCTTCCTCACAGACGTTTCTGTACTGTGAGCACTTGTGCTTTTATAGCTCTGATATTAAACTCACTTGTTGCCAGTTATAAACATTTCACCACAAGAAAGTCCCTTTAGAGTCACAACCCACTTGGTCTGTTCTCTTGAGAATGAGCAACAGTTTATAGGCAATTTTTGGCATTATTTTTGATGTCTTGGCTTAAACTCCTAAACCTCTGTTCACAAGCACTTAAAACACAGGAACAAGGATTTTGGTAAAGAGCATAGAACCCACACACTTGGTGAAAGTCCCACATACCCAAATATGACACTGAAGAAAATCCCATCAACCAGCTGTCACTTTACCATCCTGGCTAAATGTGTGGTTAGTTCCTCTTTTGATCACAGGAAAACTAAGATATCCCTTCTATGAGAACTGCTGACATACTCAGGCTTTTAATGGTCTCCAATGCGCGTGGGATTTCAGAGGACAGTGAAGTGCATTGGACAGTATACTTTGCCAATGGTACAAAGTCGTGTACTGGTGGGGTAAAAAAAAAAATATCTCTCACACTGGCAGGAGATCAATTTACAAACTCAAGCATGAGGTTTAATTACCCATTTCATTATCTTAGCTTGCATAGCTCTGAATGAGAACCTTCAATGAACCAAAGAAACAGTCACTGGTTACTGCTTTGAGAAGGAGGGAGATAACAGGGAGCAGAAGTTCAAATGCCTAAAACTGCTTTTGCTGTGTATGGCCCCACAGATCTTGTTTGGAAAAGCAGAGAGATTGTCCCCAGCCAATAGATCTGTGCTACACCCTACTACTGCTTGGAAGGCTTCTGAAAGTCCTATTTATGTGCTAATCTGGAAAAGACCAAAAGAGATGAAACAGATTTATCTAGCCTTATCTAGCCAATCACAGAGAAACTTCAGAGTTAAATTTTCAAAAACTAGCAATTGCTCCTTAGAGGTTTTTTAAAAATTCATCCAGTAAATTCAAGCAAATAAATTGTGATGTGCTTGTGGATTTCATTTGAGAAGGAAATAAAGTGTTTGCTGTAAATTATTCACTCAGCACTAGTTAACTACAAGGCCGGCACTTTACCAGGCTTTTTAATATTCTTCTCAAGATAATAGGTAGCATTTTGCTTATTACCCTCATTTTTAAGTTATTAGTTACATTAGGCCTTTTGTAAATAAAGTGAAGAATTGCAAGAAAATCAAATGCTTTTCAAGCTACCTCATTAAAAATTTCCTTAGTTCAGGAGGGCTGAAAATTCTGCATATCACAAAAAGCTAAAACAATAGTATACCATCAGGCTCAGCAATTCCAAATGAATTCACGTGCTCTTTCATAGTACCTGGATTCCCCCAAAGCCTTTTTAAGTTATGAGCCATATACATGTCTATAAAGCTGCATGCCTCTCAAAAAGCTTTAATAACAGCACAGGGGAAAAACCTACAAGGGCAAATGAATTTATGGGGCAAAAGAAAATCTACTTAATTGCATCAGGAGTTTCCCACGTGCAGGGCACCTGGAAGTGCATCTGGCACTTGTAGCATCAGCTACGAGAGCCATTTTGGGGTTTTGTTCCTGTAAGGTGGCATAAGCATTATAAATTCCTAATGCTGTCAGATGCCACAACTGCAATATTGATTTGCCAAGAGGTGGGGGAGTAACTGCGTGGCTGAAAGGAGACCATGTATCTTCAGAAATTTCACATAAAAAACATGTATATAAGCACTGCTGAAATTGCATCCATGCAATTCCCTGCTGTTTCTGTTTAGCAACCAGCAAGCACAGGAAGGTTAGGAAGCACATATCAGAAAGAACAGCACCAGCAGCACTATTTTCTGCAACCTCTAGCTTCTTCCTCAGTGGTCTCCTCATTCACACAGTAACCCACTTTTACTCTGCTTAGTAATGGAATAACTAATTAAATCAAAGCTCAAGGTAGCCTGGTTACAGTGTATTGTGTTATTTAGTCTTACGCTGTAAGTGAAACCACATACAGTATATTACATTTCTCAGGGGCTGCTCCAGAGAACTATGTAATACATGTAATTGCCCCCACAAACAAATCATCAACTAATCAACTGCTTTTCATTATCACCTCCAGCAGCACATTTATTTTGTAAATAAATGCATTAAGAGCAAACAATTTTAGGGAAAACAAAAGATTATCAGAATACATTCTCAACAGAGGAGGTGGTAAAGTAGTAATTCAAATACTAAAATGAAGCAAAATTAGCATAGGGTGGAATAATTATTCTGTTCCATTCCATGTATCCCTATCTATTACAGTACAATAATGGACTGAAATCTGTGACTTTAATGGATGATCTGAGTAGCTGAAGAGAACTATGATTGACTGACACATTTACACAGAGGCTGGTAAGCAGGATAATGAATGCATTTATGAAACACAGCTAAGATCTGACTATAAGCTGATTTTAACTCCCACACCTAGAGGAGGCTTGCAGAGCAGATACCCTGCTGTCTTGAAGAGTTGCCCTCTGCCTCCTGAAACAAGCAGTTGTCAATGGGAACCTCAGGAACCACAGGGCCACTTGAGAACCTCTAGTTTAAGAGGAATGAATTGAAATAAGCCATATAAGATTCAATGACAAAACAGTGCAGGATGTAGAAGGCAGATATAACAACACAGAGATTCATGCTCCACACCATACCTGTAATTTCCTAAGTATACTCCATCGGGATTGAGCATGGGTGCAATCTTGAAAACCAGGTGGTCTCTCAGCACTTTTGCAATAGGATGCTGGCTCACAAGGAAATCAATTATACCTGAGAAAAATGAAAGAAGAGTTTGAAGATGTGGGTTTATGACATCAATGATTTCCAGATATCTATCTGAAATTGCACATATAAAATATTAGAATGATCATTCCTCTTGGTTCCTGACACTGCTCCTGCTTCCAACAGAACAAACCACTTACAATCACGTAGTACTTCTAAAAGGGCTTCTAAAGAGCTTTAAGGATAAACACTGTAGTTCATCCTCACAATGCAACTACAATATGGCTACATTGTCAGGCAGTCAAGTTTCCATAGCAGAAGTTGAGCCACAATAGCAAAACACTTCTCCCAAGAGGTGAAATGAAGTAAAACCTACTAGTTTAAGCTTAGCACCTTACCCAGCACAAATAAATAGGCATCTACTGCAGCATATCTCAGAAGTGGCAATTTGTTGGGCCGAGGCACCTCATATTGGATTAAGCATTTGCTCAGACCTGCTCTTTATATATGAGCACAGAGTTCAGATCATCTGTATGTACAGAGAGGTATTAAATGCCTCACTAAAACTGGGGGCATTACATAAACTGTGTACCAGGCATACGGAAACAGAGAGATTGATAGACTAAAATTTGTAAGGTCAGATTCTTCCCTTACTTTAGGCTCATAAAACCTAGGAGTAACTCCACCTCCTCAGTGAACCTCCTTTAATGTGGATTCAAGGTAAGTGATGGGAAACCGCATCCTAAATGACCTTCTTCCAGGCACAGTCTCAGCACCAGAGCCTGCAGGAGCTCCTGCCTGTGGACTTTGTGCTCAGGGAGTGACTGAACATCATCTTGCTCCAAGGCTGGTGCTGGGGCAGGAAGCAGGCAGTCTGGCAGTTTAATTCATTACTTATTCCTCCACTGAGTTGGTACTGACAGAAACAGCTTCCAGGGAATGAATGCCAAGATAAATTGAGTTCCTGTGTAATCTCAGGACACCCACAGATAGGTCATGACAATTTGCTTTTTATTGTAAGGTCCATCCTGTGAAGCAGGAACCATTTTCTGAATTTCCCCAGAATACATCAATCACTGTGCTCTAGTAACAGGATAAAATTAAGCAAAGAAAAATTAAGGCTGATCATCAGTAAAATTTCACTAGTGGCAAGCTCTATTAGACTGTGGAATTGTCTCTCCAGGGGAAGAGTGGAACCCTGTCATCAAAAACGTTTAACACTGGACAGGGCAAAGCCCTAGGGAATAGATACAACAAGCAAAAATTCAGCATAGAAGAGATGGCATGGGCTAACTAGTTGACTTAAAAAAACCCTGACTTTAGACCAGATTTTTTGTGATGCAATCAATACCTTTAAAAAGAAACAAACTAAAACTTAGGTACATGCCAGCTTAAACACGTTTATTTATAGTTCAACTGAAACATACCTTAAGGATGGGAGCAAAATCTCATATTCTGTACAACTGCTTCATTTAGTCTGTTTCCTAAGGCCCATTTTATATTTCAAATACTAACAAATCTGAACCTATGCTGCTGTTGGAATGAATTCTAATTTGTTGAGGCACATGGGGAAAACATAAGCTTCTGAAATGTCTAAGACAATCAAGGTATAGTTGACTCTAAACATAAGCAATTTTTTCATCTGTTAGTGACTAATCCTGAAGAAGAGAAAGTCCATTTCTGTAACCAGGTTCTTCCACTCGATAAGAGAATAAACCTGAGTTTCTGAAGCAAATTAGCATAAGCATAATTGTATTGCTCAGGAAATGTTTCTGCAATTACCTCCTCCCAATGAAGGAAACCAAGCATCGATCTGCTTTTTGGCTAGTGTTGTGTCTTTTGTTCATTATACAACAGCACGATTGTGAAGAAACGACAGGAGCACAGTTGGATCCTGAATAACCGTGTTTCCTATCTGTATCTGAACACGAAAGGCTTAGCTATGTTCAAATGCTGTCCTCACTGTTTTCTGGCAGTGCCTAAAACATAATGCACAGTATGAACACCTGGAGGGCTCAGAAACTACTTAAAGGGGTACAATCACACACTTAGTCCACTTAGTACTTGGAAGAGTTAATTACTCAGAAAATAGTATGTGTAGAACATTCTTTATCCTAGGGTCAAGTATGACCTTTCAAAGCAGCCACAATAAAGGTGGCGTAAATATCATTGTGTACACTTCACCAAAGAAGCTGGTGGAAGCGTTTTGCCATGAGATCTGGCTGTGCACCAAGTATGTACTTATGACAGCTCTTCATGCGGCAGGGAGGATAACCTCGGGGATAACATGACTGCTTTTCATTCAGTAGGTGACACAAGAACTTGAACTCTCAGAGCTTTACTCCAGTTATAACTGCTCCAGGGAAGCGGCTTGTCCAGCTTCTGCTCATTTTGCTCCTGTTACTAGTGCAACCTCACTCACAGAGCTTGGCAAAGGCGTATTGGCAACGAGAAGCTACAGCTTTCAGCTTCATGCAGGGAATTATTATTGCCTAACCAAGAACGTGCTATGACATGGAAGGTTGTGTATAAACACATAATGGGTGAGCCTCTGCTCTACTCAATTCACTGTTACACCAGGCACACCAGACTAAAGGGGAGTAACTGACCTTATGCACCAAGCATCTTGGTGGCAAATGAGACCCAGCGTTTCCCAATGTAACACAAGTTATTAGGGGGTATTGCAGCCAAATTCACCTAATCCAAAGAGATTTACTGTATTTTCTTATTTAGGAGACAGTTATTTAAATCTGAACAAGCCTTAGTCCATGACAAAAATACAAAGCAAGAGTTAAAAATAACTGACTTGCTGCAGCCGAACCTGGAAGTAAAGGCAGTTCCAAGGAACATAAAAGAGGCATTATGTGGAAGCATACATCTACAAGCCTCACCATAAAATTATTGTAAGCACCCAAATAATCAATACAGTCAGCGAATAGCTTTGTCTTTCAGAGGAACCCAATAGTCTCTGGATCAATAACATTTAAAGTGAAAAGATATCAGAATATTAAAAAAATACCATCGCAGAGAGCTTGGTCCCCTTGTTAATAAATCAATACAAACTAAATTTTACAGCTTCTGTAATCAGCAAGAGACATATCACTGTATCTCATTAGGCCGGGGTTAAGAATTTGGCAGGGACCAAAGCCCATTTAATATCATTTACTTCAAGGCAGACATGGCAATACAACAGATGCCCTAATTTATTTGTTGATCTTTGTATTAAAATAACAGTTTGCTGGTAAACAGGAAGGGTAATGATGCCAGTCACCCTTGTTAGTACCTAATAATTGCTTAATTTGTCCACTAATTGACCTGTGCTACTGTTGAAGCACTGGATCGTGTTGCAGGGCATGAAGTAAACAAGGCCACTGTAATGTTACTTTAGAGAATGACTTCTGGAAACAGAACTACTTATTGCTATAAATTTTCTCTTCACAGATGAGCAGATTAATTGGTCTGCCAATTAGCCTGCTATTAAAGAAAAAAAATAGGCTGCCCGCAGATTGGTTGGACCTTCAAACTGCAGCTCCAGTTTGGGTCAAATGAAGTAATCCAATCTGAATCAGTCACATCAGCTATGAAAAATAGGACAAGTATTATTTAAAAACAAATCTCTGTGGCTGGAGACCAAAGAAAATAGCCCAATAACTAAGTATTAGATTTTCAAGTGACTTTAAAATAAAATGGAGGACATGATGGATGGACCCACTCGACCACATTTCAATATGGAAAAGTTCTCTGATTAAAAGAAGCAAAACAATATAGATTGTTTTCCTGTCATCCACTCTGGAAAGTAATTTAAATAATTATTTTTCAAATAATAACATGCAATTATAGATGCTGCCTAGAACCGGAACAGCTCAGAAATCAACATTCAGCCATGTCATAAGAAGAGGCTTATTCATAGTCCACAAAAAATCACCCGAAGTCTTTACACTAACTTCAAGCAGATTTTCTTACTTGTGAAGGAAAGGAAATAAAGAATCAAAAACAAGGAAAAGGGAAAACAATGCTGACAACTGTGAGTCATTAGATACACAGTCACAATGACTCCAAGAATTTTAGCATTTTTTTATCAGTCTTTCTTGGTAAACACATAATCACTGAAACTGTGCTAAATCAGGACCAAGTCTCCCCTGCTCCAAGTCACTTCTCTGTCATTATTCTTTCTCACAGCTAAAAATGGTTTCTCAAATTTCTCTTGCTTTCTGCAGCTCAGCAGCTCTCACCTACTCCAACTCTAGATTCTGTGGCATCTCTCTGCCCATGCTAATTCAGTTTAAATTATGTACTGGTGCTTCACAAGCAAGCTAATTGTTCCCTCTCCCATAACATGTCAAAGAAGCCACCTCTACTCAGATGATTTCCACCACACTAGGCGTTCCCTCAAGCAGTTGCTTTAAAAAACATTTAAACTTCCTGCTGTCTCTAGTGTGACCTCTCCACATTGGTCCTTCCAAATAAAAGCCCATCTTATCTCCTATTTCTCCATTACAACATCCTTTCACTCTCAGTCTAACAATATGTTTAATTGTATAACTACATGATATATTTGTCCTGCTCCTATTACTGAAAATCTAATCAGCACAGATCCTAATGCAATATGGCAACTGCTAATGCAAACATATCCTGGACTGTGTCTAGTATATGCCAAGAAAGAAGTGATTTATTTTTTCAGCCCCATTTCCAAACACTGAATAGCTGCTGGTATCCTGCAGACAGCACACCATACCCTGCAGGTTAAAGAGAATGTAACAATTAAGCTCTAACAACAATAAGATATATTCATTAAAAAACAAATGCAAGGGAGCTCAGAACATTTATGTTTATATAAAACTACTGAAATGTTCTGTTAAGGGGACTGAAAACAATATGAAAGACACTATGCTTATACTTCCATGGAGAATAGGGAAACAAAAGTCTGTGGTTGGGCTTTTTAGAGAGGTTATTTAACGTGATGGTGAAATAAAATGTCATAGAGTCATAGAATAACCAGATTGGAAAAGACCTCTGAGGTCATCAAGTCCAACTGTACCTGTGCACTGCTAAATCATAACCCTAAGCACTTTGTCTACCCCTCTTTTAAATACCTCAGGGATGGTGAACAGCTGTTGCAGTGCCCAATAATCCTTTTGCTGAAGAAATTTTTCCCAGTGTCTACTCTGAACCTCTTTTGGTGCAGCTTGAGGCCATTCCTTCTCGTCCTATCATCTATCACTTGGCAGATGAAACCAGTGCCGACTTTGCTACAACCTCCTTTCAGATAGTTGTGCACAGCAATAAGGTCACTCCTCAGCCTTCCAGTGCAGACCCATCACAGGCCAATAAACAGAAATGCTCCAATAATGTCCTAGGCTGAAGTGTTTCCGGCATTCTACACAACAGCAAGGCGGGGGAAAAAGAAGCATGTGAATTGTGATAAATGAGCAGAGGTGACTCACAGCAGGATTATTGACATGATCTAACATCATGCTGTCACAGAAATTATCTCTACAAAAGATCATGGCATGGAGTGATCCACAACCACAAGATCGTTGCAGATGCTGACTCTGCTCCTCCTTACAATGCTGCTCGTTCTCTTAATATATACAGACTGCCAAACTCAACTGTATTTTTCTTTACTTTTTAGAAACACATTTATTGAGGAAGAGGGATTGTGGTGCACAAAGGTGAACACATTGTTTATAACATCAACACAGAAGGAATTTTTAGATTTGGAAGGCTTTATTAATTGCTTCTCCTATCTTTCCGAAGGTTCCTGTGGAATCCATGGCAGAAAAAAAATTATTTCATCAAAATTATAAAAATAATATGGATGATGAAGTAGCACTGCAAAACTGAAACAAACATCTGGTTATGGGGTTAGATGAAGGGAAATGTGTTGCCTGAAGTATATCAAACTACAGTTTCCAGTTGCCAAACATGTAGAGAAGAGCGACTAGGCTGGTGAAGGGGCTGGAGAACAGGCCTTATGAGGAGNAGGTCCTGAGGGATATGGTTTAGTGTTTGATGAGAATGGTTGGACTCGATGATCCGATGGGTCTCTTCCAACCCGGTGATTCTGTGATTCTGTATGTCTGCATGTGTATGCCTCCCTCTGAGTGGTTACTGCAGTTAAGTGACAGCAGAAAAATCCAGAACACTGGCTATTTTTCATTAACTGTCTCTCTGGATATCCTCAATACACACAACAGTGCAAGGGAATTGCATGTGCTCACAGAGGGATGTAGTACCATGCACATAACCTTAGCAAGTTTTCATCAGATCCTACTTTTCACATCAGCCTCTGCTCTGCTGCTTTCCTCTATGATGATGCTTGATTTTCATCTCACCTACCCCCAGGGCAGGCACAGAGGGGGCCTGCACAGCCCTGCAGGTTCCACATGATGAGAAATAATCAGGTTCTCAGAAAAAGTAGAGAAATTAATTTTTCTCAGGAGTTCCCATGGAAAGGAAGGTCTCAACGGAGACAAGATAGAGGACCAAACGTGTCCTTCAGTGTATCAAGCGTCCTTTAGTGTATCAAGTGTGGCATTGCTAGCTAGTCGAGGGAAGTGATGGTCCTTCTCTACTCCATACTAGTACAGCTCCACCTTGTGTACAGTGTGCAGTTTTTGGCACCACAGAATAAAAAGGATATAAAGCTATTAGAGAGTGTCCAGAGGAGGCCACAAAGTTGGTGAAGGGTTTAGAGGGCAAGTTATATGAGGAGTGGATAAAGTCACTTTGTTTGTTCAGTCTGGAGAAGACTAAGAGGAGACATCATTGTGGTCTACAGCTTCATCACAAGGAGAGGAAAAGGAACAGTCACTGATCTCTCTAACAACAAATGATTGAAGCTTAGGAAGTGGCAGGAAGACATGCCAGGGAGGTTTAGGTTGGATAGTAGGAAAATATTCTTCACTCAGAGGGTGGCAGAGCACTGGAACATGCTCCCCAGGGAAGAAGTCATGGCACCACACCAGACAGTATTCAAGAAGCTGTTGGACAACATCCTCAGACGCGTGGTTTGAATACTGGGGTTGTCCTATACAGGTACAGGAGTTGAACTTGATCCTTGTGAGTCCCTTCCAACTCAGAACATTCTATGAATTGCTTAACAACACAATTGCCCATGACAAAACACATAAAAGCCAACCAAGGCAGATGAGACAGCATTATGAATGATGCAGTAGGTGAACCAAGTACATTTCTGGTTACAGTTCATCTAAAGTGTACAGAAAAAGAGGGGTTAATTAATTCTCCCAGAATACCAAGTCTTTTGATTGCAGAACATTTTGCCTCTAAATGACAAAAAGTCTAAATGTCCCTGTGGCCATTTGGTCATTCCAGTTGTTTTATATCTGCAACCATCACTGCTATTGTAAAAAAAAAAAANCTGCTATAGGGGCTGCATGCAAAGGAATTGTGACAATGACTAACAACAAATACTTAAAATGGCAGAACAAGGCACTATGGATTTTAACTCAAGTTTTAATGTGCATGATAAGCACAGACAGTAATTGATTTAAAGAATATTTTAAAAAATTATTTTTCCTAACCTCTCTCTCCCTCTCTTTTCCAGTTAGCACAGAGTTCAGCAATTAATTTGGCATTCAGTGTAGCTGAAACACAAATCCACATGAAAGAAGCAAGAGGTGGGAACAGCAGTCATGGACCTCCCAAATGGGTTCTACCAGCAAAAGAGAGAAAGATTGCTCTATCAGCCTCTGACCTAAGGGTCTAGACCACAAGTCTTACGAGAAATGGTTGACAGAACTGGGGTTTAGTCTCCCAGGTAACAAGACAAGAGGAAATGGCTTAAAGTTGCACCACGGGAGGTTTAGACTGGGTATTAGGAAAAAAATTCTTCACCAAAAGGGTTGTTCAGCAGTGGAACAGGCTGCTTAGGGGAGTGGTTGAGTTGCCATTCCTGGAGGTACAAATGAAGTGTAGCTGCAGCACTTAGGAACGTGGTTTAGTGGTGCACTGGGTAGTAATAGGTTTATGGTTAGAATCCATGATCTTGAAGGTCTTTTCCAACCCAAATTATTCCGTGAATCTGATTCTGAATCAGGGCTTCCAAACATCTTAACTCCACCGCACCCATCAAGATTTCTCAGACAAGCTCTTTTGCATGTATTGATCTAACTGAGGAGGCAGAAGTCTCTGCTGGAGGACCACAAGTATGTGACAGGTCTCTCTAGAGAGATCAGCACATCATAGTTTGTAAGGACATCAAATAGCAGTTGTGTTACTACATAACAGCTTCATAATTAAATAATACTCTAGACGTTCTAGTACCCAAACATTTCAACTGCTTTCCAGAACACCCAATAAAGTCATGCCTTCTTACACATTTGTATGGACACAATTTCTGGCATTACAGCCCCTAATAACATTAAGACTGTGATTCAAGGAAGATTCAGGAATACCTTGCCCTACTGAAACGTTCTAGGATGACTGGGTGATATGATGGACAATATGATGCCACTAGGAACATCTTCTGGCCCATTTTAATGTATCTGCTCATTACAAATGGACATGACAGACTGAGACAGAAAAAGCCCTGCTTATGTATTTCCTTACATTTATACTCCTTGTTCTCACACAAGCTTACATCAGCTAACTTTCATGTGCGCTGACTATGCCACTCTTTTTACTGGGTGTTGACATTTAGGCCATGTAAACATTACCTCAGAACCACAAAGAGTTCCACTCCATGGTAGTCCAGATGTGTTTCAAGCAGGGGGACTTTGTAGAGAAATGGATATGACTGGAAGAGAGTCAGCCACAAATCATTAGTCTAGAAGTAAAATCAATTCAGTGCAAAAAGTTGGGGAGTGATGAGTGTTTGGAATTTCCTATGTATTTTAATGAGCTATGACTCTCCTCATAAAAAGATTCACATCTGCTTTGGAGGATATGTGACTGCTGGTGCT
>WAAB01011635.1:376261-417182 GCA_013389865.1 Piaya cayana | reverse complement strand
GCAATTTAAAAATTCAAATAATTTAAAAAAAAAAAAAAAAAAAAAAAAAAAAAAAAAAAAAAAAAAAAAAAAAAAAATTTGAAAAAAATAACAGTTAAGACCCTGGTGGACTGTATACATGGCCCCAGTTCAGTTGTTTTTAAAGAAGTTTTAATCAACTTGAGACAGAAAAGTTACACATCTAACTTTAAGGATTCGGCTGTGATAAGCAGATTGATTAGAAGCACATCAAGCTATATTATGGCATATTTGTTCTTTTATTTACCATTTATGCTCTCATCTATTCTCTGCTGTAACTCTATGTCTCTTCAAAACACAGGATTAAAAGCAAAGGAAATCTCAAATAATGGGATAAAATGAATGTGCAGGAAATGAATGGGTGAATTAGATTACAGCAGATGAAAC
This sequence comes from Piaya cayana, assembly GCA_013389865.1. Lineage (NCBI taxonomy): Eukaryota > Metazoa > Chordata > Aves > Cuculiformes > Coccyzidae > Piaya > Piaya cayana. Next base: position 416,777 of record WAAB01011635.1, on the reverse strand, counting down.
ACTAAGGTCTCAAATGCAAAATGCAGGGAGTTTATTTAATTTGTTACTCTTTTAAAATGAAAATATGCTCACTGACTTGAATTAGTAATTTCCATGTTTTAAGATATGTTAGGCCATTATAGCTAGGCCTGTTTCTAGAGCAGTGAAATAGATGGAAAACAGCCAGTCTCCCAGGGAACTCACTAGCTTACTGCATTTTGTCAGCCCAGTGAAACAGTGCTAATATCAGCTCCAGAGAAAACTCTGCTTCTGCTATAGGGGCTGCATGCAAAGGAATTGTGACAATGACTAACAACAAATACTTAAAATGGCAGAACAAGGCACTATGGATTTTAACTCAAGTTTTAATGTGCATGATAAGCACAGACAGTAATTGATTTAAAGAATATTTTAAAAAATTATTTTTCCTAACCTCTCTCTCCCTCTCTTTTCCAGTTAGCACAGAGTTCAGCAATTAATTTGGCATTCAGTGTAGCTGAAACACAAATCCACATGAAAGAAGCAAGAGGTGGGAACAGCAGTCATGGACCTCCCAAATGGGTTCTACCAGCAAAAGAGAGAAAGATTGCTCTATCAGCCTCTGACCTAAGGGTCTAGACCACAAGTCTTACGAGAAATGGTTGACAGAACTGGGGTTTAGTCTCCCAGGTAACAAGACAAGAGGAAATGGCTTAAAGTTGCACCACGGGAGGTTTAGACTGGGTATTAGGAAAAAAATTCTTCACCAAAAGGGTTGTTCAGCAGTGGAACAGGCTGCTTAGGGGAGTGGTTGAGTTGCCATTCCTGGAGGTACAAATGAAGTGTAGCTGCAGCACTTAGGAACGTGGTTTAGTGGTGCACTGGGTAGTAATAGGTTTATGGTTAGAATCCATGATCTTGAAGGTCTTTTCCAACCCAAATTATTCCGTGAATCTGATTCTGAATCAGGGCTTCCAAACATCTTAACTCCACCGCACCCATCAAGATTTCTCAGACAAGCTCTTTTGCATGTATTGATCTAACTGAGGAGGCAGAAGTCTCTGCTGGAGGACCACAAGTATGTGACAGGTCTCTCTAGAGAGATCAGCACATCATAGTTTGTAAGGACATCAAATAGCAGTTGTGTTACTACATAACAGCTTCATAATTAAATAATACTCTAGACATTCTAGTACCCAAACATTTCAACTGCTTTCCAGAACACCCAATAAAGTCATGCCTTCTTACACATTTGTATGGACACAGGAAACATTAATGGCATTACAGCCCCTAATAACATTAAGACTGTGATTCAAGGAAGATTCAGGAATACCTTGCACTACTGAAACGTTCTAGGATGACTGGGTGATATGATGGACAATATGATGCCACTAGGAACATCTTCTGGCCCATTTTAATGTATCTGCTCATTACAAATGGACATGACAGACTGAGACAGAAAAAGCCCTGCTTATGTATTTCCTTACATTTATACTCCTTGTTCTCACACAAGCTTACATCAGCTAACTTTCATGTGCGCTGACTATGCCACTCTTTTTACTGGGTGTTGACATTTAGGCCATGTAAACATTACCTCAGAACCACAAAGAGTTCCACTCCATGGTAGTCCAGATGTGTTTCAAGCAGGGGGACTTTGTAGAGAAATGGATATGACTGGAAGAGAGTCAGCCACAAATCATTAGTCTAGAAGTAAAATCAATTCAGTGCAAAAAGTTGGGGAGTGATGAGTGTTTGGAATTTCCTATGTATTTTAATGAGCTATGACTCTCCTCATAAAAAGATTCACATCTGCTTTGGAGGATATGTGACTGCTGGTGCTGGGTTGGAGCACAACATCCTGATTCAGTACTGAAAAGACATAGATATGAATTGCCAGTAAAACATAATTAAAGTTGGCATTCCCAGTGACTAGGATGCGGTACCAGGAGCCAGAATGCCTGATCTTGGTCTCTAGCACTGCTGATTTTTGGCAGGTTACTACCAGAGTCTGCTATTTTCGTAAATTTAACTTGTGATAGCAATGGCCAGATTTACAGGGCAACAAAGCTAGCATCTGTGGGGCCAAAAACAGCAGATGGATTTTTCAAGCAAACTCATGAAGCTCATTGGTGCTGACTGCACTTGGAAACGTGGCAAGCGACAACAACAAGGATGTGGTAGAGGTTGAGCAAATTCTGAAACTTTTCTAGTCTTACCCAGCTGGCAGTAGAAGAGATATGTGCCACTGATAGTCCATTCCCTCACCCTTTTTTCCCAAACTTCTTACAAACAGCCCTTTGGATGTCAAGATGGAAAACTTTTTAGCAACAGAAGCAATCAGTATTGCAGATCACTTCAGAAATGCAAGCTTCAGTACTCTCAGCTCTGCTGTCTTTTCTTCCAAACAAAATCAAGAAACACTGAAACTGTTCCACAAGCCACGGGTGGTGCTGAGCACCTCACTGGATCACCTGGGGAGGATGAAATGCAGTATTTGACTTTGCCTCAACCAAAAAAGTGAAAATTAGGCATTTTCTAAGGGCATGTCAAGTTCCCACATGAAAGTTCTCCAGGTAATTTACTCTAGCCAGCACCTGGTCTTGCCTGAAAAAATATTACTAAACACATCCTAGTAGTTGATAGAATGAGACCACAAGAACTGCCTCATCACTAAATACTGCCTAGGTCATATTTATGCAATGTTGTTCTGATTAAACGGTTTTCTAGCATACCTTAAGATTTGATCTGATGTTTTGTCAGTTTAACAGCTGGAGACCCCAAGGAACCTAGCAGTTTGACCCTTTCTCTCATTTGTTGGAACCAGCAGTTTGTGGCATTGGGTCTCATTTTGATGACATTGATTTTTGGAATGTGGGTCTTTTCAGACTTTAGGAAAAAGAAGTATAATGACAGAAAAAAAGTAGATTCTCAGTAACTTCAAACTTGGGGGGTTGTGGTAGCAGCAGGATACTTGAACACTTGATCAGAGTAGCAGTAGGGTGAGAGTTGCACCATCTACCTCATCCCACTACAGCTCTAAGCACATGGGACTCATACACTGCTTCCAGCAGTACCTGGCATGCATTGTGAGTCTGGGTAGTACTAGCTTAATTTCTCCCATTATTTCATGGTATCTGGCTCTCTTTTCCTTACAGCAATGAGTTCCCCACTAGCATAAAAAAAATTAGACTTACATAGAGAAGGAAAATGAGGCCAAGGCTGGATTTGTCTGGTAAAAATTGCAAGGCTGAACAGAGGGAAGCATACTGCCTCCTGACCTCTGCAGTGATTAGCCCATACCTCAGCCACTTTATTACCCTGATAGCTGATGTAGCTTGCTTAACTACAAACTAATCTACTCCAGACCCAGAGGGCAGTCATAAAGGTCTCCAGTTGAACTGATGCAACGGCTAAGACCTGTGGAATTGACTTCAAAGAATGTGTCGGGCTTTCAGAGAGGACATATCAGCAGGAGTATCCAGCTGCTGCAGAATGGCCCAAAGAGATCATAAATTCAGTGCACAGCACAGGCTTTGTTGGTTGTCTTTGTTTTCTTTAATTTTCCTAATATGCTGTAAGGAGCTTGGAGTCCTCTTTGCATCAAAATGAACCTACAATTACCCCCTAGATGATGACTCTCTTTTCCTCCTGGGAGGAAACAAAAGGGTTCATGGAGAAACACTGTGGGGATCAGATGATCTTACTTTATTAATGAATTACTTGGGATTTATCGGAATAATTCTAAAGATGTTACTTGAGAAGATGATGTCTTTGGTCATTATTATTCAAAATCTGTCCTTCCCATGAGTAAGAGTCCTCCAGACAGCTCTGAAAACATTTGCTGGATTATGGGCCTCAATTTTTACACAATTAACTCATGTTAAATACAGCTAAGGTTTAAACCTCAGAACAGAACAGAAATATTCAGATCTTACTTTCCCTGATGTACAAGACAAGAGGGTTGCAACCCATAAAAGTAGGAGAAAATAGGCATAAGTATAGAAAACAGGGTACAAAGACCACAGGAATTATGCAGTGCTGGTGTCACCCAGTAAGTAATCCCTTCTGAAATGGATTACCACCAAATTCCAGAAACAGAGAGTACCATTAATTGAATGAAGAGCTACTTCACACTTCCCAGTGGTTGCCTTCTGGTCATGAGAAACACGAGTGGTATCATAGCTGTTTGCTCTTCCTGAGAGGTGGCCACCTTTGCCCTGAAGCTAGCGTGAGATCTCTGCTTGTTCTGGGTTTGCACCTCAGACAGACATCTGAAAATATGGCATGAGCAAAACCAAACAGCATGTGAGATAGAAGTGAATCTGTATCCATTTCCCCCTTGATGCTTGCAAGTTGGTAGTAGAGGCTGAGCAGTTCTAACCAGTGTCTGATCAGGCTATGCAAATTTGAAATGAAACACGGGAGCACATTTGCACAAATTCTGTAACTTCAGCCTTTGTAGACTATGAAAGCAAGGACTGTACACAACACCTGAACTACTTCTGGGTGACTCATGAGCTGACCAGACTGGGTGAGGAGGGGCGGGGGGGAAGCAAAGGAGTGATTTATTAAACAAAAACCTAATCCTGTGGGAAGAGCCAATGCCAAGAAAATGCTGTCTGCATCTGAATTTTCTCCTCTTTAATCCAAGATGAAAGTTGTGTATCTGTAAATTACTTCTAGTAGTGCTGGAGGGGACTTGTTGGACAGCTACTTGTACTGGACTCCTGCAGGAAAACCCTTTTTTTCTGTGAGGGTTTGGTTTTTTGTCTTAACGAAAGAAACAAAAAAAAATTGCAAATGCTCTGCTTTGCTCTTCACCAGTGGAGATGGATCTGTTCTTTTATTTACACTGCATGACATCCAGGCAAGAATAAGCTCCAAAGAAATAAATTAGGGCCACTCCCTGCTAGTACGGATATGCTTCTGGCTGATAAGCAGCAAAATATATTGTTAGCCCCTGCCTCCCCTCCAGAGAAAATCTTGCTGTGAAAATGAGGCTGCACTGCAGATCATTAAAGGTGATGGTGATTAGCACTGAAGAGGGAATATTCAGAAAGCAAACTGTCCTCACATGAGTAAGACTGCCATAAGCAACCGACATCTCTGCTTGTGAAGAGGTAAAATTCTCCAGGAAGGTATAAAGGACATGTTTCCATCTGAAGAACACAAGGGAGGAAGTTAGAAAGATATAACTTTCACACCTCCCCTAAGAACCGAGTGGTTTTGTTACTGTTTTAGTAAGAAGAAAAAAAAAAACCAAACACAATATCCTAAAGAATTCTGTTTGGAGACAGTCTTATTGCAGAATCTACTTTGAAGCATATTAAACTAAGAAGGAATAAGATGCTCTTGTTCCAGAATAAGAATTGCTGGAGAAATATTCTATTACATTCTACATTCACAGACTGCCTAGGATGCAAATGAGCTCTCAAGTGCTGGCAAGCCCTTAGACAGAAGCCCTCCCCAAACACTTTGCAGCAATGGGTTTAAACTCTGGCAGCACTGTGACCACATGAGCTAATGTCAAAGTGCTATTTCCCTCATATGGCCATTAGGAACACTGCCAGGAAGAAGAGGAAATGACAGAGTTCATATGTAACCAGGAGCAAAGACTGTCTAAATTCCTACCTTGAATATTCAGACTGAATTTTAACATCTTAAAAGTGAATTTAACAAACAGCCTCTTTTACTGCGTGAAAGATACAGACATCAAAAGGAGAAGGGAGAGGTGCCACAGAACACATTGGACAAACTGAGACTGCAGACTGACACGCACACTGCAAAAACAAACTGTTTATTTCAAAGCCACTAGAGGGGTCTGTTAGCTGAGCATGGTGACAGTCACTTCCCAGCTGCTGTCTCCAGTTCAGGGTAGGCAACCTGCCTGCAGTCAATCGGGGGCTCAGTTCCAGTGTGCTTTCAGCTCTGATAAGGGACAGCACACCTTGAAGTTTCCTGCTCCAACCCAGGAGTAAGAGACTGGCCTGGCTTTGGAAATATGGTACTCGAGAGGAGGCTGTGTCATAGCATTTTTTGACTCCATTGTTGATTCTGTGATAGACTGTCTCCTGTTTGATGGAAAATGGTTACAGCTCAGTGAGGCTGAATGGCTTCTCCTGTATCAGAGAATTAGCTACCTGCCTGTTTTCACTTTGGTGTTATGACACCAAGCACTGGTGTTTGTAAGGGGATTGACTTCAATGGTGATTAATGCCATGCAAAATCTGTGATGGCAGTAGAAATTTAATAACCGTGAAAACTGAAATCTGTCATTGATGCTAGAAATAGTTCCTTTTGACTAGGTGGAGGCCCTGAAGAACAAGAACTTATCCTGTTGTCAATGTCAGCACAACACCTGTTCTGTGGCCACTCAAAGATCTGTCTTATAATAGACCATGATACCAGGCAGGGTCCAGCTTTGTAATATGTTGCATACACATTGACACATCATATCACTGGCAGAAAATTTTGAAGTAAACTTTGAAGAAAATTTGTCTTAAGAAAGCCATAGACTTTCCCTTTCCTCCTTTTTTTGAACTTCCTTTTTTTCTTCCTTCTCCCCTTTTGTTTTTCCCTATGGTGATAAAATGACAAAAAAGCTGGGGGGGGGGAGAGAAAGGAAAAATAATTTAAAAAAAGTAAGCTTATGTGAAATTTTAAAGAAAGCATTATCTTTGACTACCTGTGGTATAACCTCCACCCCTAAATAAATTCTTTTTCACCTATCTCAAATTATCTTATTCATTTAGCAGCAGCAAAGACTAAAATAATAACCTGCAAATCAGAGCATGGATACCAGGCATCTGATACCATTTGCTGAACATGATAGGTAATTAGACTCTTGAACTAACACTATAGGGCACATGCAGAAATCATCACTTATGGGCCACATCTGTCACTAAGGAACAACCTCCCTGGGGAGGGTGAATTTTTAAAGAGCTGTGTGCCACTGCTCAAAGCCACCCTAAATCCATATTTCCTGCCTACAAAGTGTTTAACAGGAGTTTGCCCACGGATTACAGTATTAGCAAAGCAATTTGTGCCTACATTTCTTCCCAGATAAAATCAAGCAGGACTGGTAAAGAATTTATGACCCCTTTTCGATGGGGTGTGTGCCCCATTACCCTTCCTCTCCATCCTCATAATGCAGAGAAACAGAACTGTATTGAAAGAATAAAGACAACTTCTAGAGGGCTACTGTCTGGGGGAGGAGCCTGCTTTCATCCCAAACCCATTCCTCTTACCCTCCAAACGCACTTCACGTCCTTTTCTCTGTAAAATACAGAGGTCAAGGAGACATTCCTCTTATAAATGTACACAATACTTTGCAACAGGCTCACAGAGCACATGTGAGCAATCTGTGAGGGGGCAGAGGAAGAATTTCACTTAGGTGCCCTTGTGTCAAAGAAAAGTTTCCAGCATCCAAGTCCTAGTCACATAAGAATGCTGGCTCCTCAGAGCAGCAGCTCTAGCAGTGCAGAAGGAACAAGAAGGCAAGTGCAGGGCACCTCGGAGGCAAAAGAACTGAAAACAAAATGAAAACAAAAAAAATCAATTCAGCTGAACCGAGTCGGGGCACACAAAGTACAAAGGGTCAGAAGACATAGCTGGAAACAATAGACTGGCATGATTAATATCAGCTGCGAGGAAGAACTGGGACACAACTGAAGGAGAATGAAAAAGGTTTGAAGTATAAAAACTAGAAGAGATTCCTAATTGTGAAGCCTTACATACCACTGCAACATCTGCAGCTTGATCAGTACAGATCTCACACATTGTTGCATTCACAGAAAGGGCTTCAACTCACAATTTTGACTCCTCGAAGTTAACATTGGTCACTTAGTAGGAGCATTTTCTTTTTTTCATTAATAACAGAGCCATGCAAAGGATATCCAAAGACAATCCTAATCTTCATGTGGTCTTTACAGCTCTTTTTTGAGTTTTGCATATTCCTGCCCTTGTCTAATTCAGCCAGGGCAGAACTTCAAGACTTCTGCCTAGAATTTTTGCAGTATCAACAGGTGCTCCAACACCACTTAATCCATGTGTGTGAAGTCCAGTTTGAGGAAAGCTGCACGCACAGTACACTGGATACTCTTGGTCATCTGCACAGACACACACTTAGCAGGGAATGCCATGAGCAAAGTATTAGCTAGCCCTTCCAGAGCGCTTGCTCTTCCATGTAGGCCCAGCGAAGACCTGTTGCATGGGGGTAATGCTTCTCCTAAAACTGCAGGCTTGATCTCCATGGCCATTTAGAGCAATAGGCACAGAAAATGGCCCTGATTTTATAACTGGAAAGACATGGATAAGTATCTTCAAAATCCACTTGGACTGCAGTTTCCACTGGGAAAAGCAGGTCACATTAAGGAAAGCCAAGTGACCATGAAGTTCAAATGAATCAATGTTTTCTCTTTTTCCTGTCTTCAGCCATCAGCAAAGTGCCACAGTGTGCTGTTACGAAGATTACATACTTTGCCCTAGAGGCAGGTTGGTTAGGGCTGAGATGAAGTGATCTTTAAGCAAGCTAATGCAATTCAAAAGTAGGACCAGTCAAGAAACATTGCAAAACCATTATGTTTTAGAGACTAATTGGACAATCCCATCTGGAGACAAAGGAAATTTGCCTGCTGTTGTATAATGAAGCCTTTTTCAATTCTCTGTTTTGAAGACCAAGGGCTCTTTTAGCTCTCTGATTATTGTAAAGAAGATTAGTTAAGCAGAGATAGTCAAAGACCTGCCCTGGGCAAAGACCAAACTGAATTAAAGCCACTTGACATTTTGTAGATGCGTAGGCAAAGCTGACCTTGTCCCAGGGATGAAGAGTTAGGATTGATCCCTTCTACCTACTGGGAGATGCAAGGTGTGCATGCAGGGCTAGTCTTCAGGGCTGAGCCTGCCTGGCAAGTCCAATTTTCCTTTCCCACTGCTAGTGAAGAGATGAAAGAAATGAGGCAGTAGTTTCTGCTGTTGGTGGGAAGGGGTGTCTCAGCCACATGACAAGCCTTCCCCTCAGATGACACAACTCTTCCCTCAGAGGCAGCTTGGGTAAACAGAGCTCTGGAGACCTCTTCTTTCCTTTGCAGACTGTGGATCCCACCCCTTGCACAGCCTCCTCCACCCTCCTGCCACCACCACACTGCCTTCTCTTCTGTGTAGGCATTCCCTGGCATGTGCAGAAAGCATTCATGGCAAGAGAGCAAACTGCATAACTCTACAGCCAGAGAAATTTAACCTCATTATGAATTTCCTCCAGCTCAGGCAACCAGGTGTATAACCTTTCATACTTGCCTGACACCACAGTGAATTGATTCAAAACCTGTGGTGTCTTGTAACAGCTAACATCACTTTGGGTAGCAGAAATCCTTCCAATGGTCTATTTACATCAACACAATTTTAAGAGAAGCTTTTATTACCATTACTTCAATATCAATGTTTTATATTCTCAAAACAACCTCTCACTCTCCTGGGATAATTCATAGTAAAATCCTATCCAGGAGACTTACAAGGGACTGACAATAATATTTCTCATGTTGCTTTAGAAGTCAAAGTGTGTTTCCCTTTGTATTAAAGCTTAGGAGCTGTGCACTTAAAAAAACCAAAAAAACCCACAACATCTTTGTGGGAAGGATGAATGCAACCTAACACCTTTAAGTGAGCCCTGTAGTTCATTTTATGGTTGGGTTGTTGAATTCTGTTGTTTTTGTCTGCTTCTCATCATTTGGTTTCCTGAACTCCTAGAAAAGAGACTATGAACTACATGAACTACAAGTCCAACTTGTTCACCATGTTCCCTCACTGCCTGTAAGTGCTAAGCTACCGCTAAATGTACAGAAGAGTGTTCCCATCCTTTTCTGCCATGACTTATGCATATAATCTTATGCATGCAAAATACTATTAATTTTGTAGAAAGTTTGCTTTTCTGACAAAGGTCAGCCACCTCTAGAGTGGAACTCTGCAATACCCTGTGTATTTTCCTCTGGATTGCAGCCAGAACTGGAAATTTGCTAAGTGTACAACAAGTATTGAAAGGGAATAGAAACTCCCTGACTTTGTGGCACGAGAGTATAAAATTCCACTAAAACTGTTCAATCCAGTTCTCTTCAGTATTAGCAACGGAACCCACAAACTGAATCCCTGGCATCAACCCCCACAAAGGGCATTCCTGCATCAGAGAGTACTCACAGGCCTACTGCATGCCAAGGCAGAACATCCTCCTGCATCCAAAGATGAATCACAAACTAAGTCTCTGTATGTACAGAGGTGTTCACTTTGTGTCTAGAAGTAGTCATTTGCTTCCATTGCCTTTCATTTGGCAGAGAAGACAGGACTCGGACTTTACAGTAACGTAACAAACATGCATACATAAGATCTACACTCCTTATGGAATTCTATTTTGTTTCCTCCTCAAGCAGCTGAAAAATTAAAATTATTTGACTCACTAGGAGGAAGAGTACTGGAAATTAAGTACCTAGAACAGGTCAGAATTTATGCAACCCATTCAGATACAAATTCAGTTTGATATGAAGTCTGGCAGCTAATGCAGTCAAGATTCTGAAGGCTGCATCATTAACAAAACATGCATTTTTGTGACTCGGTTTCTGCTGTTACCAAAGCATCCTATGCCAATACCTACAGAACCGGAAACTGGAAACTGTTTCTTCATGAGAAATTTATCCCCTGGAAACAGCCTAGTAAGGTCATTACCTCTGTTACTTCAGAAACATTCTTTTCAAATACAAACATTTCATTAGCTGCATTTATTTTTTACATTTAAAACATACCCTATCCTGTCTTTCAGTTATCATTTATGCCCTAGTGCTCAAGAGTTTTATGCTTAATGAAAGAAGCAGAAAAGCAGCCTGTAACTCTGATCGTTTATTTCTCTTCTTTCTTCATAATAAAAGAGAGGTTGGCTAAAATTCCAAGTAGTAGCAAGAAGTTTTAAAATTATTCTTCTCACTCATACAGTTGCCTTTCCCACAAGAAAAAGGAAAACCAAACAAACTTGTGAAAAAAATCAAGCAAACAATTATAAAAAACAAGTCTCAGTCATGTTGTAGCTACTTCACTCTTTTACTAATTCCTTCAGGGTTCCTGCAGGATCCAGTTCAAAGAATTTGAAGGCACTACCTCTACAAAGTGAACTAGAAAACTGCCACTACTTTTTTAACAGGCTATATTGGTGTCTGTAGAGGAATACAGTCCTTCATAACATGGAGCACATCTTAGTCACACAGAGAAAAAGTTCATTTACCCAACAGCCCAGTGGGTTATTGTGCAACAGCAGGACTCTAAGGTCATAGAAGTTTTGTTTTCAGATAGTCTGTCCCCTTCTGCCCCATTTTTTAAACTTAGATTCAAAATTTGTATGAAAGTTTTCAGATTCTTTTCCAGTCCTGTACTAGTAAGAGGGCAAGGATTTAAAACACAGACCAAGAATGTTAACAGGAAAGCAAGAGACATTGCTCAGTGCAGTCTGGTTGGTTTTTTGGGTGTTTTTTGTTTTTTTTTTATTTCACATCATCTTATTTAAGGTGAAGCAAGATAGAGCATTCATTTAAGCACCTATAATGAAAAGATTGATTGACAAGTCACTTTTTTCTGCATTTCTTATGGATAAGAGTCCCAGGTGTCTGTTTTCATTATATTTCTCTTTTTAATGTGTGTTCCTTATTCTGACCATAGGCTTCAAGGTCACCTTCAGGTCAAATTATACTTGGCACAAGATGCTCAGTGTCTGCAACCCAACCTGTGCGATGCCTCACCCTCCCCTCTTGCACTCAGTCTTCTGTTCTGGGCTCCTAACCTGGCAAAATATATTGAAGTAAAACTCTTAGGGTACAAATTCTGATTTTTGCATTTAGATGGCATGGTGGATGCCACATTGGCAAATATGTTAAAGTGATGACAAATGACATCCTACTAATAGAACATGCTACGTCCATGAGTAAAGTACATCTAGACATGCTTTGGCTGGCAATTTCTGACTGCTGATAAAACCCAACGCATACAGGACAAGTTTAAACATGGTCGTCACCATGCCTCTTACAACTTTTTATGCACATGAATAATGAGGGACAGTTGTTTATCTCTCACAAATAAAATAATATTCAGCAGCCAAAGGATGGAAAATAAAACTGTAAAATTACCTGGGGGGCAGAGGGATGGATGCTCCTGTTGTCAGACCATGTATAAAATCCAAGCCTCTGCAAAATTGGCTTATCACCAGTGTTTAGAAGGTGGGGACTTGTATAGATCTTACACATGAGTTTGTAGACACTACATACATGTGGCATTATCTAATATCTGACCTTAAAGGAGTTAACAATTTACTTCTATTAAGAGCATGATATGGAAGACATAAAATAGCATACATTTTCTTAAATAAAAATACTGGAGGGGAGGAAAATAATGAAAGATATCCAAGAAAGGGGAAGAATCTAAAACCGCAACTTCAGAAAAATCCCTCAGAAATCTTAACAGCCCATGAGAGATGAGTTCGAGCTGTGAGATGAATTCTCACTCTTTTGTATTATACTATAAGAGCCCTCCAGGAGTAGCAGTGACTCCAGTTGGTTAGAAAATGGTCTGTAAGAGCAAAGTGAAAACAACATTCCTCTTCATTCTAGACCGTACTTTACTTATTCATCCCCAAACATGACAGGAACCTCAATGCTACTGATGACAGTCACAGCCTGAGGAAGAGAGCATCGTCCTACCTTTGGATGTAAAGAGTACTCATGCGAATATACTCTCTGGTGACTAACTCCATCTCTGTCCCTGAACTCCACAACAATCAGTTAGGAACTATCAGAAAAACTTCCTAAAAAGGCTAACCTGAAGCATCGTAATAACTCTTAAAACCTGAAACAGAAACAAAAGGCTCTTAATCCATCTTTCTAGGAAGAGGCTCTCTGAGATTTTGTCTGCCTTTTATGGAAGTAAGCTACAGCTCAGCAGCTGCATCATGTGCAAAATATTATAGTCCTTGTTTTTAACTGCTGGAAGATGTGCCTAATGATTCTAGGGAGACCTGGCTGCAAGCAGTCCACAGCTGTAAGGAGACAGAGGCATGTATCCAAGTTTACAATACTTGTACATCTGCAGGAATATTGGATGTTTGTATCCAAAATTCAGTTTTCAGTGAATTCTTCATAACAGAATATGAAGAAGGATGGTACTGAGACAATACAGTTCTGAATGGGGAAACAACCTTATGGTCTTCCCACAGGAAAACAAAGATCCTTGCTTAGATCTAGTCTATGGGTAAAGTGAAGGACAAAGGACCAATAGACTATATCCTGATATATCAAGGCTAGACAACTTGCTTCTCATCAGGGTATCTTGACCAATCAAAAACCAAATGAAGTAACAGGGAGTGTCTGTCAGGCCCCAGGAAGCAGATGTTGGGACTACATATAGCTGTATATATTTAGCAGAGGGCAGGCAGAGACTTGGCTAGCTCAAAGATAGGTAGAAAAATGAGTAAGGGTTTAGTCATGAGTTTAGAGCTTTACAGATGGAGACAGAGCCTGAAAAAAAAAAGAAAAAAAAAGAGAACTTGTAATCCATTACATAGTCCATTATTGGCTGACTCTCTGGGCCTCAGCAGTCACAACTCTGTTCTTCCATATAAAAGGTGCTGCTTGCACCTGGAGCATCTTTGGGATTAGCTTCATATCTTAATACTTCAGGTAGCAAGCATAATCAAAGATTCAAGAATAAATCTCTCTACCAAAGAAAAAAAATAAAGATCCTGACACGTTGGCATGTTCCATATGCACAGGGCTGGCATTTGGATGCTAAATCTGCAGCACCCAACTCTGCCAAAGTGCTTCCCAAGACTCCAGAAATAAAATTCCTCATTGTGTCCTCAATTTGATTGCCAGAGGGATTCTTATTATCATTTCTTCGGCCTCTCCCACACAACAGTTTCCAAAGATGGAGCAAGCACCCAATTTCGCATTTGGCCATGCCAGAAACAACACAGCTATGGCCTTAAAACATTTGCCATTTCTACTTGTCTTAGCACTAATTATACACACAAGGCAGCTTCATCTGCACTGGGCAGAATGGCTCAATGCACAGTGAAGTTCAGTGCCTTCAGATCTGTGCATTTCCAAGCAAGTCAAGCGTGCATTATAACTGCAGTCACAGCAAGTTTCTGAAGTGCTTCTCCAAGACTGACCCCCTCCTTTTTCTTTCTCTTGTTTCCCCCTCCCCTTTTTGTTCAAATTTTTCCTACCAGCCACTGAGACAATCAGAGCATGACTTCCTTCCAGTTGTTTCATCAAGCTAAAGCAGCACGCCACCTGCTTTTTCACATTCTCCCTTTTTCCCTTTTTGCGTTAACTCTCCATTATCAAAGGAAAATGCCATCATTTACAAAGTACCACCTCAGCAGCATGCCTCAGTCCCTATTCCACAGGGCCATTCTAGCAGCCACAAACAGAATCAAAGCATCCAATTAAAAACGCATATTTGATAGCAAACATCATGCGTACTATAGTGCCCTGTATTGACCATGACACCACAGGCAATGAGAAACTTGCCGAGTTTCCCTGCTCTTAGTCTGAAGCATCATTTTTTTAAAGGGAAGGTTTTACCTTTGCTACAAGAAGAGGCCGAGCCTCCTGTTAGCCCAGTGGGCTAGAGCAGCAGAAGTGGCAGCTGTTGACCTTTTGCCTTAGAGAGATGCCAGACATAGGACCTTGCCAGGATGAGAAGCACACAGATAAGACCATGGAACCATGCCAGACCTTTCCCACAGAGGTCTTTAGGTACCAACAGGGCCAGTCACAAACCAATCTGTGACATTACAAGCAGCCAATGTAATAAACTCGGCATATGCTTGATTGATGTAACTCATTGGCTAGGCAGAGCCTGATCCAAGCTAATGTTGTAAATTAGCATATTGCCTTGGTTTCGTGGAAGTTACATTGATTTACACCAACAACAATTTACTGCCACCCTAAGTCACATACCGTAAGTACAATATTTCAGACTTATACAATGAAGTCGTATGAACACATGCCAGGATTATTTATTTATTTGTACCCACAAGCCTGAGATTTACAACTCTTTATAAATACAAGCTGGGCAATTTGCTTTCTATTTTTAGCAGAAATGCTTTGTGCAGGGAATGGCTGTCAACCACTGGGAGCTGTGCTTTCAGACCAGCAGCTTACAACAAATAAGGGCCTCTTAGAATTAAACTGAAGAACTAGGGTCACTGCTTTATGGTGGAAATGAAGCTGAAGGTAGTAGACAGCAAGAAAACATAAGCACTTAAGAGAACCACCCCCAGAGCTTTTCCAGGCTGTTTTCCTATGAAAAGGAGGTTTACACGATCACATTGCACATGCCCAAGAGTGAGTGTCAATTCTTCCTGAAGAGCTTTAGAGCCCACTCTCCAGTTCTGACCAAATTCAACAAACATTCATGAGATGCAGTGATAATAGAATTCTATTGCTTGCAGTAAGACAGGCAGTTGGGTAGAGGTGAAAAATTCTGCTAGTGCCCTCACTGTGGAAAAAACTGTCAGGTGACCTCAACCTTCTATCAGATTCAAAGCTATGCAAAGCCAATGCACACAATAAGACAAATCAGGTCTTATCAGATCTATCATCTCCATGCAGATACTCACCTTGGCACACGAAGGAAGATGGTGTTTCCCCAGGGTGGACTCTTGCAGTGATGAACACCACTTTCTGTTCAGCCCCTGGACTCAAGTTTGCTGCAGCAGAGAGGGGTGGAAGGGGACAGAGGAAAAAGAGATATAAAGATCCTTAAACTGGGTCCCATATGTAGAACACAAAGGGCCATTAATATTAAAGCATATCCTTTTATTAAAATTGGTCATGCATTATAAATAAGCACAATCTATAATTAAAGGAGGCAGCATCACTAGGTCTCCATCCCAGGCCATATAGCAGACTGCACAAAGGCTGCAAAACTAGCAACATGCTGCCAAACCTGCAACAACAAAGTTAGCTCTCTTTTTAAAAACCAAGATTTACTACAGTGAGCTTAACTGCACTGTAATTGCTCTCTCACTTGTGATAAATGTCCCCCTGGGGCGACAAGAAGAACAGTGGGGGTCCATTCACAACATAAAGCCAATTGCACCCTGCATTACACTTGATACAAGCCTTAACAGTGCCAAGCAACAGTAAAGTGCTAACAAATGACATTTATTAGGCTATGCTCTGGGAGATCTTAGGGGTTATTTTTTTTATCTCTTAACTGTTTGAGACTGTATTTGCCCTGACTGAAAGAGAAGTTCAAAAACAATACAGTACAGAAAACAGATCAGGATTAAATTCAGCAACAATCTCCATTGAGGGAATGAAAATGTGCCATGTCCCCTTCAAATTACAGATAGGTAGAAGGGAGACTTAGATACCAACTACACTGAATATAATGCAGGTTAATCCCAGAATTGAAACCACACTTCTTTCACTACTTGCTTCAGGAGTAAACTGCATGGATCAAGCAGGATGTTTTCTCTGTTTGTGCAGTGACTACATTTAATAAGCAGGAAATAAAAATGACCCTCTTTCAAAATGGGTTCTGGGAATTTCAAAGGCCATGAGGGGTCAGAACCTCAGTTAGATGTCTTAGCTAGATCTGAACACACAGTAGAGGTAATACTAAACACAGCAGGATCCAATTGTTAGCAGCAGTTTAAACGTTAGTTTTGAAATAAAAAGTTTACACACTGAAAGGAGACTAGAAACTAAACCCAAGATTTTTTTTTCCCCTAATTAGGTAGATGCATTACATATGTACCCAAATATAAACTTTTAATTTCAGAGATGTCTGAGAGTCCTTGAGACCACACCCAAGTTATTTTTTTTAATTTCCTGAATTCTTAGAAACACTCAGTTTCCCCAGTGGTAAATGACACCTAAGAGCACCACAGGAATAATCGATATATTTTTGGTTGTTCTCAGGAGAAAATCTTATCAGGTTTCTTTATTTCCTTAACCTCTCTAAATGTCCTAGAGCTGCTCACCCTGTAACTCAACCACTCACTTTTTCTGTCACACTCCAGCTGTAGTTTTGAGCCACAGAGAAAAAGAAATATAAAAGAGAATGTCTCTTACAAATGTAGTAGCTGGTGGAGTCAATTCTTTCTGCAGAAAAAATGTGAGAGGCAACAAGAAAGAACACAGCATTGTCAACTAGAGGTTGAAGACCACTCCATATCATATGCATTAAGTAATGTGGGAGGAAGGAAAGAAATCATCAAACCAGCTTTAAGGAGCAAAAGAAGACGACTGGGATCACTTTCACAAGAGGAGTAGAAAAGGGAGCGGAGAGAGTGCTCCAGCTACCCGGGGAGAGACTTCTCTACAGACTCTTGGAAAGGCCAGGCTGGAGCAAATAACCACACTGCAATCTACAGAAGACCCTGTGCCAGACCAGGGCCCAGATTGGAGCAGGGAAAAGTATGAAGAAAAAGGAGCAGCAGAGGGGAATTGTGTCAGACTAACAACCACATTACCCACCCTGGCACCACTGGTGATGGGGGATGATTTGGGAGTGAAATCAGTCCCCAGAAAATGTGTGTGGGTATGTGGGGAGATAGATGTTGGGGTTTTAGTTTGTTGGTTGTTTTTTGGGGTTTTTTTCCCTGATTCTCACTATACAAGTCTATTTTACATAGCAATAAACTCAATTAATTTTCCCCTAAGTCAATTCTGCTTTGCCTACAATGGTAATTGGTGTTATCTCTGCCTTTATCCTGACCCATGAGCCTTTTAAGCTTATTTTCTCCTCCTATCCTGCAGAAGAGAGAGCAGCTGGGCTGGTGTCTGACAACTAAGGTTAGCTCACCAAACCAATAATAGATGCAACAACTACAAAACACCATTTCATATTTTAATTTCAATCTTACATTGAAAATGCATCCTATTTTCTACTTCAAGATTGAAAAGATCAATCAAAATTAAAAAGATTAGAAGTGTACAGCTCTGCTAAGTAGATGCCAAAAACACTTAAGCAAAATGACAGAAAAACACTCTCTATTTAGCCACAACTTTGCCAATTGTGGAAATGTACAGAAATAGTCAGTTCTGGTACCCCTTCTACCCTTCCAACAGTGAATCTTGGAAACAAGGTTGTTTGACAAAGAAGATTTCTAAGGGAAGAAATCCATAGATTTCTGGAATTATTTCTTTTACATTTTCTCTTCCAGACAGTATCTTGAAGATTGAATATTTTCTTCTCCCTCTGAAGGCTACCACTACCATCATCAGTGATAGTATTTGCCTTAACTTAATAATCCAGTTGGGACCTAAACAATCTGTTAATACTGTTAAGCCCTCAAATCTGCTGCTACTCACCCACCATCATCCTGTTGCTCTGCTGGAGATGAATTTTCCCTTGGGCAAAGCTGTGAATATCTAAGAATAAACAACAAGCTCAAAATCCACATTTGCTCTGAAACTACCACAATCGTGATAAACACCAAGTGAACGTCATATTGAAAAGAAACCCTGACAGCTGCAAGCAGGCAACTCAAATCTCTCATTCTGAATACAACTGGTGCTGTTTGGCCCTCAACTCATGTTCCTTCTTCTCTAATGCTAAAGCATGTACAAGCCAACCACTTAACACTCCCACTGGCAACACTGTTTTAGCTCTCCCCTAGGAAACAGGGATATCCACTCTTGGTTACATGTTACATTAATGCAACTAAAACAAAGTCCCATAGGAAGTATGTTCTACTGAAGAAAAGCAAAAAAAAAGACAGCCAGATAAAAATCTAAAATTTCATGGGAAGGTAGAAATATACTTCTATAAAATACTACTATATATACTACTATAAAAACATGGAAATGGTAGTATTTGTATGTAGTAGTTTAATAATAAGTATCCAGAAATTTCATGCAGAAATATTAAGTTTATGGAATCCCATTTGCTCTACCAAAATGAAGGGCTGTAACAGAACTGAGATAGAACTTCATTCAAGTTCCAGGATCTTTACTGCTACCATGTCAGACCAGAACAGATGACACAGAAATTACAGCTTTGTGGTTTCTTTGAATGTTGTAGCAATGGTATGGTAATGATGTAAGTTAACAAATTAATACTGAGGCTGATGGAATACCAATAAAAAGCAAACCTGACCTAGAATTCTCCTTCAGAAAGCCTTTACCTGGTACCCAACCAGAGAACTGGGAAGTGAATTTCACTTCTTTGCAGAGGACTTAAATATTGGGACAAGGTACTGAGAAAAGCTTGCACTTCTCCCCACGCACATTACATCTCATCTGAAGATGACCAAAAAGCTCTATTCAGTGTTCAGAAGAAATGGAAATCCATTATCCTAAAAACATACACCTAAAAAAAAATCATTTGATTTCAATATCCAGATATATTTCCCTGAAATGTATGTATCTATTGCAGGTAAATTCCGTGGTGTCTCTCTTTCTCAGGTACTTTGGACTATGAGCTGGGCTTGTTGACAGCATTTCATATTCAAACCCCTGTGAGTTGAAGATTCCATAGATTAAATCAAAAGATCTCTATTGCATTACACTTCACTGTGTTGTCTCGGCTTGTCTATGTCCCACAGAACTGTAATGTCTGTGTCAAAATAAAACTCTGATATTATTGCTGTCCTGGCTGCCTAGTCTCTACCACATTAACCTGCTTTAGCAAATCAAATTGAAGAAGCATTTACTGTCCTCTGGCTTTTCTTAAGAGACCAGATTAGCACCTAATTCCATTTAGCTTTTGTTACTTCTGGTCACAAATATCATTTCAGGTAAAAGTGCACTTCTCAGCAACATAGAGTGCAAAAGAACACCGGTTTTGGTCACTACTAAGTCCCACCGGACCTGGTAAGGTCAAATAAACACAAGCTTTCCTTTCTTGCCCACTTAGATCTTGTTTCTACTGCTCAGGCTAACTGAGTAATACAGAAGGTAAAAATGTGTCATTTGTATCACAGAGAGACGATCCAAGACTGAACTACGTTTTTTCAAAGTCAGACACCTATTCCTATGTACTTTTACCTGCAAAAGAAAGGATCTTGGCTCTCATCACAAAATCCACGGGAGGTTTGGTGTGTGTAGAGGTAGCACTGCTATGAAATGCCCTCATTGCTCATTGACTCACTATGTTTAGATAGAACCATCTGGAGCACAGAGTGGTTTTGTTTAGCAAAATCTCACTTGTGCATTCACCTTATACCCAGCAATGGTCCTGCATGTAATGCTCAGAACTAGATCCAAACCTCTCAAGTTCTCAATTTTCATTCAGGTTCTGGCCCCAACTTTGTCCCGTTCTTAAATGATTTGTTTGATGGACTTCTGTTTTGTTTAAAAACACGCTTAAATATAATTGTTAGCATAAGAGCTTTCCTGAATTGGGGCCATTTAGCAAGAAGTCTGCCTCCAAAATCATAGCAATTTTTTAAAGTTGGAGATTGCGCAACTATTATCCTTTATTACCCATTTTATGCCAAAGTCTCACTTTCTTTTTACATTCTTCTTAAAAGCAAAGCTATTTTTGAGCATTTAATATTATTTAATCCCTTTACTCTGGCAGCGTAGAAATTACAGAGGCCATTACAATGGTCCTGTGCGTGCATATGCTTTATTGATGTATATGCTGACCTAATATCAAACTGATTTTGCTTAGCTTTTCTGCTGACCATAGAAAAATGCAAATTGGGTATTATATTTGCACACTAATTTTATTGGGCCCCTGTGTCTTCATAAAAAGATAAAGTTTGGGCTAATAAAAATAAAACATTTCTGGTGCTAATATAGGCAAATGTTTATGTAGGCAGGTAACAAATTGGTTTGTCATTTAAGGGAACATAAAGAGCACTAAAATCATCTTTAGGCAAAATAGATTGGTGGCTTTTGCTTCGCTTTTAGCTTTCATTTGCAAAATCAATTTAATGTAGCACAGTGTCTCAAAGACAGGGTGACACAGGATTAAGACATTCATTGTATTCCCCCTCTGTAACTCTCCCTTATTCAGAGGCCCTGGGATTTGTTTTTGCACTTGTTCAAAGCAAATTAAATGTATTCAAGCAGAAAAGGGGAAAAAGAAATATTTAAATTTACACCATAGGCATGCATCCCATAGGGACAAACACAGGGGAAGGGCAAGAAAATGGGACTCTGTGTTCTGAAGGTAGATGCTGAAAGAGTTGCTGGTGCCACCAGCAATCTGAAAGTGAAATACTTGTATGATCTCCTTGCCTTGCTGTTTCTTTGTTCCTCCTTCTTCTTCTATCTGAGTCCTCAGTAAGGCTGCCTTCCACATCCCTAACAGCCAAGAATCTCTGCTGGAAAGCAGCTAAGTGAACTTCGATGACAGTTTAAGTAGATGGGCATACATCAACAGTCTAAAACTTCTATTTATTGAAATGAGTTGACCTATTTAAATCCCAGAGCAGCCACTATTTCTATCCAGCTCTTGTTTTTCATCCCTTCCTTCCCTCAATTGCAGGCTACTTTGGAGGGGTTCCATTCAGTGGTAGGTTACATAAACAGTTTCAACGTTAATACTTGACTGCATTTTCAACCTAATAGCCCAGCAAAGGGATCTGACTGTAAAGCAAAAGGCCAGAAATATCTCCTGGTGAAATTATGCTGAAGCACAGATCAAACTACACTGCAGAGTTGTTAGCAAAATCAGAAATGACAAAAGTCTATAGAGTAAGATCCCCCTTACCTCCCAGCCCCATTTGTTTGTTTTTAATCTTCATTACATCTTAGAAGTAACCGGTTTTGCATTTGGGCTTTCTGATACTGTCAGTTTGCCACACTTCTGAAGCAGGAAAGTTAACTGCATGCAAAACCAGTCAAGGTACACTCATATCTTTCCTCCCTCCTTGTCTTCACTGAAAAAAACACTCCCAAAAACCTGAGGTTTCACTTTTAAATTATACATACACATTTGAACGTTAGAACATACAGTCCTATGAATGAGAATAGAAATAGGGAATATGAACAGCACATTATCATCCTCAAATGGCCAAGGTGATGACAACTCACAATTAAGGATGCAGACAGTAACATTTAATGTCACCTACCTGCATCACCATCATATGATAACAGTTTAGTAGGCAGGTCCCCAGCCTGGTTTCTTTTTCCCTCTCCTGCTTTGCTATTTATAAAGTCAACTTGGAGGCAGATAAACCCCTTGCCCTCCAGAGACCAGAGGCAGGCAGTAAATTACGAGAAGGCTAAGTGGTACATCAAATGTGTCTCCTCAAAGCTATATATCATCTTGTTAAATTTGATGTCTAATCCCAGAACCCCAGAAATCATTCCCAAGCCCCCAGAAAATGCATGTGTCCTTCAGATGATACAGAACAAGAAAGTAAAGTTTACCTGCAGGGAAAAGAAAAAAACCCACTAAACCAAAAACATTCTAGACACGATTTGCTAAAAGTCTTTATTTTACTTAAGTGTCTTTCAATGCTATTTCGTTAAATTCCATAGAGTCAGAACTCATCCATCTGTGCTTCACTACGTGAACTCTGATCTACAGTACTCATCTCATTATTTTTCTTGCAAAGGTTGACATTAAATTACAAACTGAATAAACCATAACACACCCACACCCTACTTATCTCTCTGAAAAGTTTACACCAGTCAAAAATTCAGAAGCTAACGTATGTAGCAGCACTTCCCAGTTACCACCAGTGACAATAATAAAGATATTCAGCCGTATCGCAGGGTTCCCTTAACTGAGATCCACAACCCCACATCAGTGAAGATAAAGTAGAAACACTAAAGAGCTGCCTGCAGCCACAAAGGAAGTGGGCCTCATCTTTAGGGTAGGAACTGAAATGAACTGGTGCCTATCTTTCTCTCTCTTTTCACAGTTATCAACTCTCTAGAAATGCTAACCATCCCGGTAGCCTTCACTTTATACAAAAGGATAGAAATAAAATATTCAGATGCAAGACATTTCTACCTGCAATACTACAGTTACACGTGTATCTTTTCAGTCTGTCTTTAAAATCCAGGGATTCAAAAAGATATTGCTAGAGTCTGTTATAATGTAATTCTCTATCAGCTCTCTCCAGTGGAGAGGGTGAAGGCTATGTTTGTTTGCTACAAGTATGCATGGGCTGAAAGATAAGAGAATAATTTATGTCAGAATTTCAGCCAAGATAGCAAAGAGGGAATTACCAACCACTCACAGAGTAGTCCAGCAGTTACAGGAGCAGCCAGGACACCTTTGTTCTGTTCTTTCCAGTTTTTCTGTGGATTTGCCTGTGATTAACTTCAGTGCTTAGATTTTCCCTTATAAAAATTGAGCAAAACCATGCGCACTTCAGAACAAAACTGAAAGTCTTGGTAAAGCTTTACTCAAAATTCTTTTTTTGTTTCTTGTAGATGCAGCATCACATCCTTGCAGTCAACCTGGATCCTTCCATGGAAGGCAGTGCTAAAAAAATAGCTACAGCTGCCATGAGACACAACTCCAGAATCCTCCAGTTCAGCATCTCTAAATTCTCAAGGCCAATGGACAAAATAACAAGGAAGGAAGAAGACGCAAAACAACAAGCAGAAATCAAAAAAGATGTTTCTGGGATGCTGTAACTAGAGAAAACATCATCTCGCTGGGCCTATGCCTCATTTTTCACTCAAGAAACAGGCAAAAAGCACAACAGTAACAGAAGAGAAGAAAAGGGGGTAAGCCATGAAATGTTGGAAAAAGCAGGATGAATGCCTACTCAAGTATCACAAGTTTCAAGTAGAGCAACGTCTCATTCTGTGAAGTCAAAAAAACATTGAAAAGAGCCCAAAGTTTCAGCCAGCTGGGCTAAAAGCTCAAATCTGGAGGAGCAGTGAGGGAATACAAACAACACTGTCGCTGGATTCATCTCCTACATTCCACCTTTTAGACATTGACTTGAAAACCTTGAACCTTTCTCTCTTATTTGTCCCAAAACATTAGGTATAAAGAAGTGAGGACATTGCTCTATTACAGGACACAGGAGATAACTATTAACCCATCCACCCCTCACTGCTCCCAAGTATTGGGCCCTCCCTGGGAGAAAGGAGAGGGACTGACAGGGCTAAACAGAATAAAGCCTTCAGTGTACAAGACCTGACTTGAAAGCAGTGATCCCAAGCAGGACACGCAAGGTATTCTGCAAAAAGTTTTGGCCTTTACTGAACTACGACTGTGAGTTCTTTGGTAGCTGAGCAAACGGTCAATAGAAAGCAACCTGCTGAAATGAGATTCATGAAAAGCAGTGCTCCTCAGAATGTGACATTGACCTCTCCAGGAAGTGCCAACGCTCTCTTTGGAAAGAAGCTTGAACCCACAAGACAATACAAAGACACCACTGAACAGCATCTGTCTTCACATTCACATTTTGCCTAAAATCAAAATTCAGACCTGGACACGCAGCACCAAAGATTTAGAAATTCAGTAGAGGTTCTTACATACCAAATTCAAACTTTGAAATACATCAGCAATATGGGAGGTGCAGACTACCCTCAGCGCTGAACAACACATAGACTACTGTAAAAAGTATTTACTTATATGTTATGCACTGGTTTTGAATCAGGATGAGAAACAGGCAAGAGGGATACCAAAGATAGGGTGGAAAGTGTCCACTTTCCACAAAGTGTAGTGACCACTCCTGGACACACTGCCAGGCACCTGCTTTTGTTTACTGATTCTTCATAGTTTTTAATCACAGGGACATGAGGATGTCTGTGCCTTAGGAGGAGTCTCAATAGTCATAAATCAGCTTTGCTTACACATATGTATTTCACTCATTTTTGACTATGACTGCAGTATCAGCAAACATCACAAACATGATCTCAGATCGAATAGTACTTAGCGTATTTACCTATACCACATATTCTACAGTCTGGCAGGAGAAAGTCCTGTCACACCCTTGTTCTTTCCTTCAAAAGAAAATGGTGAAATGCAAGCCCAGAGGTAGGGCACTTTTCATCCTAATTAAAGACTGAGAATTAAGAAAGCTGCCATTCTTATTCAGCTGTGGCTTATGACATTTTCCCCTCTGTTGCAAAACAATTATCACAAAGGTGTTTAAATTCCACCTGGACATATAAAACCATCTCCCACTTGAACCCACCTGCCATATCTGTCTCCTGCCTTACATCAAACCAAGAACAGTTACTTCACAGACAAGATTCTTCTCTAAAACCTCTGTAAGCATCACATTATCTTCACGTGCACACAAGTGTCTATCAATCCTAATTGTCCTTTTTGTCCCATCATTAACTAGCAACAAATTTCAGAGGTGCAGTCAATCAATGGTGTGTATGTGAAAATACATTTTGCTGTCTGCATATACACACACTGGAAGCCTGTGTGAGCTTTGTAAAACATATCTAGTCAGCAAACTGTTAAAATCAATTTATACACACAGGCACACTCTCTCTCAAGGCAATAAGCCTATGGAGAATTTTAATTAAAGTCAAAGGAGCTTTTAAAAGTGGAGGGGGGAGAATTCTAGCACAGCAAGAAATAAATTAATAAAAACACGCTCCAAGTTGAAGCTCAAGGGGATCACTCTCAGTCATCATTTATTTAAAGGATGGGACACGTCAAAGATAGGAATGTCAAGTGGGAGATGCTGTGAAGCAGCAGAGGACAGAAAGGGGCTGAGGAACTGGATGCCACAGCTTCTATAGCAGATCATTTTTTTGTCATATAGGTTATATTTGTGGCTGCCCACCTGCTGCTCAATATTCACTGCCTCTCAAAGTCAGCCACTAAAATACCTGTACTCCCTTTCACATGTGATCTGGGCAGGGCCTTTTAGCTTATCTAAACAATCCGTATCTGGCCAACACCCAATTTCTGTGGAAAACTATTCCATTGTCTCACCCTGAGGATATTTGTCTTGGTACTCAGCCAGCAATTTCTCGTGCTGAATTTCAATCTATTTCTCATTTGTCTCTTCCCTGGTTGTTTATATATTTTTTTAAATGCCTTAATTGTTTATGCCTTATTTCTGCTTTTACTCAGGCCAGACTATTCCAGAGGAACTAACTGATGCCTTCAAGTGAACCCTTACATGCAGGCACAGCACAGACCTGCCCAATTCTCATGACCTTATGATCTTTTCATAAAGATTCAATGCTTAGATGAGAGCTGGCATTCTGCTCTTCACTTGTCATTCTTGCAGCCACTGTATCATATTTTCTAGCCTTTTCCATAGCAAGGGGAAGAAATTTCTTCACTTGAGGCCAGTTGCAAACAAGCAGTGGCACATTGCTTAGCTTTAACAGCTCCTGGTATCAGCTGCTGAAGCAAGCTCTTGTCACCTATGCCTGTCTGTCTTGTAACAGCTCACTGGGGTGCAAGATGCTTGTGTGGATCAGTGTCCTTAGCAGCTGGGTCTCCAGGCCTGTAATCCAAGGGAATAGAATGCTTCTAGTTGGTGCTCTGTCACAAACCTCCCGGCATCAGATGCAAATGAAAATAATCATCCATAATCAATCATGTGATTATGCTGGAGACCCATGCGTGTCTGATCCTTCAACTACAAGAATTATGGAGATCCAATATTAACTGCATATCTTGACACTCATTATCTCATTTACAGAGTCTTGGGCTTTCTGTTCTCTGCCAGCCAGATTCCTTGGCAGAGACAAAACCGCCATGGATTGGATAAGATCCCGCTTTAATATCCATGCAAAAACATGGAAGCATAACTGATTTCCAACATTAAAAAAAATAATTGAAATATCTTAAATATTAACATGTTTATTAGAGAATGTAAATTGAATTTTGTTTTGGCCTTTTACATAAAGGAAAAAAAATGTCCTCTTTGTGGAAAAAGGGTTAGAAAGGTTACAAAATGAAGAAAGTCAAAGTCATTACATTCCAATCAAACTTGATAAATATGTAAATTACAGCAACTAAACAGTTGGCTTTGACAAATGACTAGCACGTAATGGATTTTTCATAGTAATGAGACTACAGTGCAATTGTTTTTTTAAAGCCTTACATTTCTCATTAATACAAAGTGTGAGCCAGTGTGCACAATGGGGATATTTACCAAAAAAAATAGGGGGGGTAGAAGAAAATTCAGACAGCAGTTGACATCACAGAGGGATGCCACAGCCTGAGATGGCGTCCTTGCTTTCATCAGCATTGACACATTGTTGACTAGACTTTAATTAAGTGGCTTGAACCCAAGGAGCTATTCAATGCCAAATAAAGCATAGAACTTTGCCACTTGCAATTCATTTGATATGTTTATCCATCCAACACTATCAACTGTGCCAGCTGCATATGATATACAGACTCTAAGAATCATAGAAAAAAATGGAAAAAGGTACAAGAAAATCACTTTAATAGCCCTTAAGTAACTTCACTGCCCACCAGTATCCTCCTGCCTTTGATGTTTCAGACCAAGCCAGTCATCACAGTATCTTTGCACCTTATTATCTTTCTAATAAATGTTGAATACTAGTCAATATTTAAGGATTTGTACAGGAAGATGATTCTCATTCATGGAGTACAGCTTTCAGCTGCCTTACCACTGTCCTGAGAATAGCCTGGTATTCAGTAAGGCATCTCACAGCTCCTTCCTCTAGACTTGTGCTTCACTTAACGCAGCCTACTTTGGAATGTCCAAAGGACAGCAACAAAGGTGGTTTGAGCCAGCAACAGCTTTTCAAAACAAACGGGCAATGATTGCAGTAAAAATATCTCCAAAACAATAGATACTTCATTGCCATGCATATAGCTTTAGAAGAACCGCACACGGTTGTGAGGGTGTTCTTCCTCTCAGTGAAGACTGCTGGTAATCGACTAGCCAACTGGTGATGGCATTGAGACTGTGTTTAGATGACCAGTGCAATGGCCTACATTTGAAACTGAATTCTCTGTTCTTAAGCAACATGTTTTTCCCTGCAGACAACTAACTACATCTGCAGAAGCATTATTACTCCCACCCTCCCTCATCCCAGTTTAAATAGGGAAACAGATTAATTGAAGAGGGGAAGTGAACATTAGTCTGTCTCCCTGTATCACCACTTCCCCATCTTTTGCTCCACCCCATTGAAAGTGAAATTACTCTGATGCTAACAGGGCTCAGTTTGTATATGCTGCATGGTACAGAAGTTCTCAAACAGATATAGGGGGTATTTCCAGATGCGTATATATGTCATTTGATACAGTTTTGGCTGCTCAGCCATTCCTGTTTGAAGGAGGGCTATATCCACATCTCCTTACTACAAGGAATTTTGCCACCTTGCATTTGAATTCCTAAGCCTAGGCTACAGAACTGAGCTTATATTTACCCCTACACACTCTCAGTGCACTCAGGGGTCAGCCAATACAGGATAGCGATAGATCAAAGACTATGCTGCTGACTTCAAGTTATTTCAAGGAAAAACAACCCTTTTCACCCCAATCTGTTGAAAGTTCGTATGGGTGAGGAAAGGAAAACACAGCCAGGGGGAATGTCAGCAGGAAACAAGGACTGAAGAGGTGAAGCAAAGGCCTGTTTGTACATCTTCTAATAAGCCCATAAACCCTGTCTATATCTCTGCATGGATGCATTTCTTTTGCTGACATAGGATGCACACTCCATGTAATGCTATTCTTGTTAGCCAGGAAAATCTGCATGTATTACAGCAGGAGAATGCTAATGACCTTCAGCTGAGCTGGAATCCAACACTCCTTCCCTTTATCAAAGGTAGACATCAGAGCAGACAGTCAACCTTGGGGTTCCTTGTGGAGTTAAAAATCAGTGAACACAACATGACCGCGTACGTCCCAGTTTGCGTTGAGTGTCCCCCAACTGCACAGGAACTGATAATCCCTCCCAAATATCCTCAGGCTATAACACAGGTATTTTTCAAGCAGTATTTTGTCAGTAAGAGAAAAGCAATTTCAAGCCCATTCAAGTGGTGAATATTTGAAACAAGGAGGTTAAAAATCTCACCCAACACAAGCTACTAAATCACTGGCAAAACTACCAGCAGAACATCTGTATTTCATCTCCCCCACCTTCCTGTCTTCACCAGGCTCTGGGGCAGTAGCTGCTTGGTTTAACCCCTATCTGATAGAAGCCACCTTACCCAACCATACTGTTCTCCAGTCAATATCATTTGAGTGATTTGGGGCTATTTCAGATGAAAGAAAATAATAGAGATATTCTAGACAAGTGGAAAACCAACAGCACCTGATGGATTTAACCCTGCTGGCCTTATCTATAAATGAGACAAAATTTTATTTGAATGAGAAGATAGGTCAGCACTTGCAACAACTGTCTTCTCAGTTTACGAACTGATTTAGAAGAAATGGAATGGATTGCTCTTAATTTGCTTTATCTTTGCATTCCCGATCTACTGATTAGAATAATTGTAGAAGCTATCTTCACATTAGCCACAATTATTACCATGCAGACAGCATGCAAAAGTGAGAGGGCATTTAAGCAGTTTTGATTCCAGTGTTCTGGTGTAATGCAGTCCTGCGCATTTCCAAGACAGAGAAGGAAATATAAGGCTTTCATTCCATTAGGTTCAAACAGATTTCTCATCATTGCAGAATTTAAACTTTCAAACCAGTCATGCCCACACCGATGACATTTAGGACTGAACCCTGGAGAGACTTTTCAGAAGTTGCCAAGGCTGTGCCCAGACCACTGTCCTAATTTTGAGAAAGCTTCTGAAATAATGGAAAACTTTTTGAAGGTCATTGTCCTCTATCAAATATGTGATGTAGCATTGTCTGAACATGAGGATAGAAGTCAAAAATCCTGTGTTCTTTTTGTTGCTCTTCCTGAACTGAACTGAGGAGTAACCTTTCAAAAGACACTCAAGAATAAATCCACAAACAGATTTAGCAACTAAAGTAGCCTAAATCCCATTTAAGTCTATAGTTTAGAGCTTCAAAAAGTGCATTCAACTGTCACCTAGTTCAGGAGATGTCGGTATCCATAGGCAACCAGAGTTCTCCCTTTGGCCAAGTCCCCCAGAAATTCACATGCCCCTGCCTCTCTCACTGGTTTTAACAGGTATTTCTGAATTGTACCTAATGGAACAGCACCACAAAAACACAGTGGTAGAAAAGCAGTGGCAACAGTCCCTGATTTTTTCACACTTACAGGCTCAGTAGGCTTACCCATTGTGTTGAAGTCTCCAGGCAAAATTTCCTCTCAGCCTGAAGGAGTCCAAAACTACATTTGTGTTTGCAGGAGTACCCTAAACATATTATATTGCAAGATTTTTTTTTGAAATTATAAATATGTAGCATTAAATAGTGCATGAAACAAAATCCTCTTTTCCTTCTTTCCACACTGACACCCTGAACACTAGACTACAGGATCATGATTGCTTTTGTCCGACAGCTAACTTAGTGAAAATTGACTTGGATGACAAAGAAAAATAACTTCACAGCATGAAAAAAATAAGAGCCTTTTCCCATCCCCAAAGCCTGAGGATGTGGCCTCTGTGATGGTTCAAATTTAGAACATGCAGTTTGGAAAACCTAAAATTATAGGGGTTGTGTCAGAATGTTGTTTCTCTTTCCCAGCCATCCTCTGACTTGCCTAACTCCAGAGTGAGAGCACCTTCTCAATGCTGACAAAACAATTGAATTTAAGATACGGACAGAGTTCAAGGTCTATTCTTTAACATACTCTACACAAGTGCCTTGCGTTGGCTGCTTTTCTATATTTTCTGTGCTGTTTCTGGGAGAACAGGTGACTACCAAAGGGCTGATGATTCTTGTAAACAGCAGATCAGGTGCCTTCAAAACTGGCACAGGGACTGTACACACCCACACTACTTTTTTTGACCTTTATTTTCAGAACTCTGTTTTCTTCCATTTTAAAAACACTAGTAACAAATATCTAGTTTTGTATATTGCTTAGAGATCCTTGAATGGAAAAAAACTTTACATCTACTTGCACTTATTACTAAAAACAACTTATATCTTTTTATTCTCTTCACTGAAAAAAAATCTGGAAAGCACTTTCCCAAAATCTGCACCTTAATAATCATGCAGTATTTTATCTACAAAAATACAGACCTCAAGTTGTTAGCTTTTTTTGCTTGAATGAGTAGGAAACATAAGAAGGAGGAAAAAAGGAAACAAACAAACCACCAACAAACCTTTTTTGAGTTCTTTTTTTTTTTAATATATACCTTTCCTACTCCTCTAGCTGTGGGTCACAAAAACCTTTCACAGCAATACATGTCCAGATGATACCAATATAACTCAGTAGTGGATATATTTTGCTTTTATTTTTAATATGCCATTTAATTCTTTTTCCAATAGAAAAAGAATACCTGAGCTGCATACAAATGAGTCACAACACCTCATGTTTACTGTTAAACATGAATTAAATCTGAGTAGCTTGGCATATCTCTATAATAAAAAAAATACCATTAATAAGATTTCATTAAATGGAGAGCTAATGTGTAACAGCCTTATATCAGATATGTGAAAAGAGAATTTCATAACAAGGCTGGGAGAAGTATTATCAAGGACCTAAGTAGAAAATCTGTCTTTCTCGATACTGGAGGAATTTATATTTGAAGAGTGTTCTTTCCTATTGAGATCTTCATTGACTTGTACAAAAATACCGCTTTTAATCTCAAATCCCCACTGGCATTTTCATATAAGCACTGAAAATGCTATTGGGCTTTAGAGATTTAATTTAATGAAGGAAAAGTATTTCTATTAAAGTGTGTAATTTTTTTTATTTTATTTTTTTAAACACAACATCTTCTGAGGAACCAGGGAAACGGGATTATTTTAAGCTCTGAAAAACTGACTAACCTGTGCCCTTGTAGAACTCTTGCTTCACAAAGAAAGCTTAACAGCTGTGGCAGAGCCTGTAGGTGCACCTGAAAAGGGACCCTACTGTCCCAAGTCACATGCACACTGAGAATGCCAAGCCTGTAGAAGGTAGCAGAAAAAGAGAAAAAGAAATGTCCCCATGCAGTCAGGTTGTTTATGCTAAACTGCTGCATCATTAAGCTCCATTCTGAAATGTCAAAGATGGCAAAAACTCACCAAAGAGGTACTAAATCTTCTGCATTAATGGACTGATCCTCTCATCTATTCATGTCAAAAAGTATTAGGTCTGGCTGGGTAGGTAGCAAATTCTCTGTTGGGGTAAATGAAAGCCACTCCATCAACTCAGGCAAAGCTGCACCTGTTGGCTCCTGTCACGAGATAGACTCTGAATTTTGAGATATAGGATTCTCTTCACATTAATTCTCACAGTACTGCTTTTGTGAGGATAAAAACCTTGGGTTTTGTCTGTGGATAACCCATGTCTTCACTGTATGAATATTCATTAAAAATATAAATTCCTTTTCATATTGAGAAAGAGAGTGCACTTGGCACCAGGAGGCCTCTCAACAGGACACTGCCAGGGTTGACAAGCTCAATAGTAGACATAAGTTAGAGCAGTTGCTTTGTTTGCATGCAGAGCTTACATAAATTTAAATTTCCTCAATCTCANTGTAGAGAGCAATGAGGTCTCCCCTCAGCCTCCTCTTCTCCAGGTTAAACAACCCCAGCTCTCTCAGCCGCTCCTCATAAGGCCTGTTCTCCAGCCCCTTCACCAGTTTTGTTGCTCTTCTCTGGACACTCTCCAGAGCGTCAACATCCTTCTTGTGCTGAAACTTAGAAACCAAACTTAGCAAAGCAAACCCTATAAGTTACCTACTACAACAAGTACCTGGGCTAAGGTATTATATGAAAAAATAATGTGACAGCCAAAAAGGGTAGTCCGGAAAAAAACACTTGACTTCTAACGAGATCTATTATTTATCTCCTATTTGGATAGCTAACTTTACAAAGGGGTCTATGCAAGGAGGTGGAGATAACAGAGCACCCAGAAGCCATCACAGACAGGGTAAAGGGTCATCTCCTGTTTCTGAAGTGAAACAAGCTCAGCAAAAGGAGAGAGAATGTCTGAAGGGCTGTGGTGAAAAACTATTTCCTCATAACTGTCTGATGGAGCTGGTATAGGTTCCAATAGGCCTGCAGGCCCAGAACTTCCTCATAACCCAAACAATACCCTACTTTGACCTTTCAGTTCCTTTTCCCATGTTTAGCTGCCCATTTTGCCTATTTACAATCCTCAGGCCTTTCAGGAAAATGATATTTCTCCCAAAGCAAGAAATTATGAATGAAGAGATAACTCTGCTATTGACTTCAGTTGATCCATGATCCTCTGTGTGTGCTTATAAGACTGGCTGGTACAGCAGAGTACCTTAAAACTTGAAGTTTCCATAAATAAAAATAAAGTCAACCTAAACTGCAACTGGGAACTTGCAGAGCTTTCTGAACCAGGTAGATGATTAGTGTCAAAGAAACCAATGACTCAATCCAGAATATTAAAACACTTAGCAGAAATAAATAAAATGTGACAAATCTGCGGAATATGGGCAATTGTCTGAAGTATTTGGAAATACAAATGTTCCACCTGTGGCTCCTGTGCATAAAAATAATTCTTTAAAAAACAAATCATCCTTGAATATTTTTTATTAAAATAAATATATTGTTCGGTGGATGTCTTGATAACTACCAATCTGAGCTTGGCACACAACTACTTTACCTTACTCGGTTTATGTTTTTGTGGTGTGTACAGGCAAGCATGACAGGCTGCAATCTGTTTTCATTTATTGTTCTTGAAATAGTCCTATGCAGGTGGACCACTCAAGTGCAAAGATGGACATAGTTTTGATATTTGGATTAACAAGCATCCAGAAGTTCCTGTTTTCACTCAAATGTCACTCAGAAGCATACAAATAGTCACAAGAGAACTTTTTTGGGGTTTGCATGAAAGAAATAAATTTTGTCAGAGCATTTTTACAGTGGCAGTTCTGGTTCCTCACTAAAGAAACAAGGTATGCACTGGGTTATGCCCTACATAAAAACACAATCCTTCCTAGAATGCTGTCACAAAGCTAGCAGAATATTTCCATTCTTCCACAATCTAAGCATAAACACAAGAACAAAAACCTGATTTGATAGCACATGATCTTGGATATGACAAAGCTTCATCTAGCCTCCTGCATTTTCCCCAGCAATAGTCACTATTGAATACCTATGGAAAAGGAAAAACACATGGTACTCAGAAAAGGATCCCTCCCCAACCATTCCCTCCCAGACTGACCACAAGCGTTTTTTTAAAAAATAACGTTTTTTATCAGAAGCCAGACTTACTATCTACCCAAACCAATTTAACCATTTTTTATTCAGAACTGCTCTGAAAAACATTAATTCCCCAGTCATGAATAGCCTCAAACTTTGGATACAGGTGAAAACTGTACAAGAAATCTCTGCTACTAAGAACCAAACAAATACCCCAGCACTGTAGAAAAAGGAAAAAAAAATGCACTGGGGTCAGGCTCAAACCACAAGGGACCATACTTCAGCAGAATAGAATGTTACTGCTCCATTGAAGTCAATGGAACTATGACTACTTGCTTCAGCTAAGGAATTGGCCTGAGCCACTGGCGCGTCTCTAATGGCAGTGCCAGGGGACAAAGCGTGTGGAAAGGAGAAAGCAGGTAGGGAGGAAGGTTGATTTAGAGGAGCAGTCAGTATGGTTTTTTATAAAGAATCTGGCAGTGTTAATAGAAATCCTCTCTCTTCCACAGCATTCTTATGCAAAGCTCAGGTCTGAAGGTTACCTGCTTCCCCAGTGACTTGAAATGGAATTTCTGTGAAGTAATCTCTTCAATCTGTCTCTTCCTCTATTTACAGAGTGTAAAAGTAACCATAAAATGCCACCGTGGTTTTGAGTAAATCTAATCTGCCCTTCCAATAATACCAGGCCACACAATGATTATCTTATTTTCTCTTTGACAAATGTGGAATTATTGGCTGATGATTGTCAAAAAAAAAAAAAAAAGCATGCCTTTACATCAGATAAATAATATTAAAGACAAATAAAAGTATGAAACACTGAGCATTGGCAATAAGAGGTTCATGTCTCTGACCAGGGACCTGTTCTGCAGAGTCAGGGACACAGCAGTCTGTCATTTTTTTTTATGGCTCTTCAACTCCTCCTTCACTTCAGCTTCAGACAAGACAAGAGCAGGGGGAAAATAGAAAAGATGAGAGGCGAAAAGCAAACTATTTTCTTCTGCATGGAGGAGGGAAAACATCAAGCTCTTTACAAAAGGAAATCAGTCAAATAGCCTGGTTTTGAACAGCCTCATCTAGGGTAATGCAAGATCTCTTTATAGGGACAAGGTCAAAGTTTTCTAGAGGGGACGCTTCACTCAGTTATCTGTGTATGGAGAGAGAGATACCCAAAATGAAGCTCAACAAATGTAGGAATGCAAACAATAAAGGCGAAAGACAAATGAACATCTATTCCAGACTAATTACTGTGGCCTGGGAGAGGAAGAACCTGTCCTTGGAAAATCCAAAGCATCGCTTACTCCAGCGAGATATATCAAGCAGTCAAAACAAAACAGTGACAGTCTCAGTAGGGATGCTATTCCTGCAGCAAGTACAAGCTGCAGGAGTGCCAGCACAGTGTCAACCAACCCGATGCGACCACTGAAAAGCACAGCACAACTCTTTTCCCTGAAGAAAAGCAAGGAAGTCTCAGCATGACTGAGCAATCCATAACCATATCTGGGTCAGGCACAGTGCCTCTGATCCTAAACTCAAAGGAGAACTTTGCTCTCCCATTCAGCTTGACTTTTAATAGGTAGAAATCTCAGATATCTTTAGTGTGCTTGCAATGGTGAGGTTTGTATATCGGTCCCAGCAGTCAAACTGCACAGAGTCAACCTGATGTGAGAGCCCCTTTGCCGGTACTAGCAACAAATGTTACGTGGAAAAAAGGTCACTTATAGCCTCAGGCTGAGGAATGGAGAGTTCTTTTGGCTCCCTGGAAAAATACAGAGGAGCAGTCTGACAAAAGAAGTCCTGAGGCTGCATGAAAGACAATAAGCAAGAACAGATCCAAGAGGATCCTCAGCAGATCTCTATCCTTTTTGAATCCATGGGATTTAGATGATAAAAGCAGGAGTCAGGCACCTAACTGTCTTCTTGTACCTTGGCTTTCAACCAGGATTCATCCTATCTGGCTTTAAGCATCCAAGTAACAAGCCAACTACCTGCAGAAGGCAAAGCAGATCTTACAAGGATCAGGCACTCTTTGCAGCTTCCAGTGTCCTTGCACTGACTGCAAAGTCAGCCTGTAGTCTCCAAACCGGGCAGCTCAGGTAAAAACTCCTACTTAGCTTCTTTTCTCCCTCTGTGAATAAATATCAGCCCTTATCTATTGCAGCACACCCATACTTACCACAAGCAATTATCAGTGTGAAAGCATCATCCTGCTTCTGCTTTATAAAGGAGTCTTACAGCTGAGGTGTCCGAGTAAAATCTCAGATTAAACCACAGTTATGATTTTGTTAGGTGTAAAATAGCCTACATTTTATTCCATGACAGCATAATCCAAGCCAGGGTTTAGGAATACACTAGCCAGACTTGTGTGGTGTGGAGAGCAAAAAACTAGATGAAAAGTATGAAAGTCCTGCCTAGGTCAAGAAACTATATTAAAGAATCCCCATTATAGTCATTACACTTTATTCTTGCACTTCCATTTTCCACTGCCATGAGACACACTCTAAAGGCATATTTGCATTACCAAGGTGTCACTAAAGTGAAGTGAAACAGCTTAAAGTTTCTTTTATAGACAATTCATCTATTTATAGTTGATAAAGGGATTAAAGATCCTACTAAAATCCATTAGAATAAGGAGTAATACTGTCACATATAGTTTTATTTTGCACTTTTCTTATATCTTTCCTCCCAGGATCTGAGAGCACTTGTCAAATAAGAAATTAGGTTCTGCTAGTTTAGCAGCATAAAATAAAAACTATGCTTTCAGATAGAGAGGACAGCTATAGTGACAGCTGAAGGTCATAGAGGAACAGAGCCTGGATACTTTGGTTTGTGGGTTTCTGCTCTGAAGCCCATTCCCTTTTTCAATTAGAGGGATGACAGTGCCACATATACACAGTACTTAGGGTAAACATTTGTCCGAGTTCTTCATCTCCTCCTACCATTATCTGCACCATTTTTATTTGAATGCCTCATTTTTTTTCCAGAGTTTTCTGCAAAATTCAAATGAACCGTGAACAAGAGAATGAGAGGTTTATTGAGCCATAGCAGGCTAACACTACCCATGTTGCTGCATGATTCGAATACTTAAGTGGCCCAGATGCTCTAGCATTCAATTAATGAATTCTGAAGATTCAGGAAGGGGGTGGAAGGAGAAAAAAAAAGAAATTTACACAAGATGTTGGCTTTACCATTGCATTATCCTAGGTGTCTCAATCTGATGAAGGTTAATGAGGAGAGTTCAAATGCTAAGACATAATTTAATGGCAATAATTAAAGAAACTGACACTGCTAGATGCAGAAAACTGAAATAAAGTAAGATTGTTCCCCTTTAAAAGAAAGTAAGCAGTTATTGTTTAAATACAACCCTAGCAAGTTTGTGATAAGGTTTCCATTATTCCAAAACACGAGGCAAGCACTCATTAACTGGTATCATTACACATTTAATGCTGTTTGCCTTGCCTTCCCTGATCCCATTTGCTTATTTTTGGATAGTAGGCTCAGCACAAATGAAGCCCATTTGGCAGCACTGCACTCTGATCAGAGACAGACATGTTGTTGCCCCAGCTAACGCAAAACTGAGAGACTTTCACGCACTCTCCAGGTAAGCCTGATATGAAAACTGACAGAGAAAAGAATTGTAAGGCAGGCAACTCTCTGACCCATATCATACGTGAGCAGTCAGTGTAGGACAGATAAGCTAAATCAATGCTTGGAAAACTGGAGTATTCAGATCCTATGGACATTTTGAAGCACCAGATATCTCTGTTGTGGACTAGGTGGTTCACACAGTATGCAGCAGAAAGGAAGAAAGCGATTTCTACTATACTTTTCTAATTAATTTGCAGCTGCTAGTTAACACGCATCTTTTGTTAATGACATCAGAACTTCCCACTGTTCAGAAAATTTCACTGATTTACTAAACACTTGAGAATCACTCAGCACTGTCAACAGGGCAAGTACTGCCACGGTAAACATGAGTTTGCCTGCTGTTGAAATCTAACTCTGCATTAATTGAAATCAGGTAACAGATTCTGGCAAAAGCAGCGTTCACGGGCACCCTAAAAGACATGACCATCCCATCCCTTCCATAAACTTCTCCCTCACATGGATTATCCTGATGGATTCAGACAGATTATTCTAGATAGCAGAAGGAAGGACAATGAAAGTGCTTGGGTGTAACCTGAGCTGCAGGGATCACACACTGGTGGAGTTTGTAGTCCTGGGGGCTGCAAGATGGGCAAACTGGTAACAACAGATGAGGACAAGACTGAATTGCTCAATAATTTTATTTGTTTTGGTCTTCTCTGGCAATTTCTTCCCGTGCCTTTGGAACACAACATGGGGACAGAGGGAGAAGCAAAGTCCCTCTCGCTGTAAGAGAAGATCAGGTTCGAGGCTACCCGAGGAAGATGAACATACAGAAGTCTGTTTGACCCGATGAGATGCATCCCAGAACCCTGAGGGAACTGGCTTATGTAGTTGCTACCACACTTACCACGATATTTGTAAAGTCATGTCAGTCAGGTGAAGTCTTTGGTGACTGGAAAAACAGAAACAGCACACCCATTTTTAAAAAGAGTAGAAGGGAGGAACCTGGGAATGACCATCCTGTCAACCTCACCTCTGGGCCAGGGAAGATCATGGAATAGATCTTCCTAAAAGCCATGCTAAGTCACATGGAGGACAGGGAGGTGACTGGAGACAGTCAGCATGGCTTCACCAAGGGCAAGTCCTTCCTGACCAAACTAGTGGCCTTCTAGTGGACGAGGGAAGAGCCTTGGATGTTGTCTTTTTGGGCTCCTGTAAGGTCTTTGACACAGTCGCCTACAAGCTCCTTCCCCCTAAAATTGGAGAAATACAGTTTTGAGGAGTAGACTGGTCAGTGGATGAGGAATTGGTTGAATATTCACAACAAGAGGGTAGGGGACAACAGCTCAATGTTCTGATGCAATTTAGGTGACAAGTAGTGTCCCTCAGGGATCTGTATTGGGACTAGTCCTATTTACTGTCTTCATCAATGATATAGTACATTAGAATTGAGTCCTCTCAGCAAGTTTAAGGATGAGACCAAGCTGAGTGGTGCAGTTGACATACCTGAGGGTCAAGATGCCACCCAGAGGCACTTGGACAAGCTTGAGAAGTGAGCCCATGTGAACCTATTTAGGTTCAACAACGTCAAGTGCAAGGTCCTGCAGCAGGGTTGGGCCAATCCCTGGTGTCAATATAAACTAGGAGATGAAGAGATTAATAGTAGCTGTTCTGAGAAGGGCCTGGGGGTACTGGTGGTTGAGAAGTCAGATATAAGTCAACAATGTGCACT
Organism: Piaya cayana; assembly: GCA_013389865.1. Taxonomy (NCBI): domain Eukaryota; kingdom Metazoa; phylum Chordata; class Aves; order Cuculiformes; family Coccyzidae; genus Piaya; species Piaya cayana. The sequence goes on along the minus strand of WAAB01011635.1, from coordinate 377,389 downwards.
CACAGCCCAGAAGATATCTGGGGAAGAGGGAAGGAGAATGTGTTGTTAAAAAATCAGTCTAAATCAACCTTCATTGGAAAGTGGCTTTTTCTAAAACAGATCAACTGGTATTTCACTTTGCTCCTTACCAGTATCTACGATACTGATACAGAATCTATCACTGCAAACACCTGAACGGCAGCATGTCTCCCTTTGTAAACTTCCCAGCAGTCAGTCAGGGCAGAACTTGCAGCATTTTTATTAAAGGTGCACAATCCAGTATTGGAGCAGGCAGGTAGCAAGCTCATTTTCACCTGAAAGTCAGATTATTATTTGAAATTAAGTTGCAATGGATGAAAATTCCATGTATCAATCCACTGAACATCCATGCTTTCTTTGCTCATTTTGTCTTACTCAGATGCTAAAACTGTGAGGAAAACACCACTGAGAGTAAGATGACTTAACTAAAAAAAAAATTACTTCTATGCCTATCCACATTACTAAGGTGTGATGACCTTGTTCAATGGTTACCAAGGGGAATTTGGTTACAGATGACTGGCGGCTGAGGTTCTGACAGTAGAAATATGCCTCCTATAATAAGTTAACCCTTGTTTAAGGTAAAATGCTCTGCTGTCTCTTTCTACCTACAGATGTCTTAAATCTGAGGCAAGAACTTGGCAGTAGTTTGAATCCAGACAAAATGCACTGCATATACATCCATGGAAGTTGTACAATTTGAAGCTCAGGTAGAGACCCAATTAAAACTTTGTAAATTCTTCCTAATGCTGTTTCTCCAGTGGCAGAACCTGGATGATCATCTTCATAAAGCTGGTCACAAAGAAATTGTTTGCAGGAAGAAAGGATTGTTCTGGAGACACAGGAGTAACAAGATAAAACAACTAATTCCAAGAGATCAGCCACCCATGGTGGCCGTGTTATACCAGCTCACTAAAAAAAACACAAAACCAAAACAACCAGGAAACACTCAAACACCAAACCAAGAAAACCTCAAAGTAACTACTCAAAGCTAAAACCTTTATGCAAAGAACACTTGACTCTCATACTCGCAACCAATTCATGATCTGCTCCAGCATCTAAATGTTTCTCACATCAACATATACCATAATAAAACCACTTTTGCTCTTCAAC
>WAAB01011635.1:298971-376076 GCA_013389865.1 Piaya cayana | reverse complement strand
GTCAGCATGGCTTCACCAAGGGCAAGTCCTTCCTGACCAAACTAGTGGCCTTCTAGTGGACGAGGGAAGAGCCTTGGATGTTGTCTTTTTGGGCTCCTGTAAGGTCTTTGACACAGTCGCCTACAAGCTCCTTCCCCCTAAAATTGGAGAAATACAGTTTTGAGGAGTAGACTGGTCAGTGGATGAGGAATTGGTTGAATATTCACAACAAGAGGGTAGGGGACAACAGCTCAATGTTCTGATGCAATTTAGGTGACAAGTAGTGTCCCTCAGGGATCTGTATTGGGACTAGTCCTATTTACTGTCTTCATCAATGATATAGTACATTAGAATTGAGTCCTCTCAGCAAGTTTAAGGATGAGACCAAGCTGAGTGGTGCAGTTGACATACCTGAGGGTCAAGATGCCACCCAGAGGCACTTGGACAAGCTTGAGAAGTGAGCCCATGTGAACCTATTTAGGTTCAACAACGTCAAGTGCAAGGTCCTGCAGCAGGGTTGGGCCAATCCCTGGTGTCAATATAAACTAGGAGATGAAGAGATTAATAGTAGCTGTTCTGAGAAGGGCCTGGGGGTACTGGTGGTTGAGAAGTCAGATATAAGTCAACAATGTGCACTCACAGCCCAGAAGATATCTGGGGAAGAGGGAAGGAGAATGTGTTGTTAAAAAATCAGTCTAAATCAACCTTCATTGGAAAGTGGCTTTTTCTAAAACAGATCAACTGGTATTTCACTTTGCTCCTTACCAGTATCTACGATACTGATACAGAATCTATCACTGCAAACACCTGAACGGCAGCATGTCTCCCTTTGTAAACTTCCCAGCAGTCAGTCAGGGCAGAACTTGCAGCATTTTTATTAAAGGTGCACAATCCAGTATTGGAGCAGGCAGGTAGCAAGCTCATTTTCACCTGAAAGTCAGATTATTATTTGAAATTAAGTTGCAATGGATGAAAATTCCATGTATCAATCCACTGAACATCCATGCTTTCTTTGCTCATTTTGTCTTACTCAGATGCTAAAACTGTGAGGAAAACACCACTGAGAATAAGATGACTTAACTAAAAAAAAAATTACTTCTATGCCTATCCACATTACTAAGGTGTGATGACCTTGTTCAATGGTTACCAAGGGGAATTTGGTTACAGATGACTGGCGGCTGAGGTTCTGACAGTAGAAATATGCCTCCTATAATAAGTTAACCCTTGTTTAAGGTAAAATGCTCTGCTGTCTCTTTCTACCTACAGATGTCTTAAATCTGAGGCAAGAACTTGGCAGTAGTTTGAATCCAGACAAAATGCACTGCATATACATCCATGGAAGTTGTACAATTTGAAGCTCAGGTAGAGACCCAATTAAAACTTTGTAAATTCTTCCTAATGCTGTTTCTCCAGTGGCAGAACCTGGATGATCATCTTCATAAAGCTGGTCACAAAGAAATTGTTTGCAGGAAGAAAGGATTGTTCTGGAGACACAGGAGTAACAAGATAAAACAACTAATTCCAAGAGATCAGCCACCCATGGTGGCCATGTTATACCAGGTCACTAAAAACCCCCAAAACCAAAACAACCAGAAAACACTCAAACACCAAACCAAGAAAACCTCAAAGTAACTACTCAAAGCTAAAACCTTTATGCAAAGAACGCTTGACTCTCATACTCGCAACCAATTCATGATCTGCTCCAGCATCTAAATATTTCTCACATCAACATATACCATAATAAAACCACTTTTGCTCTTCAACCCTTTTTTTTTTTCCAGAGATTTGAAACTGCCAGATAGTAAATTTGTATCCAGAGAATTAAGATAAAATAAAAACATCTTCAGTTTTTAAAGGTCCAAATCAGTTGGAATACCCATTACAATGACTAGAGGGCATTTAGATATCTGTCAGCTCATGGCATATTTTCATTCTTTCCCTGGCAAAACTGTTACAGGCATATCATCAAAAAGCTCTTGCTGATTTCATGATCTCTTGTGTTTCATATTTCTTTTTATGGTGTTGAGATTTGGATTTAGGGGTGGGAGGATTTAGGATTAATTGCTTGGATTATTAATTAGCTTTAAAAGTTCCTCAACATGTATTTAGAGAACTTGCATAACAGCAGTTCAGGCTTCAGTGTACTGACCTTCACTCTCCAGATTACCAAGGGCTAACCCTGAATGCCTTTAACTGTTTTGTCCTTTGAACTGTTTTTAATGAAACAGTACAATGTAAATAGTCAAAATGGCCTTCAATACAGTACAAGATGGAAAAGCTAACATTGACTCTTAATAACGTAAGCCTTAATTAATTTAAGCTACCCAGCTAGTTCGTAAAGATGGAGACAGTAAACACTCAGAGTCAAATACATGTAGGAAAAACTTCCTCAGAGACAGACGTCTCAGAATTTTACTGTATAAACCTTCATGTTTGTCTCACTACAACTTCTTGCAAGACTTTGTCTTATTTTCGAGAAATATTATTTTGGAAATAAATGTGCAAAAACACCAAGAGCATCTAGTCTGCCATCAGAACAACATGCTCAGAGCAGAAAGAAAGGACCAAGAAGATAAGGAAGGTATAGTGGTAAGTAACTGTACATCAGCAAAAGAAAAGTTTTGTCACATTGGGCAGATGCAGAAAATTTGTAATTTATATTTATGTCATCTAAGTAACTTTATAATTTTGCTTTTATATATAACCTTTTGGTCACCCCTCACATTATGCATTCTATGGGATAAGAACTGCACCATTGTCTTTTATCCAAGGCTAGCACTTCTGTATTACTCCAGCCTAATGAAACACAACGTTATCATAATCTCCTCTGTAAAGCTTATCATCAATTGTTGATTATCCACAGCACTGGAAGGAGAAGAGGAAATAACAAAGCTGGCATAGCAAAAGAAATTGATAAGGGGAAATATACTTAAATTGGACAAAGCAGGAACTCTACTTAGGGTATATATTTTTGAAAGCTGAAGTTAAGAGGTAGAATGATATTATCAATATAAAAGAGCTTTTGAAAAGATTGAGATCAAGATGATTCCTAAATAACGTAGGTAATTGGCTAGTGAATAATCAAAAGACTTGACTATACTGTGATTTCTTTCTTTCTTAGAGTGCATTTAAATGCATTGTTTCATCTCCTACTGTGATTTATACTACTTTTATATAGCCTGTATTGCAAGAAAGTTTTGGCCTTCAAATCAGATAGGTGCACTAGGAAGTCCATTATACACCCAGTGAAAATCTACATGAAAGCCTTCCATCTAATGACTTTCTGGCAGGAAATAATAGTGATGTCCCAGTCAAATAAAAGGTGGGAAAAAAGGGATATTTGCAGACAGTGCATTCAAAATTACATATGGAAAGTATTAAATTACAACCGAGTCATCAATTTCACTATGTCAAGTTTTACTGTAATTAATAAGGAGGCTATTCTCAATTTTCAAAAGTAATATGCACGATGTAAGACCACACAAAGCTGTTTCAGCGAAAATCAGAAGATTTTGCCCATTGAGACTGCCAAGAAATGTTAACAAGCAGAATAAATTGAAGTTTTGGCATTTTCTTCAACATACACACACAGTCCACGTGGTGGGTATAGCAAGGAACTTCTGATGCTACTTTTAGAAACATACACAGAAAGTCTACATTTCAGCATTCAACCTGCTTTCAGGTCAAATGACCCAAACCCACTCTCTGCCAGCACTAGAGGTGAGGAATATCCACAATCACTTTAATTCATTTAGAAACAAAAACATTAAAAATAGGGACGAAACTATAATAATAGAGGCTTTTTTCCTGACATTTTACAGAAAATAAGAATTATTATCCCAGAGTCTAAATACCTATGAAAACAAATATAATTATAAATTATTGTATGATTATATCCCTCCCTCATTCAAATGCTTCACAATTGAAAAGTAGTAAGAGGAATGATGAAATTACAAAAAATTGGGGTGAAAGAGAGTCAAATACAATTCTGTTAAGACTGATCACCACATGAAATACAGTCACTACCATTAGCTCGCTGTTTATTGTGAACAAATACCAAGTTTCTTTTTCAAATGTAGTTTCCTTTAACATGCCATGCCTGTTTGTTCATGTGGAGATGATGTGTATACTTCAAAAGATTGCATTTCTAATGCTGGGAGACAGACATTAAAGTGGTTCTGGGAAAGCATCTACAAAGTTTTGCCTATTTACATCACAGAGTAGTAATCCATGATAGAATTGTAGAGTCATAGAATAACCAGGTTGGAAGAGACCCACCAGATCATCAAGCCCAACCATTCCTATCAAATGATGTAATATCCTCTGTCATATCCACTTCCTCTTTCACATTTAATGGTTAACAAATCCTGACTGGGAATCAGGTTTGTATGAAACAAAAGTTTTCCATAATAGGAAAAAAACCCATGCTAAACATTCATCTGTTTCGTGTTTTACCTGGGGTATCCTGCCTCCCATGTTCTAAATGTACCTAATATCCTCAGGAAACAGCACAACATTAATTCCAGTCATCCAGTTATCTCCACCTAATAGCCCCCTCTCTTCCCTTACTCCCCTAAGCATGAAGACAAATTATATATGGCTTTTAAATTCATTCTTTTGGTAATAAAGAAGCTTATGTTATCAGTTATTGCATGCATTAAACCATTGTCCCCTGGAGGTATGATTTTCCACTATACCCTGTCCTTATTTTAGCATCTGTTAGACTAAACTATATTTACAATCTCCCCATATACTAATATCTGACCCTTGGCCTTGAGCTAGGAATGCAGATCCCCAGCTTCATCTGATGATTCTTGTTTTCCTGTAGTTGCCTCTAAAAGTAAATTAAGATTAGTTTGCTTTCAGGGTTTATTGATTAAGCGCTGTAAAGGATGGTTGTTGTGAATGAATTTAGGTCATAATCGCTTAAATAGGTCTCAGGAGCAAGAATAGTCATTTTCTTGCACAGATAGTTGAAACCACATAACCACATATACAAGATAAACACCCACAGGTTTTAGGGCTAGATGATGCTTTGTGGTACAAATAAACACCACACAGAGAAGCACATTTCTCCCTCCTTTACAAACTCTCTCACCACTTTCTTTTAAGCTCAGGAAAGGAAATGGTGGTGATCCTAATCTCCAAGATGTTACTGTGCGGTCACATATTTTCTTCTTACAGAGTGGCTTTCATCAAGGATCTCAAATTACTTTTCAAACACTGATTAATCCCTACCTGGAAGATAAGCAGTCTCATACACACAGGAGGATACAAAGCATTCAACAGCTTATCCAAGGACACAAATTTCATGAGCTGTAGAGCTGGTAACTGAACCCAGCCTTGGCTGCGAAGCAGGATAGGTGATCTCCAGAGGACTCTCTGAATCTATACTATTCTGCACATTGCTGTGCAAGCATGCCAGCCCTAACTCAGAATAATTTTATAAGCACCTTTGCACAACTATTAAAGAAAATCATCTTAAGTTTCAAAACAAAATTCATACATCCTAAGGAGCAGTAGTGGGGAGGAAGATGGCCTAAGGCTGAAAAGACATTAGGTTGGAGGAGGCTGGATAGTATGGGCCTAGCAAGAGTTCAGGGCTTAAATTGGTTCCTGCTGAAGACAATAACAGATCATTTGTTATCTCCCAATATAGCTAAATCCTAGATCAAAACCCAGCCCCCAGGGAACAAGCATAAATAACAGGATTTCCACTGAAGAACACCATTCTCTAACTTCTAGATAGTGAAAGGACTGCAGTGGAATCATGAACTCAGTGTTTATGTTCTGTATTCTATGAAATTCTGCATCATCAATGCAAAACAATTAAGCGCAATACTAAAAAAAAAAAGAAGAAAAAAGGCTAGAACTGTCATTTAAGATGTACACAGTATCCATTTCTGAAATCTGTGTTTACTACTAAAGTTACTTCTCATGAGCTAAATATGTTTGGGAAGTACCCGTCAGGTATAGGCAGAACCCCGTGCAAATATGTAAAAATACTTAGTACATTTATAGATGAAGACACCTAGCTTGCGTAATAAAGTGCTGTTTAAACTTCAAAACTAAACAGGATAAAACACATTAAAATCTGACAAACCAGATTTTAAAGAAGCTCTACTAGGCAAATAACATTTTTAAATATGCAAAGAAATACAAGTTCAAGAACATTTATAAAATATTAGACGAACTACAAAAAAACAGTGCAGCTTATTTGAATACTGCTTTGTTTAATAAGCAAATTGCTCTAGTCTTTCATTTCCACAGTAAAGAGTTCCTGAACATCTGCTCTGCCTTGCAATGCCTGACATTTTTCTCATCCTGTATCAACAAGAAAACCTCTTGTGACCAAAAACTCAACCCACACACCAATTCCTCAACCTTCCTGCCCTCTCTGTCCATGCATTGGTTATGCTGTCCTATTTTCTTGCCTTAAGTTCATATGCTTCCTAGTAAGCATAGTTATTAGACCCTTCAGCACAAAGAGCCGGTTTCAGGTACCTCTTTCAGATTCAATATAGATTTCTGCAGTGCATAGTCAGTAAGCATGACAGAAAGACTAACTGCAAGTGAACGGATAATATGCCAGTGCTCCTCAATGTTCACTGTGCAATCCTGAATTCCACTTACTCCTGCTCCTTTGTCATACAGGAGCAATAAAATCAGAATTCATGACAGGACTTTTTTTCTAGCTTCTTTATGAACCTAACGACATGGGGCTTATACAAAATTATCCAAAAAGTGATAACTAAATTTTGCTTCTCACTGAACATTCTGAACCCAGCTGTGCTGGCTGACCATCATGTCTAACAAGATCCAGTTCAACTGAACATTTTCTGGTTATGCTTAGTATCATTTTTTTTCAGAAAGTACAGCAATTTGTAGAACGCATTCATTATTATCCTAATATCTAAAAAATCTTTAGGTGCTACTGTGAAACAAAACTTGAGAAAAGATGCAATCAATAAGTATTTCCAAACCAATATACGAGAAACAGCACTAAAGAGAAATTTGAGCTGACATTTTTTGTACGGATACAGGTGTTGACACTCATCCACCCTTCACAGAACAGCAATACGAAAAAAATCTACATGCATTATAATGCAATTTTCCATTTCACTTGGAGGTGAAAGAGCTTATTTGCCAATTCTTTGAGGTTTAAATATCTTGTTTCTAATCAAAACTCTTTGAAATATTAAAAAATTTTAAATTAGGTAGCCTCTCAGTATCTTCTGTAGTACTAATGGGCTGATAATTGATTTTTCTGGCTTCAGAAGATGATCCCAGGTATCATTTGAGGCAATCAACAAATCAAACCCATTTGGTTTGGTGCACTTTTTGTCTTACTCAAAAGAGAACATATTCTATACATATATACACACACAGAGAGGCTAACACTTCAAACTGACTGAAAGAGTACCTGCACAAAAAAACCTGTGTCACAAGACTCCTACATCAATGATACTCAGTAAGAAAAGATGTGAGGGACAATATTCAAGGGACAAAGGATTGACTAAGCATCGTTCCTCATCATTACCCTAATATCTACATCTGGAAAAAGCAGTAAAAGCCACTCACACTTTGTTCTCTGGCAAGGTTCAGCCAAACATCTCCAGAAAGACAAGTATCTAGAAAAGCCCCTTCATTGCTCTCTACTTTATGCTCTTCCATTTCAGGATCTTTTATAAAGAAGATCCTATTGGGTTTTTTTCATATTATATTCTCTAACCTCAAATAGAACCATTAGGGTACCTTCCCCCTTTGCAAAACATGCCCACTCTTGTTCATTAATAACTGCATTGACTTGATTTTTCTAGAAATGAGAACACACAACACTGGAGACCCTCATTCACCCTTTGTCTCAGAACCTACTTCTCCTCCAGTTCTTCTCCAAACACCACCATTTGGTTGACTTTCTGCAGCACAGGCTGGTCTGAGTTTCAATACGAGATGCACAAAGCCAGCTTCACACATGGCAGCAGAAATACACGTAGCATATAAGAATAAAAGTCCAGACACACAATCAAGGTCAAAAAACCTACCATATATCAGTTGAAATTGTTCCTGTGGTTCAGCATGCTAAGCTCATGAAATAAATAATCTTAGGTTAAATCTCAACAGGTCTTTTTGCAGAATATTGTTACTTCTGAACAGAGCAGCATAAGAACTGGCTCGGGGCAGCTAGCTTGCTCAGCTGATGCAGGGTAACTGGATGAGCAGATGTAGTTTAATCAGGTGTCTTAAATGCGTACACTTTTTCTCCTGCTACATGTGTGATGGCATACAGCATGTGTATATGCAATGTAAAATATATAGCACAAGTTAATATTTTAAGGAATTATCCTCAAAAATACTCACGGCAGGTTTGGGCAAATATCTGAGATCATGATGGCACTAAAGCCTTGTTATACTCGGATGATTTCAGAGAGCTCTGCCTACAGATCCCTCAATTATTGTGGTTCAAGATCTTAATGCTTATTACTTAAATGCAAGCTTCTTAGATGACAGAAAACAAACAGCTGCTCCCCCAAGCAAAATACTTCACTATTACAAAGATATTTAATTTTCCCTTTGTTCTTAGTCTTGGAGAAGAGGGGGAAGGAGCTGAAATTTCCTGGTCCAAGTTACTCTCATCATGCTGCATCAGAGCTGGCTAAATCAGTCACGCTGCATTACGTTCCATGGCTGATTTAGCCTTGTATGATGAGTCACTGCAGTCAAGCGTCAGCAGAGAGATGTGCTACTTAAGAAAAAAAAAAAATCAGGGCAGGTGCTGTGTGGCTAATTTTGCCTTTAATATACATTTAATTTTTAAGCATGGTAAGCATTTTTTTGATCAGCTGTGACTGTTCAATAAATTGTAACACTCATCCCTGTTCTTTATTAATCTGTGTCTGTGGGTCCCCAGTGCACACGGGACTCTTGCACTAAGCTCTGTGTATTTGCATGGGAAAAAACATTGACAGTGTTCTCTGTGTTCTCTGCCATCTCAACACATCAGAGTAAGCAGGGGAACGAAAGAGCTCAAAGCAGTAAGAGTCTACCGTAGGATTCCCAGACCTCAGATTAAATAGCCTTCTAAAGCATCAAAACCTAAAAAGGTAAAATAAAATAAAAAAAGAAGTTTTCAAAGTTATGGGGATGAAGAGGAGGAAAGCTGAGAGAATTAAACATAGGGGTTCTGTCAGTTAATAAGATGAGCAGAGAAGTCAATTTTAGTGACCTTGATATCTCACCATTCTCTATTTAGGCAGCCTCGTCTCTGTGGACACAAGGACTTTGACAAGAGTTCCCTAAATCTTCCTGCCCCAGTAAAAATGACAGTGACAAGCCTTCGTGTCTAGCACATCATCTATGCACTATGGAAAAGCAGATGAAGAACAAACAGGTCACTGGCAGGCTTTAATGGAACATGGACCTCACTCTGGCGGCAGAAGAGGCTTTTCAGCATTTCAAGTAATGTTTTGGTTTGTGTTTTTACAGCATCCATAGTCTGTATTTTGATGCTCACAGATCACAGTATAATCCTGGAAAACTATATAAATCATGGTCCAAAGATAGATCTCCTCCTCCCCTTTTTTATACTGCCTTCATTTCCTACTTCCTCTCATTTTCTTTTAGATGCCTGTGTAGATTTAGATTAATCTTAGGAATGAAATGTTACATTGAAGGGTTATATTAATGCCTGTTCTAGCCACTGCATCCTACTGTAATTCATGTACATCAGTAATAAAAATAATCATCTGGGAACATACAGACAGGAATGAATTTTTTTTCTCTGTGACTGTCAGCACATTTTCATTCTAAAGAAAACTAAGAAGAGTTCTAAAAAGATGTTTCAGTAGAAAGCTTTAATGGGAATATCTCTATGCAGCTAATCATTCTAGTTCACTAAAGACACAGTTTGTTTTCGGTCTAAAATAAAAAGAGTGGGAGAAGTGCAAAACCAAAATATTAACTATATTCTGCGTATTACTTGCCTTCATTATTACTTCACAGTTTCTAGTTTAAGAAGCCAGAGATCAGACTTTTCCACATATTGCAGAACCTATTCAAGTACCACTTAATCACTTGCCAACAGCTAAAGGGGTGCTCCAACAAGACCTAGTCCTGTCCTCTTCACATGAGCATAATGTATCAGAACCCAGGTGCACCACTTCTAAAAAGCAGAGTTCGCACCAATTTTTCCTACTGTTAGGTCTCATTTAAGCAACCTTCTAAAATAAGCATATTCTAATTGAACTTCTCACAATACTTGACAGCATCTTTTGCTGCAGAAAACTTAAAATGCATTTTCCATTTCTAAAAAGGCAGCTAGGAAAAATCATTTTAAAAGTTCATCTCAGGCCATAAAATATCAAAGATTTTCTACAGAATTAATATGCATGATGTATATCAAACAAGCAGGTAATAATTTTTAACAATATTTATTTACAAGATGTGGGGGAAAGGAAAAGAATTTTCCTTTGCTTCACTACACAAACTGACATGAACAAGTAATCATTCAAATGCTTTTAAGAGATGCAGTCTTGCTTGTACAACTCTGTGGAATCACAGAGAAATTAATGTAGATTACAGCAGCAATACAGAAGCTATAAATACACACACATTGCCAGTCACATCTGGTGGGGTTTTTTTAAATATAAGATCATAGTATTGATATATTTCTTCTTGTGGATGATTTAAACAGTTATTTAGGATGTCAGGATTAAAAATAGTCTTTTAAAGAGCAGGTAAAGGCATGATTCCCTGATTCTCTTTACTACAATTTCTAGACATATATTTCACCTCAGAAAAAATCCTGCTTACTTATGGACTATCCCAACCCTTGATCAAAGATAAGGCCTTTAAACAAATAGGAAGCTTAAAATAAATAATATTATCTGGGAAAATAAAATCAAATAACACACCAATTCATTCAAGCAATTGTTTTGCTAGAAAGGATTAATTTCAATGCAATTTGAATTTCAAAATTAGTCTTCCTAAGTTTCCTAACTGTTTATGCTTATCATATCTGCATTTTCCAGATGACTTTGCATTTTTTACTGGTTTTCAGTTAAACTGAGAAAGGAGAGGGATGGGGTTAAAAATGAAAGATGCATGTTTTAATTGACTTGTTCTCAAACAAGCATACAGCAAATCTTCCCTCTCCTATCTCAATCCAAAAAAAACCCCTGATCACTTGTCATTTCACAGCTTCATCCAGCTCAAAATGGGAAACATTTCTGAGCTCTTAAATTGTCAAATGGTGACACCACTTGCTGCCTAGTTTTAATGATTATTCTCCTAGCTTCCTTTAAATTCAACAGTTCCTGACATACTGTCTGCCCCCTCCATGACCTCAAATAAATATCAAAACAAAAGGAAAATATATGGAAATCCACTCTCATAGCAAAAACTTCTTCACAATTGAGTCGAAGTCACCCAGGCTGATATTATCAGAGGAAATCCTACATCTTCTGACAGAACTGGCAGAGGAACTATAGAAGTATCCAACTAGGAAAAGATCTCTGTCTTAGTCCAACCCACTAGGCCATAAGGGTTAACTTCAAAGTTGGATTTAGTTAAGTCAAAGCATCTCATTCCCACAGAATTTTAGCTCCCAAATCAAGTGATATAACTCAGAAAGAAAGATTTCACATTGCAGAAAGTTGATTTTGCATTGATCTTCTCTTGTTTTCAACAAAAATACCAACACAGCATTTAGAGACTAGCAGCATTTACAGTGCACAGTATGCAACGATCCTGTTTGGTAACACCTTTATTTAATACCTGTATGCTGCAAGCCGAATATCAACACATCCATTTTCCAGAGGAAAGTAGCAACTACTAGCCCATATAAAAGACTCTGTTTTATGTAGTCAATATAGACAGTCAAGGTGTCCTTGTCTTTTTTGCAAGCTGCCTCAATAGCATATGTGGCAGATGGAAACCCAGGTGAGCCTATACCAACCTCACATTCTCTTCTCCAGTATTTCAGGGCAGCTGTGCACGGTACAGCTGTTCTCTAGCCAGAGTTAAGCTGCATGAATTGCACTTCCATTTACACGTCTCCACAGATCAAACTAACCCTGACAATATACAGCAGCCATTTTTTCCATATAAAAAAGACCATTTTCTTGAATGAATTCTCCAGTGGGGTGGAATATAGTAAGATTTTCTTAAACAGGGGACAAGAAGGTCTCCTCTCTTGCCCATTATGTTTATTGAACTTTTTTTGTCATATATCAAATATCACTTTCTAATTCCCATTTATGTTTTTCAGTAGCTCCGAGTTCTTCTGAGGAAAATGCTGCACCAGTTTGTTCTTTAACTTCTAAATTTTTTAGGCATCTTTTCCCCCCAGTAATCTCAAGTGAAGGATAATAATTGGCAAAGTTTTCTGTTCTATTTATCTATGATTAGATTGTGCTGAGCACAAAGAGAGTAAGTTTCAGAGGTGAAATTGGCTACAATCTGGACTTACTCAGCAATTTCTGAAGAGTTCTGAATCATTCTGCAATTTAATTTAAGTTTGAAGTTGTGAGTATCAAGATAAAAACATGGTCCAAGCAAGAAGAGAGCATGCAGCATTATGCAACGCAAGGATTTGGCCCAGTACACATTTATTTCTTAACATGAGCAGTAGACTGTGTAGCAAACCAGGACCTTTCAGAATGAGATGAGCACAGCAAGATATATACCTTGTCTAGCCAAACACCTTAAAACAGCTCTAACAAATGTAACTTTTTAAAGGTAACACCACAAAACCTTTCAGAGCAGTACATAACACAACTCATCTTTATTAGGAGACAAGCATCATTTTTCATGGGGGAAACTAACTGTATCCAAAAAGGACAGGAAAAGAGAGAGATAGATCGCTTAATCCTTCCAGAGACGGAGGTAGATCTATGTGAAAGCCAGCACGGAAGAAGGCATGACAACGAGAGCTGGTGGTGAAACTAAAGGGAGATGTTATAAGCAGAACACTTGAACATGGAAAGAAAAGGAACTTGAGAGTAAAAAGATACACCAGACGCTTCCAGCTTGGTAATCCAAGCTTGGTCTGGGACAGTAATAAATTCTTACTTTCAAAAATCTACTTGACTATCCTACCACATAGACAAATCTCTAAATTGTAGCTGCCAAATTAAATTTTAAAAAAAGGTTTTACTTTACACACTGAAATATATCCCGAACCTTCCATTTAGCTTGATGCATCTCAGAAGCCATTACCACTCTTGAAACAATATTACAAAGTGCACAAAGCTATTTATCAGGACATAATCAAATACCAAAATTGGTTCTGATGGAAGAACATGTAACTGCTCACCCTANTTAAGAAAAAAAAAAAATCAGGGCAGGTGCTGTGTGGCTAATTTTGCCTTTAATATACATTTAATTTTTAAGCATGGTAAGCATTTTTTTGATCAGCTGTGACTGTTCAATAAATTGTAACACTCATCCCTGTTCTTTATTAACCTGTGTCTGTGGGTCCCCAGTGCACACGGGACTCTTGCACTAAGCTCTGTGTATTTGCATGGGAAAAAACATTGACAGTGTTCTCTGTGTTCTCTGCCATCTCAACACATCAGAGTAAGCAGGGGAACGAAAGAGCTCAAAGCAGTAAGAGTCTACCGTAGGATTCCCAGACCTCAGATTAAATAGCCTTCTAAAGCATCAAAACCTAAAAAGGTAAAATAAAATAAAAAAAGAAGTTTTCAAAGTTATGGGGATGAAGAGGAGGAAAGCTGAGAGAATTAAACATAGGGGCTCTGTCAGTTAATAAGATGAGCAGAGAAGTCAATTTTAGTGACCTTGATATCTCACCATTCTCTATTTAGGCAGCCTCGTCTCTGTGGACACAAGGACTTTGACAAGAGTTCCCTAAATCTTCCTGCCCCAGTAAAAATGACAGTGACAAGCCTTCGTGTCTAGCACATCATCTATGCACTATGGAAAAGCAGATGAAGAACAAACAGGTCACTGGCAGGCTTTAATGGAACATGGACCTCACTCTGGCGGCAGAAGAGGCTTTTCAGCATTTCAAGTAATGTTTTGGTTTGTGTTTTTACAGCATCCATAGTCTGTATTTTGATGCTCACAGATCACAGTATAATCCTGGAAAACTATATAAATCATGGTCCAAAGATAGATCTCCTCCTCCCCTTTTTTATACTGCCTTCATTTCCTACTTCCTCTCATTTTCTTTTAGATGCCTGTGTAGATTTAGATTAATCTTAGGAATGAAATGTTACATTGAAGGGTTATATTAATGCCTGTTCTAGCCACTGCATCCTACTGTAATTCATGTACATCAGTAATAAAAATAATCATCTGGGAACATACAGACAGGAATGAATTTTTTTTCTCTGTGACTGTCAGCACATTTTCATTCTAAAGAAAACTAAGAAGAGTTCTAAAAAGATGTTTCAGTAGAAAGCTTTAATGGGAATATCTCTATGCAGCTAATCATTCTAGTTCACTAAAGACACAGTTTGTTTTCGGTCTAAAATAAAAAGAGTGGGAGAAGTGCAAAACCAAAATATTAACTATATTCTGCGTATTACTTGCCTTCATTATTACTTCACAGTTTCTAGTTTAAGAAGCCAGAGATCAGACTTTTCCACATATTGCAGAACCTATTCAAGTACCACTTAATCACTTGCCAACAGCTAAAAGGGTGCTCCAACAAGACCTAGTCCTGTCCTCTTCACATGAGCATAATGTATCAGAACCCAGGTGCACCACTTCTAAAAAGCAGAGTTCGCACCAATTTTTCCTACTGTTAGGTCTCATTTAAGCAACCTTCTAAAATAAGCATATTCTAATTGAACTGCTCACAATACTTGACAGCATCTTTTGCTGCAGAAAACTTAAAATGCATTTTCCATTTCTAAAAAGGCAGCTAGGAAAAATCATTTTAAAAGTTCATCTCAGGCCATAAAATATCAAAGATTTTCTACAGAATTAATATGCATGATGTATATCAAACAAGCAGGTAATAATTTTTAACAATATTTATTTACAAGATGTGGGGGAAAGGAAAAGAATTTTCCTTTGCTTCACTACACAAACTGACATGAACAAGTAATCATTCAAATGCTTTTAAGAGATGCAGTCTTGCTTGTACAACTCTGTGGAATCACAGAGAAATTAATGTAGATTACAGCAGCAATACAGAAGCTATAAATACACACACATTGCCAGTCACATCTGGTGGGGTTTTTTTAAATATAAGATCATAGTATTGATATATTTCTTCTTGTGGATGATTTAAACAGTTATTTAGGATGTCAGGATTAAAAATAGTCTTTTAAAGAGCAGGTAAAGGTATGATTCCCTGATTCTCTTTACTACAATTTCTAGACATATATTTCACCTCAGAAAAAATCCTGCTTACTTATGGACTATCCCAACCCTTGATCAAAGATAAGGCCTTTAAACAAATAGGAAGCTTAAAATAAATAATATTATCTGGGAAAATAAAATCAAATAACACACTAATTCATTCAAGCAATTGTTTTGCTAGAAAGGATTAATTTCAATGCAATTTGAATTTCAAAATTAGTCTTCCTAAGTTTCCTAACTGTTTATGCTTATCATATCTGCATTTTCCAGATGACTTTGCATTTTTTACTGGTTTTCAGTTAAACTGAGAAAGGAGAGGGATGGGGTTAAAAATGAAAGATGCATGTTTTAATTGACTTGTTCTCAAACAAGCATACAGCAAATTTTCCCTCTCCTATCTCAATCCAAAAAAAAAACCCTGATCACTTGTCATTTCACAGCTTCATCCAGCTCAAAATGGGAAACATTTCTGAGCTCTTAAATTGTCAAATGGTGACACCACTTGCTGCCTAGTTTTAATGATTATTCTCCTAGCTTCCTTTAAATTCAACAGTTCCTGACATACTGTCTGCCCCCTCCATGACCTCAAATAAATATCAAAACAAAAGGAAAATATATGGAAATCCACTCTCATAGCAAAAACTTCTTCACAATTGAGTCGAAGTCACCCAGGCTGATATTATCAGAGGAAATCCTACATCTTCTGACAGAACTGGCAGAGGAACTATAGAAGTATCCAACTAGGAAAAGATCTCTGTCTTAGTCCAACCCACTAGGCCATAAGGGTTAACTTCAAAGTTGGATTTAGTTAAGTCAAAGCATCTCATTCCCACAGAATTTTAGCTCCCAAATCAAGTGATATAACTCAGAAAGAAAGATTTCACATTGCAGAAAGTTGATTTTGCATTGATCTTCTCTTGTTTTCAACAAAAATACCAACACAGCATTTAGAGACTACCAGCATTTACAGTGCACAGTATGCAACGATCCTGTTTGGTAACACCTTTATTTAATACCTGTATGCTGCAAGCCGAATATCAACACATCCATTTTCCAGAGGAAAGTAGCAACTACTAGCCCATATAAAAGACTCTGTTTTATGTAGTCAATATAGACAGTCAAGGTGTCCTTGTCTTTTTTGCAAGCTGCCTCAATAGCATATGTGGCAGATGGAAACCCAGGTGAGCCTATACCAACCTCACATTCTCTTCTCCAGTATTTCAGGGCAGCTGTGCACGGTACAGCTGTTCTCTAGCCAGAGTTAAGCTGCATGAATTGCACTTCCATTTACACGTCTCCACAGATCAAACTAACCCTGACAATATACAGCAGCCATTTTTTCCATATAAAAAAGACCATTTTCTTGAATGAATTCTCCAGTGGGGTGGAATATAGTAAGATTTTCTTAAACAGGGGACAAGAAGGTCTCCTCTCTTGCCCATTATGTTTCTTGAACTTTTTTTGTCATATATCAAATATCACTTTCTAATTCCCATTTATGTTTTTCAGTAGCTCCGAGTTCTTCTGAGGAAAATGCTGCACCAGTTTGTTCTTTAACTTCTAAATTTTTTAGGCATCTTTTCCCCCCAGTAATCTCAAGTGAAGGATAATAATTGGCAAAGTTTTCTGTTCTATTTATCTATGATTAGATTGTGCTGAGCACAAAGAGAGTAAGTTTCAGAGGTGAAATTGGCTACAATCTGGACTTACTCAGCAATTTCTGAAGAGTTCTGAATCATTCTGCAATTTAATTTAAGTTTGAAGTTGTGAGTATCAAGATAAAAACATGGTCCAAGCAAGAAGAGAGCATGCAGCATTATGCAACACAAGGATTTGGCCCAGTACACATTTATTTCTTAACATGAGCAGTAGACTGTGTAGCAAACCAAGACCTTTCAGAATGAGATGAGCACAGCAAGATATATACCTTGTCTAGCCAAACACCTTAAAACAGCTCTAACAAATGTAACTTTTTAAAGGTAACACCACAAAACCTTTCAGAGCAGTACATAACACAACTCATCTTTATTAGGAGACAAGCATCATTTTTCATGGGGGAAACTAACTGTATCCAAAAAGGACAGGAAAAGAGAGAGATAGATCGCTTAATCCTTCCAGAGACGGAGGTAGATCTATGTGAAAGCCAGCATGGAAGAAGGCATGACAACAAGAGCTGGTGGTGAAACTAAAGGGAGATGTTATAAGCAGAACACTTGAACATGGAAAGAAAAGGAACTTGAGAGTAAAAAGATACACCAGACGCTTCCAGCTTGGTAATCCAAGCTTGGTCTGGGACAGTAATAAATTCTTACTTTCAAAAATCTACTTGACTATCCTACCACATAGACAAATCTCTAAATTGTAGCTGCCAAATTAAATTTTAAAAAAAGGTTTTACTTTACACACTGAAATATATCCCGAACCTTCCATTTAGCTTGATGCATCTCAGAAGCCATTACCACTCTTGAAACAATATTACAAAGTGCACAAAGCTATTTATCAGGACATAATCAAATACCAAAATTGGTTCTGATGGAAGAACATGTAACTGCTCACCCTACACAACACTTGCTGTCCAAACAGATAGAGATTTTGCAGCTAAAGAGAGGATTTTTTTAAATTATTATTTTTTTTAATCATCAGTGCAGTCATCTCATTAACATGAGCCAGAAGGAACTTGACCTAACATAATATACTATGTCAGCAATGAACAAAAGATCATTCCCTTCTCATCAGCAACCATTTTCAATTAAAATTTCCACATTTGAATTCAAACATATTGCAAGAGACTTACTTTGGTGAATAACCTATCTCTCCTAAGCTAGTGAATCTTATGTGAATAAAAGATCAAGGCAAACCTGTAATTAATTATTCTTTCAGACAATCACATGCTACGTATGAACCAAGCGTGTAAAATACTGATGCTAGATCCTGGGCTCAGGTCCTTCCATGCCATTGGAGTAAAGCTTGTAAGAATTCCACTCACTTCTGTCTATGGAATACACAGAATTTCCCTTTTTATTTATGAACTTTTAGGTTTTTTATACTCCCTGTGTGTTAGTGTAACCTAGACTTGCTGGGCTCAGATGTACTCAGGGCAAAGACAATAACTAAGGATAATATTTTCACACTTGTTCAGCATTACAATGGCACTAAATCCATGGCCAATACTTTCAGAATTTCATGTGGATAGGTTGAAGCCAGAAAACACTTTATGAGAAGGCACTACTGAGCATACTGTCACCAGTACACATTTTCCAAGAAGATAGTGCAGTAAGTAACGGGGTCTAAGAAGTTTGGCGGAGAAAAAGAGGTCACACATGTTTGGCAACACATCATTAACTTGCTAATTACGCACTAATGGACATCTGATATTTCAAAACCACTACTTGATGCAATTACGTTCCACTTCCCTACATTAAAGATATAACAGCACTACATCGTCCGCCTGCTGCATTTTTGTACGTATTTTAAAGCCTATTTAGATCAGAATAAATTGATCACTTCTATCCACTATCAGGCAAGAGAAATAAAACTAGTTTTAGTACATAAAGAAATAAAAGTATACACAACTTTTGATCAACAACTAGTCATAGGTACTGAAATACTTAGGGTATTAGAAATAGCTGCTTACTGAAAGTTTTCTGCAGAGCCCTGTGGTAATGAATTACAAGATTTGAGTCAAAACTCTGCAGTTATGACAAATTCTAAAGAACGTCCTTTAGTCCCTGGTCTGCGGCATCACAACCAACACTAACAAAATAGCAATGCTTCCACATTTTACCTCATAATTAATTGCAAGTGTCCCTATGATGTTAGCTGGGATAGCAAGAGCACAGTTTGCCATGGCAGCCCCAGGCAGTAGAAAGTGTTGAAGCTTCCATCTTGAAACAGAACAAAAGAGGGAGAAAACCACCACATTCCCATACAGTTTTCCTGATAATTCAAGTGTACCTGAAAAGCAGCTGCAACCCTGTCCCCCACTGCCACTCTGGTAGATACTTTTATCATCATCTTTCTCCTAGCATTGAAAAAGTTTCTCTTGTTGCATGGTTTGCCCAGATGGAGAAGATACGTGCTTCCACATAACTTGTCTTTTCCTGCCTTCCTCCAAACATGGCAAACAATGCATAGCAGGGAAAACAAGGATGTCTTGCCTGAATGCCCAGAAAATATTTGCGTAAGTAACAACTGCTGAAGAATTCTGTTACTCTTGAGCTCCTGAATGTCTGTGTTGGTGGCATGGTCTTTACACAAACAGTCTTAGCACCTGGATTCCTCTTCTTCCACTTTCTCCTAGGGTTAACATACTTACTCCATGGGGTTAATACCTTTTACTGTACCAAGTAGAAGAGATGCTACCACAACTGACTTTTATTTACTCCAAGTGGCATAGGGGGGAAAAAAAAAAAAAAAGAAAAAAGAAACAAAGCTTCACAAAGGTAACAGTCTCCTATGGACGTCAATGCTTACTTTGCTAATTAATGTTGTATTTTATAATGGCATTGCAATCCCCATGGAGATACGGCTTCTACTCCCACATTCTTCCATTTTAATCTATAAGTGCCTAAATAACTTCAGAGCTCTCCAAGTTGTACAAAGGGATTCCTGATGCTGATAAACTGATGACTATTATCCCCCAACCCCTTCAGGGGGAAATTCCCAGGTTAAAGGCTCCCAAGGTAATACCCAAGGAGATGAATCAGACAACATGCAAGGAGCAGATGGTGGCACTGCAGGAAATCCTACAGAAGCCAGCAGGTCCCCATCACTGCCCATTCTGGCCGAGGTGGATTTTCTGTGTGGAGAGAGCATGTATTTACTTTAAACTCTTTTCCTTGGCCGGGATGGGAACCCAGATCAGCTTTCTCCAAGCTGGGTGGTCTCAGAAGGCAGAAGAACCATGGCTACAAACTTTCAACAGTGAATATGGATTTTTGTTGTTTTTAAATAGAAAAGTTCTGGCAGGACTGAAGAAGTGCCACCCAAGTAGCGCCTTTGTAATTTCTTAATTTTTAGCTAAAATATTAGTGCCTGTTAATACCAGACACATACAAAGCGTGGTGGGTGGCCCCAAAAGGAAGTTCCCCATTCTGTGTCTTCAGTCAGACAAGCCACCCTTCCCGCCTCCTCAGAGCAGCAGCTCAGATACAAAAGAGCATTCATACACCATCACAAATCCAGTTTTAAACCATATATTTAAGAACTGCAGAGTGGATCCAAGGAAAGAATTTAGCCCCAATGAAACATAAATTAAAACCCATTGGGAAAGGCCTGTTTACATCCCAGCCCCAAAGGGCTTTTTTCCCAAGTTACTAGCATCCTCAGATAATTTTGCTACCAGACTTTATTTATAGCTGGGGAAGATCTTAGATGAAAATCACATGCAGAAATCTGCAGTGCTGCCAGCTGGCCTCCAGAGGGAAGAAAGTGCTGTGAAACTTCTGGAATGGTTTAAAGCTCCAAGTCCCTACAAGGCAATTTGGATTACACGATGGCCCACAGCAACATGCTGTTCTTGAATGCACAAAGCATAAATATAGCAAATTGAGTTAATGGGTTTTGTACTGCATGTCTTGTTTTGTTTGCAGACAGAGCTACCAGAAGCAGCTTCCAATACCATCCAGCTTCTTTCATGGTTGTTTTGGTCCAGCTCGTGGCTGTTTATGCAAATATCCACTGTAGAGTGGCAATTGTAAAAAGCAATTGCAAATTAGCAAGCACTATCCAAGGACTAGCAGAGATTGCTTGGATCACTTTCCTCCTCCCAGACAACCATGTGAGAAAAGTCAGGATCAGACAGGACCTTAATGATGTCTGCTTTCCCCCTTTCTTTCCTGTCCTTTCATGTGAGTTTCTCAAAGCATGTTTCATCTGAGAGTTCTGATGCCAAACTGGCAGGTATCGGTCAGCATCCATCACCAACTAAATTCCAAGGGCCATGAATAAAGAGCACTGCCACCCATGGCAGATGGAGCTTCAGGGAGGAGGGTGTACAAGTCTGATACACCTACTGTAAGGCAAAAGGACAAGCTTAAAAGTCTAGTCTCATTTTCACATCTTAGTGAACTTACATCCCCACTAACAGCAATTCTATATGTTCCACAACCCTGAAGTGCCATACAAGCATAGCTAGACAAGGAGAATAGGATAACATCACCGGTCTAATTTAGGTTGTCTGAATGGTCAAGTATCATCCCTTCATATAATAATAAATAAGAAACCCATGAAGGCAACACGTTCATCTTCTCATGAAACAGCAAGTCCAGAGGGCTGAGACAGTGGTCAGACCTGCAAATGACTGCAGGCTAGGCAGGAGGTACAACAGGGAGCTGAGAAATGGGTCTTTAGGTCACACCATGTCCAGAAAGGCAGCCTAGAAACTGGCAGTGAGCAACATTCAGTAGATCAGGGTGTTGGATTATTTGCAATAAAACAGAATTACACCATGAACTGATGGTTCTGCTCATGAGGAAACCCTCACCCATGATCTTGAATCACGATGATTCAGCCCAAGAGGAAAAAATGCCACATTCAGAGGTGCACAGGCTTCTACAGTCTCACTTTTTCGGGGGAGAAAGGCCAGTAGATTTACCATAGAGAATCCCAGCCCGAGGATCCTGGACTCCAGACAGACTATTTGATTAACAAATTATTTCTGAGCAGAAGATTAGCAGATTATTTACCACATCACTCTGGGGCTGCAGAAACTAACTGGAGCTTCATCTGAGACTGCCTTTCCCTGCCTTTCCCAAGGAGAGCCCTGGCATACGTATACTTCTGTAGCACCAGACTCTAAAACAGGCCTCTCAAAAATGACACTGTATCCTACATGTGTTTGGTGTTTTGGTTTTTTTTTTTGGCACGGCTTTATTTTCTTTTCTAGATCAAAGATAGCAAAAAACCTTTCTCCAGTCTGTGGTGAATTGTTTTATAATCATTTGCTGGCAGCTGATACATTGAGCAATTGCTCACCCCTCACTGCAGGTGCAGTCTCATCAACTCACAGAGCTGGCCACCCTTATGCAAGCCTGGGTCCTTTCCAGTCTGCCCAAGAGTCCTAGTCCCTCTTGAAATACTCCAGGAGGCCTCATTTAATCTCAGCAGCTATAAAACTCATCCCTGTTATTTAGTTTACTGTGTGCAAAAACCCCACAGAGGTGTGGTTACAGTGCTGGGGAATGAGGGAGTAGAGAAAAACAAAATAGCCCAAAACCTACAGGGGGAGAATTAAAGCTTAAAGGAGAACGAAAGGAACAAAAAATTGTATAAAGGTAGATAGACATCACATAACCTGGCTATTGGTCTTGTAACAATGTACGTGGTTGTGAACTTTCCCAAGTTAATGTGCTTTTGCACATTAATCCATACCTCACCTGGCACTTTTAGCTGTGTAAACTAAAGCTGTACACTCCAGTTGTTTGAGAAAAATTCTCTCTAGGCTTGGCAGGCAGCACTGCTTTCAGGTTTCATAGCTACAGTTGAATATATTGCTCATCATCATTCACCCTGTGCATCCCAACATACATAAACATCCCTAAAGACTTTCCCCTTGAGGGACTAGCAGGACCAGACCATCAGATGGACAAAAAAGAAGGGGAGCTTCAGTGCTGTCTTCATCAGCTACAAGGAATGCAGAAAATCCATGAAACAATCTCTGCAAGAACAAGTATGTGAGCATTACAGGGAACTGGGTGTTAGGAGAGGGCATCATCAAATATGTCACAAAGCATTGGATGGTAGGTGGGAATCTGTGCTGGGAAACAAGGAACATGGTGAGCTCAATCGGAGTTTGGCATGTGCATTACTTCACTTCATTGACACTGAAGTAGTTTGAAAAACAGTTCTACAAGCAGATCAGGGAATCATTCCAGCTGAGTTGCATTGACTGCCTCTCCTGTGCATTATCATCTTCAAGCCTTAATCCAGAGACACTGCAAGACAAGACAGGGAATCTGATGTCCCATCTCCTGCTGATTAGCTGGCAGATATGTCAAGACGACCTGGGAGATTCCCTTTTAAATAAAAAAGTCAGTTGCCAGCACCAACTGATTGACATTAATGCAAATAAGCCATTCCAGAGTTTAATTCAACCGCACCACGTGTCAGCATCTTATTACTGAATTACATTATGTAAATAAATCTCCAAGAAAATGCAAATAGAAAAGAAGAAACCATAATCTCAGCAGGCATCATTGTTGAGTGCAGAGCCAGCTGTCAGTCCGATGCAGGAGTTATGCCTAAATTCCTGTAAAACAAGTTGCAGTCTTTGCACTAGCTTTCCATTTACCTCTACTCCCATTTTATTTACTCAGTATTAAGGACAGGTAGCAGCTTACTGAGGAAAGAGGAGCTAAGGGGATTCCAACACCCATCCCATGCTGCTAGCATCACTGCAACAACAGCCTCTGCCCAACACATGGAACTGCTGATCACTCTCTTGCAGCTCCATTCTCCCAACTCAGATCCGAATACATCTCTGTAAATCCAGGAATGCTTTGTTCTCCAAACTCAAATTGAAAAAAAAAAACAAACAACAGTTTGAAAGATACTAGTTTAATGCTTTCTTGGGAATATTGAAGTTGTTAAGCATTGAACTGTCCTGTTTAACTTCACAGACACAGAAATCACCCTGCCATCTGCTTTTGCTCACTCACTATTTGCTTAGTCTAATCTTGAGTTTTGTTTTCAGAGATCCAGGTCCAATCCTATTCATTCTCACTCTCCATGCATGGTCCAAGCCTTGGTGCTTTCTGCCTCCCACTTGCTTTCAATCTGTCCAATGCACTTCCTCTGCTGTTCTGTTCTTTTTCTGCATTGGACTGTGCTAAACCCATTTTTAAATCCCACCACTGGCTTCATTTCATCTACTACTCTTAAATTCAAGTTTCTTGCTCCTCACTGGCAACCCCCCAAAATCTCATCCTCACCCTTTACTCCCTGTATTCCCTTTAAGACCCCCAACCAGCTTCTCTCTTTTGCTCACTTTTGTGAAATCTCACCTTCCTCCCATGCATAAGTCTGCTATTTCCTACATGCCTGATGTCACAGTTTAGCCCCAACCTGGCCAATTTTGGCAGATAAAATTGAGAAGTCAAGCTCCCAAATCCCACCACTCCCAGGCAAATGGGAAAGGAAAAAACATTTTAGAAACTAAAACTACAGCTTTAATTAATTAATTAATGATAAAAATAATGAAGAAAATTATGGAAAACAATAAAATACAAACAAATATATGAGATATATATGAGATCTTTCAAATACACCAACAAATTGTAACAAAAAAATTGTGTACCGCTTTAAGACCAAGCTTTGGTGGTCTGGTTCATCCCAGACATTGCTTATTCGGATGTAATATCCACTGCCTTGCTCAACTCATGAGAATACTGAAGCAGGGACTGTGATTTCCTGTTTCATGAAGCACAGACTACATTATCAGGGCCTAATAAACACTGAGCAATGTTTCATTTCCCTGCAATTAGTTGTATCGTTTGACCCGTATTATGGAAAGGGAGGCACAAAAGCAACAGACAGGATTCTTACTACCTGTAAAAATCAATCAGATTCAAAAGCAGCATCCCAGGAATGTTTAAAGAACAATAAATCTTCAAAGACATCATCATAAGCTAAAGTAATCCTACTCTGGGATTTACATGCCTTATTCAGTCAGAGAAAGGAAATTTGGAGAAGCAACTTCTGTCAAGTTAGCTTTATCATGTAGAAACACTTGGTGACCATAGTGGGGAGCTAGAAGAGGGGCACAGAAAGGACAATTATTTTTTTTCCTTTTACTTTGCAACATGTTGCATTTATTTGTGCATCTCAATAACTCAGAGTCCCTTCCCAGTGGATGTAGTTGGTTTTGCTTATTGTAAGAAGAGTTAGGAACTCCAGAGGCAGAATTAAATGCAGGGAAGTTAACCCAAGCAATGAAACAAATTGGAAATGCTTTCATAGTACTGGGACAGCTAAAAACAAGATAGAAGATACTATCTAACCACAATTTTTTTGTGTGTGTCACTGTAAAACAGAATTGACACTAATGTTATCCTCAAAACCTGCAAACATGTGGTTGTATATTTGCTCACACAACGCCACATCCATTGGCTTTATCAGGGCTGCTGTGATTCTCAGCCCCTCTAGTCCACCAGCAGCTGATCCTTGCAAGCCTTTGCACTGGCAGTGGGAAACAATATCTCCTGTAGGACATCAGTTTTCACTTTGAACCTTCATTCGTGGGAGAGTAAGTCATGGTAGGGTGGGTTTTACTTCCACCTCATGCCTAGAAGGGCAACAGTTCTTGAGGGGAGGGTTCAGCGCAGTTAACTGCACTGATGTTAGCTGGATGTGTGTCACTCAAAGGGAGACTGAATAGTTTCAGTCTTGTTGCAAGACTAAAGAACAAGGGAAGAACACAGCAGAGTCTCAGTGGAGGAAGGATGAACATCTGGTCTGAGGCAGATGACACTTCTGCCATGCAAATCACTGTCTGTACAAGCTCAGAACAAAGGCTGCACACAGCAGATGATATCTAGGCTCATGCTGCCATATAAATGGGATCTGCTAAGAAACAAGCATGCCATTTTCATCTGCAGCAGATTTGTTTTATGACATGCTGCGCCTGACTGGGCTTCTCTGCTAAAGAAATGAAGAAATCCTGAAGCCAAGGACATTAGAAGGTGGGACTTGGTGCCTGCCAAGTCCATCTTTTCCCCCCTAGGATATACAGGCTCCCAGCTAGTCCTAGATCAGTCACAACACTTTGGGCAGTCTGCCACCTCAGCCCAGTCAGACACCAGCCAAACATCATTAGGAAAGCTACAAATCCATCTATTCAAAGATGTGAAAAATACACATAGTGCAATCAACTCTCTGCATCTGTTAGGGCTTTAGTTTGTGTCTATGTTTTCGAGTCACTTTACAAAGTGAAACCAGATTTAATCTTAGAGCAACCAATAAAGTATGGGGGTATGCCAAGAGAGATAGCAAGGACATCTGTGCTATGATATCAGCCACAAGCAGGTGAGCCATTGCATGAGGCCTCATTATATCCAAACAGTGCCGAGGTTATAGATTTCATAGCACCTGTAAAAATAGAAGTTTTGGAGGATGTGGATCTGGGTGCGGTTCAGCACAGAGAAGATGGAGATTGGGTTGCCAGAAGGAAGGGAACAAGGCTTGTTTTGAGAGGACAACAGTTGTGCTTCCATAATCAGGAGGCATGATGGGGGACAGCAATTCCCAAACTCTTTGGGAAGACATGACAAACACCTTTCATCCTGGCATCAAACTACAATTTCATCCATATTTCCTGTTGTCATCATTGAGATATAACAACTGAGGATTACAGAAGTGTTCAATTACATTTCCAAAGGCAAAACATCACCATTTCCCTAGCCAGTGTTTTCTGATACTTTAACATTCAAACGTAAAGAAAAAGGCAAAACGTAGAGAACTAACCTTGCATGGAAACTGCAGGGGGTTTGGAAAAGCCTCCTGCCTTTCCCTCTGCATTGCTCAACTCCTTTGGCTCATCAGTCCTTGATCCAAGCTGCATTGCCCTTAGGGTATCAGTATCAGTCTTAGAGGCTGGGAAACTTGCATGCTAAAGGGTTTGTTGGCCTCTCAGGCCAATTCTGCACAGGTAAATTGTTAATAGGGCTTCCGCTAGGACTTATGCTTCTGCATGGCAGCTAAATCAACCCTCCAGCTCTGTCAAGAACAGCTAAGCCCATACTGCCGTTTCCAATATGGGCAGAGGTCAGTCATAAAAGTGTTTCGTGAACTACCTTCCATAAAGACTTTGGAAACTCATCTTTGAGACTACTACTTTTTTGTCAGATTTGGTTAGCTGATAGTAGTCAGTGGCTCCCGAAGTCATGATGACATTGTACAGAGGGAAGAAATAAAGACATCTTTCCCATGAATTGTTTTAAGGACTCCGAGTTGAGTACTTAGGTTGAGGACTTGACAGGTGCTGCCCACACATGTACAATTTGTATAATCACTATCCAGTGGAGCAAGCACTAGATGTCTCAGTTGGCAGCTGAAAGTAGGCATGGAAGTCATAGAAAAGAGCTGTTTCTGAGCCAGCCATCACATGAAAGTAACTTTGTGGAGTTCTTCACATGCATTGTTAAAGTTGAATTGTTGCTTGAAGGTACAAAGCAGAAAACCAACAAAATCAAAACAGACTTTCAGAAGGGCAAGGAAATATGCCAACAAATACACTACACAGGGCTTCACCTTGTCAAGATTTTGGCATGCACAGACTTGAAGAAACAAAGAAAATCACCTTTTGCCACTCGTTTTAAGAAATTTCAGTCCTCTAAAAACATACTATGAAGTAGCTTGTAACGTCAAAGCTGATAAGCAGCCCCTGGACAGAAGACAAGGCAGCTCTCTGTTTTGCATCGTAATATTTTGTCACAAAACTAATCAACAACATTAATGAATAAGTTTACTTGCCATTAAGGGAAAGATATTTCTACACATGTTCTTTGCTCTGGCAGCTGTCCTCCCATAGACTGTATACTTCAAGTCTGGCCCCAGAGGAATGTATCGGGGGAAACATTTTTCCTTCAATATAAATAAGCATAGTTTTAGTTAACCTTGGGTGGGGAGGAAAGTAGATTACCCAGCTAGCTTAACTGTATAACTACACAGAAAATACACTGACATTTGGATTGACCTTTTTTTTATGTTTTCAGAAAATACAATTTACTTTGTCTTTCTGCTTCTGCCAAAGGTCTTCCATCTAGGTCCAAAATACAGAAGCTTGGACAGAAGGAATAAGATACAGCAATGCCAGAACATTCCTAAATATCCAAGAAGAGTTTTTTCCTCCCAATGTCCCTAGCAACTTCACATGCACAAAACAAGGCATTCAAGCCAAAACCAGCTTGGCAAGATGAAAGCGGAATTGTCTTTTTTAATAGAATATCACTTCGTTGCTCTGTTCAGCCTAAGAGGGCTGAGTGACAGACAAGACTAAGAAACTGTAGGAATGCTTATTGTCCAAACATTGACAAAAAAGTTTTCATGCACTTTTTACTTATGAATTCCCTTGCAGCATTTTAAGTAAGGGCTCCTCTGGACAGGGATCAGTGGAATTCCTAATCAAAACCACAACAAGGGGGAAAAAAAGCGCTACTTCTGCTTCCCAACATGAAATATTCAGTGTAAAATCCCATGAGCTGCAGCATAATGACATCATACTAATGGAAGAGGAGAAAACCTTCTAACAATTAAAAAGAGGCTTGCTGAGAAAACACAAGAAATTGTCAAGCTGTCATTAACATAGCAACCACAACACATTGGACAGGACTGTAGGCTACTGTAAACCCATTTGTCTCTTTAATGGGCTGCATCAGGAAACAATAAAAACTATAAACTGAAGGCAGTATTTCATTTTTTCCTTTTAAGCAGAGGGGTAACACCAGTTAAAAGGCACTACCTACCACCCATAGCTGCCCTCAAAGCCTGTTCCGAGTCTACAGCCCCACTCTTCCCTCCACAGCACCTGTGCAGCCTTGGAGCTGTTCTGAAAACATGACAGTTAGGTCACTTCAAAAAAGCATGAAGTTTGGCTCAATGCATGCTTCGTTTTCTGATAAAAACAAAATTTGCCTAGAACGGCAGCAAAATTTTTTCCACCTCCTGCATTTCCAGCAAAATTGTCAGCAAAAGGCTGGTTCCAGAGCTGTGACTGCTGACACAGTAACGCACACGGCAGGTAGAACGCAGCTTGAGTTTTAAATGCCAGGCTGAGCATTCGGCACTGGCAGGTACCGAAACCTTGTTTTGACTTTAAACTTGAGGAAATCTGATCTGGGAGTTCACTGGTGGAGAATAAATATGAAAGAAACTGATTTCAAATTGTGTCTTTTGAAATGATGAGTTGACAGGACAAAACCAGCAAATTCAATGAGTACCTGACTACCATTGGTACATTTGTTTAAGCAAAGATTGCTGCAATGTTCAGGAGCTACATAAAAGACACTGCAATACGCAATCAAGTTACAGGTCTGAAAAAACACCAAGAAACATCTAGTAACTTCCACAAATTATAAGAGTTGGGCAGACAGAAGAAGTAATTGCACCTTCTTTGAAATTCTATGTAGCTATCTTTAGTGTTTTAATCAAGGTCCCAATTCTTCCATCTTTCTTAACACCAAATTAATTTAATTAATTATTTATTATTTTCACTACAGTCAGATTAAGTTACTATGAAGTTAGAGTTAGGGGAATTAGAACCTGGCCCAAAACATTCTGAATCAGAAACAGAGACTCTATCTAAAGAGCATCATAAGTGGCTAAAAAAGAGCCCCTTTATTTCTTGGCATGATGGACCCAGCCCAGAGCTGGAGGCTAAGGTTTACTCACTGTGATATTTAGCCAGTGACCTCTCTAGGGCTGTGCTAATCAGACCAACTGAGCTGGATCACAGTTTGATGCAGAGAAATACAGATGGCTATTAAGGATTGGATTGCGACCAAGTCATTCACAAATGTTATCAAGCAATCAGACACCAGTAATTTCTGGGAAAAGCCCAAGAGAATAGGGTAAAAGGGAAAATATTTTTTAAATGGCAGGTTTTCAGTATGAACCTCCATATCACAGCCTGCCACAAGTGCCAGACTAGGGAGCGGCTCTGTATATTACGCACATAGTGCTCTGCACTGGCTCAGTGATCTGAATCAGGGTAGAAAGATCCAGAACGGATGCAAGAAACCTTTTGATTGCTGTGTTTTGTGTTGTGTCTATACCAACATGAAGTCCAGCCCTGGAGAGAAAGGTGGAAGAGCAATACCCAAACAACAGTACCCAAGAAGTATGCAAGCCAGATGTATTCAAGTCTTCATTGCTTTGGAGACTTGGAGCAGATCCAACAGTCAGCACAGCACCTCGATGTGGTCCTCAGTGCTTTAAGCCAGTATCAGCATTTGTCAGGTTTTGTATCCCACGAAAACATGTCATGTTTGGGTTGTATTTCAGCTTCGGCACTTTGTTCTTTTTCATAACTCTTCACACTCACGAACTCTCACTCAGCACGGTGCTCTCAGCCTTGCTCAGTCAAGTAAGAAGCACCAATTGCCTCTTTCTGACTGACTTCTCTCTAGCCCCAGACTCCCTGTGCTGCAGGTTGGGGATTTTTTAAAAAGCAACAAAAAACACTACAGAAAGACACCAAAAAGAGGATTAGTGTCCCAGTCTCATGGTTGTTTCATGTGTGTTTCCATGAAAGAAGCCAAGTTTCTCTCTTTCTTGTCCAACCATTTTCCTGGAAACAAAAACATTAAAACAAAAAAAAAAGAAAAAGCCCAAACACCCTTGAGCATAAGACTTCTAAAACAACCTTAGACAGGAAAATATATAAGAAAAAGAGACTGGCTTCAAATAAATGAGTTTCTGAATGTGTTAGAGCATTGAATGGAACATCTGGTCCCCCGGGAAGCATGCAGAACCCAGGCATGACTGGGAGAGCCATGTCTCCGGGAACCATGCCACCGTGCCAATAGCAACCCTTCACTCCTGAAGGTTTTATTCAGAAGGCTGTGGAGAGGAAACAGAAGCAGTAAAGTAGAGACCCTTTACCAATTGTCAGACATGATGCATTTGAGCATCAGAATCTATTCCAAAATCAAGAATAAATCCCAGGGAGGTCATTGCCCCAAGTATTCCAAATTACATCTAACAATAACACACATGGAATTCCCTCCGTCACTGCAGCCTGATCCATATCCTCTTCAACAGTCGTCCCTGGTCTTGCCTTCTGACAATCACTGAAAGATTTCCCTTCTCTCTGACCTGAGTTAGGATATGGGCTGTATGTGCCTGAAATGCACTTTTTCTGCACAATGTTGGTGAAACCTTGCAGTACTAGTGAGTTCAGCCCAGGTAAGTCAAATATGACATACTTCAACAGGATAGTGAAGTCCACATAAATAACTCTAAAATACAATTATTCCTGCAGTTCTGGACTACTTATCACAATTAAAAAGGAGACACACACCTCCACTTTATTGCCAGCAACAGAACAGAAAAAGTGGCATCAGATTAAGGTGTCTGGTGGGCAATCCAGGACACCCTTACTCAAGGGGAGGTGAAATGTATGATGCAATAAAGCATGGAATTGAAGCTGGCAGTCTGCCACAAATGAGGTAATCAGGAAAGATTCTGAGCAACTCTTATATCATAATAAACACTGATGAAGTGAAGTCACTTTGTTCCAAGAAGTACTTCCTGCTACAGCCTGAAAAGCCTCATGCAAGGGGTACAAGGTATGGCAATGTGAATTAACCGTGCTAACGGTCCTGGTATACACTGACCTAAGTCAATTGAATAAGTGGAATATTATTCCAGGCTTCATTTCCAGGAGAAACCATCTGACAGCTGTTACCTTGCAAATTGCTCTGTAGAAACAGGTGCAAAATGAGCAGAAAGAGCTCCATTTTTATTCCTTATTGAGCTGAAGCACCCAGGAAAAAAAAAAAGCTTCCCAAGAACTGTATATTCAGAGAGCTGAAAGGCCATGAAGACCTTTCAGTCTCTTCCACAAAGGAATGCTAGTAGCAGCCATCTCATGGTAAACAAGGTAGCCCTGCAGAAAACCAGACCTCGAGTGATGTATAGCTTAATTTCAAATTGTGAGGTCTTCAAAGACCCTTAGCTGGGAAAGCACTGGAAATGCAAAGTGCATTACCTAAAAACAATAATAAAAATATCTCCCTTCACTTTAGAAAACTACTATGAATCCAAAGAACAGAAAAGGAAAAAGCCAAATCCTCCATTTGAAAGAATGAAGCATAAAACGCTTAATTCAGAACATAATCACTAAACAAGAGAGTATTTCCAAATCAGCTTTTTGAAATTACACAGAGTAAGGACAGATACATCCAGATTCTCACCCACTCATTGTTTTGGGATTCTAAAAGGATCAGAAGGTCTATTTTAATGCTCAAAATCCCCCACAAAAAATCTCTCAAACACATTTCAAGCAGGCTAGATGGAAGAGAAAGAAAACTGATCAGATATGTCATGATTCAGGAAGATCTGAATGCAGAAACTTGTGAGCATTTCCACTGAATGCAAAGCAGTAATTAAATGCTTCCTTAGAGAAAAGAAAGGTTGTCCCTTGGACGCTTCTGTCAATCTGTATTTAACAGACGCAGTGGCACACGAGTGCTCCACTTCTTCACTGAAGTGACCTTAGCTGTCAGACCAGCCTGTCCTGTTCAATATCTCTAGCTCTGCTTGGTATGTTTTGTGAACATGTGTGGGGATGAGAAGACGTGAAAAGGAAAAGCATGATGAACAGGCAAACCATCAGCCGCAATTAAAAAATTAAACAGGTGTCCCAAGATTGTCAGCTTGAAGATGGAGCATCTACAATTAATTAAAGGGATAAGTTTAGCTGAAAAAGCCACTCTAGCTACTGTCAGAATATATGATTAATTTGGGATAAAATACCCAGCACTAACAGAAGCAGACGGCTTGGGGACACATATTTACACGATCACTTGTTACTTTTTCAAGACATTACCAGTGGCCCTGGGCTTAGTGTCAGTGCACCAAAATGTAATTCTCATGTCTTTTGAAGTTTCAGTCTTTCTGAGGCTTTCTGAAGTAGCCTCATGCGACATCACATCAGGGACTGGGAACAAAAAAACAAGCCACCTGTTGGAGGCTGCTGCCTTTCAGCCATCCATGGAGGTCACATGCTGGCTCTTAGTCTCAGTTCATCCGTCCATCTCCTGCAGTGACATAAGGGCATGATTCTAGCTCATCAATGGTGCCAGTCCTTTCCAAGAGATTCCCTGCCACAACAGCAGGTTCTGCACCCATTGCTATTCAATTGCTCTTACAATTAGTAGTTAGGTTAGAGGTTCTTTTTCCACATGATCGATATACTCTGCTATTGAGATGTTAAAAAGCATAACTATTTCTTCTTAATCAGAGAGACTGTTTTGTAAACCATTCAAGTCACATAACATGCACAACTGTACCTTGGAGTTTGAGCTTTCCTGCCCATCTGACCATGCCTGAAGTAACAACTGTAAGGTCCTCAAAGGCTTTCAGCTAAATAGAAAGACTGGTTTTACTTACAAGCCCTGACACTGAAGATGAAGTTCCCAAGATCACAGCATTTTGTCCCCCAGCTCCACCCAAGGCTCTCACCATTTCACGCAAGAGGTAGCATCAGAAAGCTAATAACCACCTCTTTTCATACCAGCAAGCTAACACACGGGACCTATAGTCAGCATGCCAAACCCCTCCAGAAAAGAGATTATTTCCCAAAGCACACCGCAGTAAAACAGCCATTGAATAGGACTTTATTGATGAAGCTGACCTCTGAATTTTAGTTTTTAACTTTATTCCTGAGAAAGCCCTTCTAACTGGAGGGATTAGACACAGCAAACATCCATGCACGCGCAGCTTCAGAACAGAGGGCATCATCCTGGTGCTAAGAGAAAAGTACTAAAAGAAAATAAAGTGGCAGTAGAAATACTTCTTGAGGAGGGTATCCCATAACTCCCTGGAGACAGTTGGTATATTTTATTTTAGCCTTAGGTAAAGAATGAAATGGACTAATTAGGGGACCCTTTGTCCCCTTTTCTAGTTGTGAGACTACCTCATTGCTTCCTTTTGCTCCCAAAGGTAGATGGATTTTTGCAGGCTTTCTGCAGTTCTAGCATTTTCAGTAATTAAACTTATCTCTGAGGCAATCACATTTAGGATTACTAGGTTTCCTATGTGCAGGCTAATAGGGTCAAAATGCTTAGCCGCCCTCCTGCCTGCCAGTTTATAGCATTTTGCTAATGGATCATTTCCTTCCATGGGGATAAGACATTGGCTATTAGGTGTTCTCTTGTTGCACTGCAATTTTAGGTGGTCAGGCAGCAATAAGAAGTGTTCTTGTTATATAGAAACTGTATTGCCAGACTAAATAGACTAAGAATAACCTTTTGCTCGAGTTTGCTGGAAAGGACTTCAAGGAAAGACAAGGAGAACTTCTGTAACTTGCTCAATGGTTCTCTAGTTTCCACCTTGTTTATGCTCAATATCTCATTTTTACAGCACTTGTACTAGCAAACTGCATCGCTGCTCAGTTGGCTACACTTAAAAAAGTTCATGTGTTGGAAGTTCAACAGGCTTCTGCATACTTTTACTCCTTTCTTGAGAAGCTCTGCACCTACAGTGCCTTTATTTCTTGAGTTTTATAACTCAGCATTAGAGTCTGACAACAAAAAATAACCAAACTCCCAAAGAATAAGACTGGATCTGTAAGTTCTTATTTAAAAAATTAGGAAAAGCAGCTATGATCACCTTCATAACCGTTCTGTTCTGAGCTAACTCACAACTGCATACGATGCTGCCAGCACTTAAAGCAATTTTACAGATAATTTCCTGAAAGGTTGTCGTTCTCCATTGTTTTTTGCTTTCACATCTTTTACCAACAGAAAACCAGGTTTCTCTGAGCATCAACTTGATCTTTGGGAAGAGGAAACCAAGTCTGGCTGTTCAAGCACAATCACGTTGTTATTAGTTAAAAACTGCTTCAAAGACAAAGCGTTGGGCACAGATGCACCCCAATATTTTCTGACCAAGAGTAAGAAAACGTGTATTTGAACATTAGCCCATGCATACTGAGTGAAGTGTTCAAGTTGAGCCCCGTCTAACTGTGACAGGTTAGAATATACTCTACAAGCATCTCTTTATCTCTCCCTTCCCATTCTTGGTTCTCTAACTATAAGATTAGTCTTGGGGGTTTTGTGTGTCAGTCTTCATATTCCTGTCCTTACTTCAGATCTCACCCTTACTTGCCTACAGAAACTTGCTGCAGCGATCAAAGGTTTGATCAAATTGGCATGTCTGTGTATTGAAAAGTGGGGGAGTAAAAAAGCACAGCACGCAAAGTATTCAGTGCTACAAAATAGAATCTCCACATAAAATTGCATCATTTAGTCTATGTTTGGACCACAGAAATTATTTCCTTCCAATCTCATCATTCCAAAGCAAGTTTTATGTATTTGTGGGAAACTAGAACCCTACAGTTATACTTAATACATCCTAGCCTTAATGTAAAATTGGATGACAGCGGCTTACCCCAAAAATGTTGATTTTCTGTTAGGAACATTTAATATTACTCATCAGACCCTATCAAGTGAATGAGTTAAAGTGACAGGGGTTTTTTTTATTATTTTCTATTAGACTTCAAGGTCATTACATTGCACAGAAAGTAATAACTTATCAGGCTCTCCACTTTGCACATACAGACTTATTTCCATGGGGTTGAAAATTTAATAGGTCACTCAAATGCTCTTGTTTTAAAGAATTTGATGCAATCAGTGTGAATTTCACATTTTTGCCTTTTTTTGAAAAGGACTTAAGATAACCAATCTGGCAGGGTTACCATTCTCAACAGCACAGGACAAGATGAATTCAAGTTAATTGGGGGTAAAATGAAGCACTTTGAAGTCTGTCTCTTGAGCTCACAAAACTGAAATAAGCACAGAGAAGATGTATTCAATTATCTGTCATTGTGAGATTTGTTTTGTGGAAACTGTAATACTCAATCCACTTGATCCTCTCACTGCCTCTGTTTGTGATCCCATCAGACCTCATGGGTTAAGCCATCTGGCTGGATCAGTACCTACAACTGCAGATGAACAATGAAACTCAAACTCGGACTTCATGAAAAGTGGTGCTGCTGGTTATCAGAAAGATATTCTTCCCAAATGAGAGTCATTTCACCAGCATCACTTTACAACCTGCTCTGCCGATTGGATTGCAGATAAAAGAGGAGAGAACAGGATTTTAGAGAATACTCAAGACTGAAGACTTAATCACTTATTTCCAAGATGTTTTCTGTAAGAGGAGGAATCAAACTCCACAGAGTAACTACTACCTGAACAATTATCATTTCCTGTGCTAATCTCTAATGCAAATTTACTTTCTATTAATCCTAAACAATTTGGTTGAAAAGTTAACTTGTCCATTTCACCCAAGAGTTGGCTGCATTTCAGCACTGGTTGGAACAACTAACCCACAGACAGCTGTATCCCAGCATCACAAATACGGATTCAAGTTGGATATACACTCCTAGCATAGATCTAAGCCTGGATGTGGGTGTGCCAAGAGCTCTACATAGGCTACCCAGCCCCAGCTGCACAGAGTGAAGGGCAATGGGCTGTCACAGGGCTCATGGATTAACTCTAGTACAGCACAAAGTGGAAGCTTGACAAATTAATATTTTTCATACCGCCTAATGGCACTGTAATATTAATGAAACATGCCGCAGTCCAGTCCAGGCATGCTTTTGACGGCAAAATAGATTTATCTTGCTGCGTACAATCTATGATTTGCTCTGGGATCTCTCTGAATGAAAGACAAGTCGTTCCCATCCTCTAAACATCCTCGAGGAGCGGCAAGACAAAGAATAATCATGCACAGACTTAGTTTTGAATAGTATCCTGATTTAAGCATCTTGTTTCTTATCACCCGTGTTGTAGCTTTCAGCAGGTGAGCTGATTTGCTTTCTCTGAGAGATCTGCACTCCACATTGAACTGGTCACCAAATTTTAAGTTGTTTATTTGTGAGTTGGTTGGTTTTTTGGGTATGGGGGCTGGGGGGGGGGGGGGAAGAGAGGACAAGGATGTTTTTTTTCTCGTTTTTTTGGAGTTGGCAGCTAACAAAACAATATGACAAGGTACCTCTTGAGAAGGAGAGGTTGTTTTCATGTCCAAGGTGTGTATACTGGACTCACTCTGCCACTTGGACAAGGCTGCCTTGTAACCTGTAACTTACTCATTGAACTCCCATTCACACCACGGAGGCGTCAGGTGCAGGTATGCCTGGAATATGAAATCAGGTCTGCCACAGAAGCTGGCAGAGAGGAAGGAAAAGCTGTGCCCTGTCATTTTTTTTCTTTGCACCTTTTGATTCAACCTGAGCTAAAGGCATCGCCTGCTTCTTTGCAGCTGCCTCCCACAGAAGGTCAGGCCATGCCCTAAACTTCAGGTCTGAATGTGCAGACTTACGAAATGTCTGGATGTCAAGCAGCCCCTCCAGGCCTCACATTCCTCTAAGGTTGGCAACTCCAGCACAGAGTGTTTGTAGTCCAGTTACAATCATGACTACAGAGCATAGAGTGGCAAACAGGCCGTGCAGCAAGGAGCCCTTGCTCTTTGAAAGCTACACTAGGGGTAGATGAGTACTGGCACT
This sequence comes from Piaya cayana, assembly GCA_013389865.1. Taxonomy (NCBI): domain Eukaryota; kingdom Metazoa; phylum Chordata; class Aves; order Cuculiformes; family Coccyzidae; genus Piaya; species Piaya cayana. The sequence goes on along the minus strand of WAAB01011635.1, from coordinate 338,536 downwards.
GCTTGAGTTTTAAATTTGGTAATCACCATTGACAAGGACGTAAAGCTATTGTTCCCTATCGTTACCAATGATAATTCCTCAGGGTAAATTATTTGGTACACAGAATCCTGCGACTCTAAGTTGCAAGCCTACATGTGATAACAAATCATGCGCTTGTTAAAGAAAATTGGCTTACAAAAACATATTAAGATGACCCCAACTCATAAAGTATCAATGGAAGGTCTTAATTTAAGTCCTTTTTTTTCCTCAAAAAATACTAAATGGTCGTTTTTCCCCTGCTTCCTTTATGTTGTTTCTCTTTGATGAGCAATAAATAAAAAGGCAGTTGAAAACAGAATCCAAGTGCAAAGCCCCAGATCTGAAAGGGACAAAGACTCCATCTGTCACCTAGAAATCCAGAAATCCACGTACCCGCACAGAGCCCACCTGCCAAAAAGGTTTTATGTTTATGTTAAGTGTGGCTTTAAGGAACAGAAATGTTCTTGCAGATAAAGGCAGCCACAAGAATGACTGAGATGCACAGACAATAATTCCCTCCTTTGATTTCCCCTGCTGTCACCACTATCAGTTAGACATCTGAATGAAAATCAGCTTAGAAACTTTGATCCTTTTTAAAAACAGAAAAACAAACTCTGTAATCCAGAAATCCTTGGAGGAATACAGAACATTAGCATCCTCCTACACAGCACCCTCAGTGCAACAGTGCAACACTGCAACCACGGGGAGAAACACTCCAGGTCCCTGGGCCCCTCCTTTACAGCACCGTGCCTTACACCAAGCAGCCCCAAGCCCATGACGGGCAGGAGGTGAAACACTTGAACACTTGTGGTTGTCTTATGCTCCTGTCTTCATCCTGTGCGAAGGGGAGGGCTTTGCCCTTCAGCCCCACTCGGAGAACAGTCGTCCTCATGGCTCACTTGCTTCTTTGCATATTTTAAATATGGGGAATTCAGGATTGATATTTCTCTGCCAGAGACTCAGAGGATTGAGGGGCCAGCTCTACCAAATAAGGTTTCTTAAATAGTTCAGCCTCTTCTACACAGTTATGTTGTTTTCCTCTCAGTATTTTGCTTCTAGGACACACACGCTGAAATATCAATCTGTTTCCCCAGAGCTCAGCTCTTCACCATCACCTTGAATACAAGAGATGCTACCATGCCTTTATTTTTATGTTAAATTAGAATAATTTTGTTTGGTTTGTTGGCCCAAGGCCAGGACCCAAGTGACGGAAAATGAAGATGCAAAGGCAGTGCCCCAGAGCAGAGATGAGAGGGACAGCTCTGTAGTAACATAATTACCCGTCCTGAGACAGTACTTTAAAGGACTTCCTTAAGGATCTCTGCACTAACTGTTCTTGGGTATTGACACCACAGAACTAACACCAACATTATGCACTAGATATAAGAAGACCCAAATTGCAGAAATATACCTACTTCATCACAAAAATATCAAAATCTGCTATAAGTCCAGATTGGAACCTGCCTACTTAATTGCACAGGCAAGCAGATGCAGTCAAGTCAGAGACTTACCATGCTGCCCTTCTGTCACCTGGCTATGTGCAACCTTCCCCAGCTGAGAGCTGAACTGGATTAGCTGACCCACTCCAGTGGGTACCCACTGGGACTGGGGTAGCAGTGTAGGGGTAGGAGAGTGAACCAAGCTCCCTTCTGAATCACAGGGGTAGAAAAGAGACACACAGGTCCAATTCACAATTATATCTCCCATGCTGGTGCAAAATAATTTCTTTTAATGGAGTTGGCCCTGACACATTTTAAGCAACTCCCCTGCTGCAACACGATCAGTCTCTGTGTCAACTTTGCAGGTTTTCTTCTTTCCTGTGACCTTCTGGGCTGGGTGTCTGCTTGCTCCATTAACCCATCTTTGCAGGACACATGATATATCTGAACTTTCCAACAAAAAGCCATCATATCCATGGCTACTCCAGACAACAGTTTTCCTCATAGCATCTCCCTGCACCCTTCAGGCAAAAGCAGCCATACTCAGGATGTAAGCAAATCATATTTTTTTCTCCCCTTTCCTAATGCAATAGTCCCTACAAATAGCGTTTTCCCTACAAAATCCAGGAAATGCTGTTGCATTTCTGCATGCCTTGGTGACCAGCTCAGCTACAACAAGCTAGCCCTGCTCTCTGCTGCATATTAGGCATCTCTCCCCTCTCAACAGGGCAGCTTTCAGGTATAATGCACACCCAGATGATGCCCTTCAGCAGGGTTACTGGAAACAGCCCCTTCCTCCAGTTCCTGTGACCCACACAGGAGCACTGGCCCCAGCGTGCCAGAGACTGAAGAGTGGATCTGAAAAACAACAGGCTTTAACACCCCTGCACCCTGACCATTAACTATAATTGTATTCCACATCAATCACAGGAGATTCCCCTTAAAGGTTATTAAGTATAATTTCTAGTATGCAAATAGTTCCAGCTTCATTAATGAATTTTTGGTTTCTAGTAGAAGTTATTCTTTGATGAATGTCTCCAGATGTCAGTATCTGAAAAATGTATCGGGGGAAAAAAATTCTCTCTGATACAGGGTAAAAAGATCCACTGGAGAGAGTAGGGGTTGGGAAAGATAGAAATATAATCAAAACAATTAAAATTCCTATCTCATGACCATTTACAGATGCTCCAAAGTGGCTCTAAATTAAAGGGAAATGTCATAGAACACTGATGCTTCTGCCAAAAAGCAGCATTAAAAATGACATATTCCAAACACCCTGAAGACTCTCGTTAAATCCAAGGACCAGGACTTTAACAGCCCAACCAAGACAAACAGAATGTGTAGATGAAAAAAAAGAAAAGCAGCTCCAACAGTCAGCTGCAGAAATGAAGGAGAGGTGACCAGAGAGAAGTTATCCACCAGAAAAACTAACATGAGACCTATGCATTTTTACATTTATTCCCACCAGATCAGGACCCTTTTCTATAATTTTGTCTTTAATGGATTCAGACCGTATGTTACCATGACCTCAGATACCGCCTTTTCCTAACCACAAATTTGTTAGCTTGATTGCTTGGTTGTGGGGTTTTGGTTTGCTTGTAGGGATTTTTGGGGTTTTTTTGTTTGATTTTTTAATGTCCAAAAGCTCTGATGAAAAGCTTAATCCAATATCAAGAATCACTGATTGAAGGTTCCCCCACACTCCAAGTCCCAAATCAACATAGTGAGAAGGTAGTAGGAGATGCATTTCCTTGCATTTCCACTCCTTCTCCTATTGTTGTTTCTCCCCTTCCCCCCTTATCTGCATGCTGGGAGAAACCTCTTTTGGAATATTTTTTCATTTATATTGCAAGAAACCTCTGCTGGTGTGCTTGGGTGGGGATCTTGTTTTATTTTTGTTTGTTTAATTTTTTTTATTTTTTTAAAAAGAAAAGGCCATCTGCCTAAACTTCTCCTTCCACTCAGGCTTACACTGAAGAAACTCAATTATAAGAAATACAATAAATATTTATTGAAGTGGTGAGAGCAATAGCATATGCTGAACACGCTCTGTTTTCCTGGATTTTTTCCCCCTGCATCAAGCCCTTGTTCTGTCAGAATTGTTTTCATGTTAGTATTAGTCAGTCACTCGCCATGTGTCAGTAAATGCAAAACATGCCTGCTGTGAGACAGAGAGCACGGGTGCCACTTTGCAGTTCCTCAGGATGCGAGCTGGCACAAAGACAAAGCACACACAAAGGATGACAGGCACCACAGCCTGCTTTTCCAAACAACAAACTGTGGAAATGATAATACCTTGGGAACGAGGTAGGGATGGGGCGGGGAGGGAAGAAGCACGTAGACTTCAAGAAGCGGAAGTTGAGCTGGAGAATGTAAGGGAAGGTTTCCTTGGCAGAAAGCAGACCTGCATGGTACAGCTGCTCAAGGAAAGCAACATCTGTGTGTGCGGTCAGGAATTACAACACGGTAGCAGAATCTATTAAGTGGCCATCTGTAGATAGTTTGCTTATTTACAGACATTTCAGTAGCACAGCTCATCATTACCTAATAAAGGTTGACGAACATGGTAGTATTATGTTACTGTAAAGTAGGCAGTCCTTCATTCCCTTTCCAGATGACAAAAAGCATTAACTCTAGACACCGCCAATCCTAGGGGCTAGGCACGGGCTTAACTGGAAGTCTCCCTCTCTGGCTAAGGACTAGGTTAGACCTAGAGGGGGAATTCATCTCAGGCTTTCTTCTGCATGGCACTGGCCAAATTGCATAGGATCCAACCTTGAAAGCACTTGGGCATTGCTCAATACTGCTGAGCTGGCTGCTGGCAAGTAGAGCTACAAGCCCTCTGCAAAGCCCAAGGACCACATCCAGCCTCAGGCATGTTCAGTGCAAGCACTGGAAGAACAATCAGCTCTAAAATCATCACAAGGGAAACAAGCCAAGCATCCAAAATGAGGACCATGGACCTATATGATCCAATCTCACATCATACAGAAAGACTGTGGTACAGTCCGGAAATTAGCTCAGCCTTTCAGCTTGCAGCATAGTGCCACAGCCAGAAGAAATTATAGTACAGGAAATTATTGTTGACTGGATACATCATTATTCTTTTACCATCTGTTACCTTCAGGTTAGTGTTTTTCATAGCTCATACTGATTTTCAGCATTGCATCCAATTTTTACTGACCAGAAGCTGAAGGGGGAAAAAAAAAAAAAAAACTCAGATCTTGATCAGGAGTTCACCTTCAATTCCCAGGGAAGATTTCCGTCATGAAAAATGCTACAGAATCATTAATGAGCAGTTGTACTGGAGACCTCTATTTAATCTCCCATCCATCAGATGGCACCTTTGGCATTGCAATGACCCAGGTTTCCCACAACACCTGGCCTTACATAGCGCTTCACCTCCTCTAAACATTTAATTGGCATAATAGATTAATGTTTATAAATTAGCTGACTTGGGAAAAAACGACCACCACATCCCACATGTCTAATGCCCCCTCTTTCAGCATATAGTCTTTAATTGGTAGATAGGAAACAGTTAATTAACCTCTTAGTGTCCAGGATTTTGCACTTTGCTGCAAACCTGCCAGGTCATGGGGAGTAGGCTATAAAACACCCTCACAGGTATGTATGATGGTTAAGACAGTCAACATCTCCTAACTCTCCTTCATGTCATCACTAGGTATGAAAGTGAATCACGTTCTACTTGTCGTGGGTGAAAATCATACACCCAGGCTGGTACTGTGGTTCAGGTGTCATGTGGTACCCTGATCTTAACCTTCAGCAGGCATCTCTAGTACAACGAACTTTACACGGCACAGTGATTATCAGTGTCATTATCACAATCATTTAGTGGGGTTTCAGAATAAATATATACTCAACCACTAAGGCATGAGTATTTGTCAACATTCACACCCACCGTTCAACCCACTATGCAGTCCATAAATTCACACACATATTGCCCTTTACAGAATGCAAACCAATTCACGCATTTACTTCTTATACAAGATGGACATCTTCCCAAAATGAAATCAGGGAAGGGACAAGACCAGTGCGGCCAAGTTGAGACCCAGTGGTCACACTGAAGAGCAAGAGGGAACTGCACAAGCAGTGGAAACAGGGCCAAGTAACCTGGGAAGAACACAGGGACATTGCTCAGTTGTGTGGGAATGGGGTCAGGAAAGCCAAGGCACAAGTGGAGCTCAGCTTGGCAAGGGAAGCAAAGAATAACAAGAAGGCTATAGGTGTGTAAAGCAGAAAAGGAAGGCTAAAGAAAGAATACCCCACAATGAACCAAAATAGTGACCCCATGTCAGCAAATGAGAAGGCTAAGATATTCAACAGCATTTTTGCCTTAGTCTTCACTGGCGACCACTCTCCTTCACCTCTCCTGGGTTAATGGACAACAAGATGAGGGTCAGGGGGTTAAAGCCCCTCCCCCTGTAGGGGAAGATCAGATTCATGACCACCTGAGGAACCTGAACAAATATAGGTCTATGAGACCTGATGAGATGCATCCTAGAGTCCTGAGGGAACTGGCAGATGTGGTTGCCGAGATGCTTTCCATGATATTTGAAAAGTCATGGCAGTCAGGATAAGTCCCTGGTGACTGGAAGAAGAGCAACATTATGCCCTTTATAAAAACAGCTAGAAAGGATGAGACAGCCAGCATGGCTTCACCAAGGCAGGTCCTGCCTGACCGACCTAGTGGTTTTCTATGATGAGGTGACCACATCAGTGGACATAGGCAAAGCAATGGATGTAATCCGTCTGAACTTCTGTAAAGCCTTTGACACGGTCCCCTCACAACATCCTTCTCTCTAAATTGGAGAGATATTGATTTGGTGGATAGATTGTTCAGTGGATAAGGAAGGCCATATAGCGATAGGATGAGGGGGGAAGGCTTTAAATTGGAAGTGGGAAGATTTAGATTAGACTTCAGGAAGGAGTTCTTCCCAGTGAACGTGGTGAGATACTGGAACATGTTGCCCAGGGAAGTCATGGATGCCCCATCCCTGGAAATGTTCAAAGTCAGGTTGGATGGGGCCTTAAGCAACCTGGTTGGGTGGAAAGTGTCCCTGCCCTTGGCAGGGGGGTTGAATCTAGATGATCTTTAAGATCCCTTCCTAATGAAACCATTCTATGATTTTATGTACCTGTGCGCAGACACCCCCAGGAAGCAAAGAAAAGCTGTTTGATATGCCCAAGCTTCTCTCTTTTCAGCAAAGCATACCGGCATCCTCACTTCAAGTCAATGAACACTGTTCTTAAAGGATAACCACTAGCTTAAGAGAAGGTTTAACAAGCACAAATGCTGCCTGTAACAAAATGCTTTCAGATAGAAATAATATTCTTTGACACCTTCTTTGGCTAGGATTTAATAACTGGAAAAATCAATGTTGTAATCAAACAAAATACTCATCTCCTAGAATAATCCTCTAACACAGCACTTGCTATTTCAGCTGATTAGAAGTATTGCTCAAATAATAGAAATTCCTGATCAGTAACCTAGGAGTCCAAGGCAAGATTTTTATTTTAAACTACAGCACTTACTTCCCTTCATCCTAAATGTTTACAACTGGAGAAACACTCATACAAATTCTTGTTGCCATCAACTTAAATATCAGGTTCTTACAGCAGTGGATAAATAGTCAATGATTAAACTTTTGCTGCCTAAACACTGATGTGTATGGGATTAACAGCCAGATCTGTGCTCTTAACATTTAAGTTTTTTTTTTTTTTTTTTGTATTTCAATAGGCACAAGCAGAGAGGAAATATCAGACCATGAAACTGAAGGAGCATAGTAAGAATCTCAGGCAACAGCGATGGGATACCACAAGTCCTAGGTGAATTCTACAGGTGGGAAACATTATCTTCAGAAGACTCACTGTCAGACAAGATAGTTTTCAACAGAGAGATGAAACTGATGGGAGGTTTTCTTTCTGCATTTCTGTCTGCGTTTGGCAGCACAGACCTGCGTGTGAGCAAAGCAGTTATGTCTTGACAGTGAGTTGTAAAGCTTTTCTTCCTTATCAAGGCAGACCAGCTGAGACAGTCTCTTCCAAAGTTGGCTTTTTAATTGAAAGATTATAAGTTCTCTTATGCAGTTTTTATGAGACAGCATCTTAGAAAAGTCACCCAGAGCCCAAGTGTTCCCATACTCTGGTAACCTCAGGGATGGAATTAGCAGGGGCCACTAGCATGGGGAGAAGACAAGCTAAGGTCTCTCACCACCAGGTCAAGATGTGCCAATGAAGAGTTTGATCAAACACCCCCAGTATAATTAAATGCATTCCAGAATTGTTGGTAGGGGGCTATACAAATACCTTATTAAGTAGGAAGTTCTTCCAGAGTCACACCCTGATCTTTATTGCCTGGGTGGCTTGTGCTTTCTGGTGCCAGTGCAGTGGCATCAGCTTGCACATGTGCAGGGTGAGAGCGCATATAAAAGCAGCTGAGCCTTTTGCTGTGTCTTAGGCTGAAGGCCAAGGCTGAAACTCTGGGGAGAAGTTTTAAGGAGGCAGCCAGCTGCAACTACTGGTGATATCTGAAGTTACTGCCTGGGAAAGAGCATTGACTTCATTCAAGAGAGAGTGGAGAGGACGAATTGGCAGCAGCATTAGAAGGACTTTGATCGTGTAGTTCAAGCTCTTTCTTAGACCTCTCATCAGATTCATTTAACCTATCTTTGACTCCTATAACCACACAGGGAAGCAGCAAACACTCCAGCTGCCCAATGGAAAAGAGTAAGGAGACAGTTTTAGTGTCTTCCAGGTGAAGAGGAGAGGCAGAGGAGCTTCATCCTATAGCATCCCCCTCTCAACTCGACTGGGCATACCATGGCTGCCCTATGTCCTGGCAGGGAACAACTGGAAAACTCAGCTGGCAGAGAGAGGCAGGGACATGCACTCAGGCCCACACAGGTACAGCACAGTATCTTTTTAGTCATTTCAATGTCACAGAAAATACCTAGCCCCTCACAGGCTGATTTGCCAGAAATAATCTTTAATCACTTTAAAAATTAGGAATGCAAAAATCCAGGTCATAAAATTCTGACATCTACAGCACATGGCAAAGAACAGAGGCAAATATCAACACACTGGGAAACAGGAACCAACACTAAACATGTTCACAAGAGATGGTCCCTGTCAAAATAAACAGATGCACATTTCCGCTTATTAATGTCACACAGCCCAAAGTGTTTTTAGGCTTACATGGTTCATTATTAAGTAGAACAGACAAAAAATGAAGACAGTGCCACTAAGGGAGAGCACCTCTGCTACATGTTTTAATGCCTAGGGAAATAACACAAGCCCAGTCAATTGGGACAGCTCAGGAGTGGCCAGTACTGTTGTACCTGGAGAAAATTACTTTCAATAAGCAAACCTTTTTTTCTTCAAGCCAGTTAAAATGAAGCACCATTTAATTGGGAGGCTGTGGATTTTTCCAGCTGATAATCTAGTTCTTTTGTTTGAATCAGGCTTTAAAAAAAAATAAATCAGTAAAAGAAAACCAAATTCTCCTCCTTTTAAGCCTTGCAAAACTCATCCATCACCCATCTGTCCACCTTGCACCTCGTTATTTATTATTCAACACTCCACAAGCTAGCATGCCAGTTAAGATTTTCCCTGAAGAAAGCTGGCATCTAGACAGACAGCAACTGCTATGAAAATGTTTTTTTGATTTCTCTGCCCTCCCTCACTCCATCCCTTGTGGAGGGAATAAATACAAAACCTTTAAAGTAAATAAAACAGTTTTTAATGAACCAGCAAAAGCAGGAGAAAAAACAAAACAAAACACAGAAGTGTTTTCTTTAGTCAGACTTTATCAGTGCTGTGTTAAATCACCATTCTGATGGTCCCTTTCATCCTCCTAAATTCTCACCCAGAAGAAAAAAATTTGGTCTTAGACACATGCAGGTTTCTGGATACAAGATGCATCTGTTGTTCAAACCACAGGTCCAAAACATAACTGCATCCATGATGTATCCTTTCCAGGCATCCCTCTAATGAGATGATTTAATTTACTGGATGCTGGAAAGGCAGCTACCATAACTGAAACCTCCTCACAGGTGTTTGCTGTAGCAGCAGCGAAGCCCAAGATGAAGCAGCCAGCAGCGCTGCTAGCGCTGAGTCCATCCCAGCCATGCACTGACGATGTTTTTATGGGCACAGAGAAAACATGAAAGTCAGTATGAACCCAGCTTCTGTTTGTTATGGACTACCTGCAGGTCCTCTTAATGCTTAGGGGATATTCTCAAAAGTGGTATTAATTTACAGCTAGAATATGCTAGCAGTCTCTTGTCAGTTTGCTTCTGCAGATAGGTACTTGAGTAAGAATTCCCCCAGTTTGCATTACACTCCACACAACAGCATTACCCTAAAGCATCGGCCTCAGTGAGTCTCCAGCATGTCACAGTTCAGCCAGGCAGCTCTTCTGTGTGCAGGTGCCACAGCATCCAGGCTGCCTACACAGGAGATGCTTGGCTTTTGGATCAACTGATTTGTTCATGTATTTGAACCAAGGGCATCTGGCCCCAAATTTGAATTCTCAGCACCCAATGCACTAAAAGATAAATACAAATACACATCTACAGCTTTTACCTCCTCCTCTACAGGATAATTTAACAGTAAGCACCACTCCCTCCCAGCTGGAGGGTTACAGGCCCCACTAGGCAGCCCAACTCAGAGTCATGTACTGGTCCATTTTAAAACACGGGTCTTAGAGTAAAGACTCAGATATCTGAAAAACACGGCCTTTTTTTGCCTCCACTCTTCCAGACAAGTCAGCTCTGTGACAAAGACAAAACAGAGTAAATAAAGTGCCTTCCTCTCTGTGATAACACCTTATTATTTTTTGTATCTTGCATCACAGCATCCTTTATAACACTCAGAGAATATTTATCAGGAAAAAAAAGCAAACAAAAAAAAATCAGAAAAGGTGAGATTTCTGCCCCCCCTGCCCCCCATATCTGCTATCTCAAAGTTTCCTGCCTGTCAGTTTCACACATTGGTTGATGCATCTCTCATCTAATACATAAATATAATTTATGCAGGAATGTATCTGCAAGTGCATGTGTTTGGGGGCTCTACCCTCTGCATGCATACAGGCACGTCTAGGGGCAAACAGCTTACACAGGCTGTGTAAATAGTTAGATCTCATGAATATGGGGAAAACGCAGTTAGTTTTCTCACACTGGTAATTCCCCAGAGCCAGGCTCACAGTGCTCAGGCAGAGAGAACAATGATGGAAGGAACAACACAACTGTAACACGAATTGGGCTTTGGTGCATAGGCTCATGCAAGTGATGCATGGTGCTTGCCACCCTCAGCTACAGCTGAGAAGTTCCAAGCACAACATAATCCTGGCATCAACAGGTCAGTAAATGCATCTCCAAGTGCCAAAAGGGATACAGACCCATAGCAGCATCAGTGTATGCAAATACATTTATCATCCATTCACCAGGACTCTGTCACTACTGTGAGAGCCACATCACAACCCCCCCCAAAAAAAAAGAATCAGAGGTTCTTTTAATATTTTAGGAAAAAAAACTGCACTGGAAATTTGAGTTTTGTGTGCTTAATTTTTCAAATACTCATTCCTCCCACACATAAATATCTCTTTTTATATATATATTGCAGGAATTTGTACTAGTAGTCTAATGTCTTTCATTCTCAAAATTCATTATGGTCATTAATGTTTTAAGCCCACTCAGCAGTAAACAAAGACAAGGAGTTTACAATTTCTCTGTGATTGTTCTGCAAGGGGGAGCAGCAGTAATTCACCCACTGATACATACAGCTGTATCAGGCCATGATAATGGAGAGCTGCCTCTTCTTCAGTCTCCCTGGTTAAGCAACATGTCACCTATCATATCAAGTTACTGAAAATACTAAAAAAAGCTGTCTGTAAACAGTGCTTAGCTTCACACACACAACCCAAACACAACGTTCTGATAGGGAAATGGTCTTTTCAAATAGCTTGTCCCTAGAAACAGAAGCATAGTCTAAAAAGTCAGTTATTTCATAGATTTAAAATAGCAAGATTTGCAGTTTTCCCTTTTTTTAAATGAATCTGCTTTAATCTGTTAGCTGCTTACTCATTTGCACTTACCTTTTAGTCTGATCATGTAAAAAGGTTTTGGAAAATGTACAGAGGAACAATAAAAACATAATGGTTTCTCACTGCTCGAGGGCATAACTCTAATTAAAAAAAAGAACATTCTTGTTTTTAGCAACCAGACTTCTCCCTCTTCAAAATCTGAACTTTGACATTTTCAAACTGAGATTTAAAACAAGAAAATAATTCTCAGTGCCATGATGGACTGCCTTCGTTGTACACTGGAAAAGAGGAGGGGTAAGGGAGAAAGAGGTTTGAAGCTAGTAGACTTAAAGGAATATGAGTTAGGAAAACACAGATTTGTTCACCAGCAAGACCGCAGCTCACATTCACACATCAGCTCTGTGGTAACAGTTCTGTGTGACACTGTGGTCCCTGCACAGAGCCGTGACGTATGGTTCTGCTTAAATGAGCATGCTCACTAATATATATGTAATACAGACTATATACACATATACATTGATCTGATACAAACTGTTGTGCACAAATACACATTACTCCAGGTAAGACCATACTATTGCATAGAAGCGAAGAGGCTTGTATTCAAACCCATTGTCTGGTAGTGGCATCAGACACCCATCCATCTGCCACATGCCAGGCTTCTCAGTACGGTTTCACTGCCCTTTGGTCCAAATTATACATGTGAACATCGCTACAGGTGATATAGACATCTTTAATTACATTCCATGTGCCCACACACTACGTTGGACAGGCATAATACGGTCAGTGCTTCACACCAACCCTCTGCTTGGAGGCACATCTTTACACACTCCTCCTTTCACACACAAGACCTTCAAATGAGTTTTACCTACTGATATATCCTGCAATATTAACCTGTCTGTACATCCAGAGATTTCTCCTGGCTTACTCCAGGAAGCTGCCTCGGAATAAGAGCAAGGGGAGACCTGATAGGAAAATCTCTAGGGCCAGGCCAAGCATTATGAAGTGGCTTGTTGCTGCTTTAAGCCCAGCAACAGCTGTTCATCACAGCCTCAAAACATCACCTACAGACTGACCACTCAACTTCTAAAACTTCCGTAAGCAGGTATATAGATACATAAATTCATACACATACATATAGAGGAATCCCCCTCAAAGTTCAGGGCAGGTTTGCCTGGTGCTACTCCAGGTACTAACGCTGCCTCCACTCCCACAGTAATCCCCCATATGTTAAGACTTCCCAAAAGGTGCCCTCAGCTCTGTAAAACAACAGAGCACCTTTATAGAAAAAAAAAAAAGGGAAATTTGTAGCCAAGACCTTCTTCCTCCAGCCTCTAGACATGCTGCAGGATGACCCTTATTACTGCAAAAGCCATGAGGAAATAATTACTTTAGAAACTAGATGTAAGCATTACTTAGCAGGAATTCTACACCATCATTCCACAAGTCACTTTTGACCAAACACACTCACACATACCTGCAGAGTGAAAGCGGAGTTAAAACCCAGTTTCCACAGCCAGAAGATTTTGCAGAAGACCCAGGGCCCACATCAAACCACTGGAGTCAGAGCTCCTTGATGGTAGAATGGTTTGGGCTGTTTAGGAGGTTTAGGCTGGACATTAGGAAAAAAAAATTCATGGAAAGGGTCATTGGGCTCTGGAACAGGCTACCCAGGGAGGTGGTTGAGTCACCTTCCCTGGAGGTGTTTAAGCTATGAGTGGATGAGGTGCTAAGGGGCATGGTTTAGTGTTTGATAGGAATGGTTGGACTCGATGATCCAGTAGGTCTCTTCCAACCTGGTTGTTCTATGATTCTATAGTTACAGAGCTGTCCTTTCAAGGGCAATATCCCCCATCAGCAGCTCTTAGCCAACAAACAGCCAAATACTTTCCTCTTAAAAACCATACAACTTCATAGCTACAGATGTATCCCCACATCACTCAATCCCCCTTTCCTTGTTTCTACCCTATCTGAGGGACACAGCCTTTAGCCACCCTTTTAAGTAATTGAGCAAATTGGCAGAGCAAAATGAAAATCAGCAACACATGGTGCTAAGGAGTCACAGGTATGGCAAATTAACACCTTATTTCCTTCATAGTTTTTGTTTAAAGTCTGCTTTATTCTTGTGAGATATCAACTAAACTTTTGAAAAAATAAAATGAAAAGTATGTATTTTACCATTAGCTTCATAAAAGAGCTAAAAAGCATTTGTTCTTGGATTAAGAGTGGGAAAAATAAGAAAAAGTATAGACCACAACCTCAGAAAGCAAAACTCAATAGAACTAAGATCAAGGATAAACAAGTAGAATTTTCAGGTTTGGAATTAAGAGCCATTGAAAAAAAGCGATTTGGAAAGGGGCATTATAATTAAAAAATGTGGTAGCAGTAAGAAAATAGCACATAATATCTATTTTAACTTTAAAAGATTAAACACTATAGTTAATTTCTTCTTGTAACAGGAGTAATTCAATCATTACCATCTCCAACCAATATTAACATTAATTTTATTTTAAGTATCAATACATAGGAATCATTTACTCACAGCAAATCAAAAACTACATATAAATAGATTTCCATGCTGAAAATCAGTTAATCAGCTAAGGAGAACAAAGGACTAAATTATTTCACTATAGAGCCATTGACACTTATTCTTTTACAATGCCTTTGTGGCTGTGCTTAACATGACAGAATTGGAGTGTTTTACAAGTGAAAAATATACACAGCGATGGGACAGGCTACCCACCGTACTGCCTCTGTAGAAAAGCAGATTCTTGTAACTCAGCATTAGCCTGCCTGGCAGAAGCACTGAGCTTGCCATGCAGAGAGCTAATGAGTAGCTATCAGAACAACACGTGTTGCCCATAGAAACATTTGTACAAGGAGCATCCTTGTGGTAGGGTATGCTAGAGAATTCAGAAGCAGCTGGGAGATAATTTATTTTTGATTTTGAGTCTTCATCCTGTATAACAACTTTAACTAGCTTCTGGATCATTGACCAGCTTCATCCATCAGATGTTTCAAAGGAAAATAAACCCACGCTGGAAATGTTACTATAGGCAGATTCCCCCTCCCTCCCCCAACTTATTTACCTAAAGGAGAGGGAAAACTTTTCTTCAGTCTTCCTTTGCAGCAGCAAAACTGCAAATAGATGTGTGCAAAGGAAAGGTCAGAGGGAGGAAAAAAAAGAACAAGACCTGGCCAGCTTAGAAACCTTCAAGAGAGCTGGATGTGAACAAAAGACAGATACCCTGCAGCCCAACAGAACTACCAGCCCCAGACTTTCACACCGTATTGAAGCAATAGAGGAGTCACAGACAATCCTGTTCCTCCTCAGTGACGGGTGGTTTGCCTGGTTTGTGAATTTCTGTCAGTATCAGAATTACGCAATTATTGTCCCCAAGTAACGTGAAAGGGAAACAACCTTCTGTTCTGCAGGGATTTCATTTATTTGGGGGTTTAATTCTGTCTTAGAGTTATGTTTCAATGGGAGGAGAGGCTGTGAAACTCGTCTACTAAGCCAGCACACACAGAGGCTTTTTACAAATAATTTGTGTGATTTAGGCACTTGAGAAAAAGCCCCAAAACTCAATTAATTGTTTGCAACTAAGATATGGATGAATTTCAGTTATTCCAGAGACTGATCTTTAAGTGACAGATTTTCAAAAGAATCTAGTAAAGTGTCCAGTTCCCATTAAAATGTAATGAAATTGATACCTAATGTGTTTAGGGTCCCCTGAAACACCCACTTTAAATTAATCTGTGGAGAAACTTCACACTTTTGAGACTACGAGTTAGTAGAATTGACTGTTACACTGTATAAATCTGATGAATGCTAAATAAGATGCTCCTAAAGCATCTGTCCATACGTCTCTATCTTGGACATCATCCAGTCTAATCCAGTACTGGACCTGGGCAACAGGAACACTCTAATTTCCACTAACCATAGCATTGCTATATGGAAAAAAAATGCAGCAATGAGAGTGGTGATGGAGCCAGATTCCTTTCCATATGTAATCTAGAGTAAAACAGAATTAAACACAGGTGTCTCCAGAGGAGAAAGCCAGGTACAGACCATTTACGTCCCTGCAGGGAGAGCTTGAGTTGCCCGGCAAACACATCATAAAAAAACTCTCACAATTCTTCTCCAATAGGATGAATTCTCTGCATAATTACTTTGTAGTACTTTACCCAGATATGAGAGCTTGGTTGTCTGCCATGAGTACTAAGACTTCAAACTGTGAGCGAAAACTCGAATTACTTGGTATTACTGAGAATGCCACTCTTACAGAAATTCAAAAGTGTCTTGATGGCATTTTATCAGCATTTCAGCAAAAAGGATATATCATTTATGCAAAAAAATAATGGTTATGAATTTATGTTCTCTCAATGTAAAGACGCTGCTAAAATAGGCATGCTGCAATCTGAAAGGAGCAATGCAGGTGACACAGCTGGGAAAACTGAATATTTGCCCATCTTTGTCCAACAGAATGTAGGATTAAGTCACAGGCAAGAAGTAGCAATTGCAATGTATTCCCTCACCTATTCATTTCCCTGCAGACTGAAAGCTCTGTGGTCAAGGGGAAAATATAGAAATCTGGGGAAAAGTCTTGGCAGGTTCCCAGTTATTCAGCTCAACTATCCATCCCCATTGTTTCACCTCATTGGTCTATGGAAATTATTATTCCAGGTCAAGAATAAGGCCAGGGGACAGCTCCTTTGAGCTGAGAACAGCTTTGTGTCTGTGCAGTGATAGGAACCCACACTGGGGGTACAGAGACCTGCCCAGCTCTGGGTCTCTGCCCACCTGGCAGCATGAGCAGCAGTGCAGAGCACGGCAGAGAATGCTCAAAGCTGCAACATTAACCACCTGGAGTGAAGCATGGAGATGCTTAGCTGGGGCTGACCTGGGTTCTGGTGATTCTGACCTTGGATTAGCTACTGTCTCACATTAGGGCAGCTTTCAGATAAATGGTTTTGCATGAGCCAAGGACTAAATAAGAGGTATTACTTACAGTCCTGTGCTAGGCTAATACCTTCCTTCTGCCAGGAATTCCATGTCTCCGAATGAAATAAAGCTTCCTCCTTCCTACCATGGGTGCCTCCAAGCAGTTGGTCATATGTTCCCTATTCTAAATGCTGATACAGCTCAGAAAGGTTATCCAATTACAGAAACAATACTTATTGGATGCACTAATGCTTCTACAATTTTAATAGCAATATGATAGCTAGGATTTATATTATTTTCCCTTTCTGATTAATTATTTACACAGAGACAAGCCTAGATTATTAAGTACGTGCATGCCATGCCAGGCTGCAAAGAGATTTTTAAAAAGAAAAGGGAAGAAAAGCTCTAAACTTTTTGAAAACAAGCATCCAAGGGTTTCCATATTCTGTGACCCAGCACTTTGTTTCAAGGCTACTGGTACATTAGCTCTGAGTACAGACTTGATCCAGGACATTACAGGTAATATTATAACTTCCTAGTTTGGTATTTAGCTACAGTAGGGAAAGGAAACTCTAATGTCAACATGTCAATCAAGGAAAGTTGGTTTTAGTCATAAGCCTAACAAAATGCCACACAGCAGTGCATGACAGCTGGGAAACATCATGTAATGCTGCAATGACTGTTCACCTGTGCTCCACGCAACAGGTCCCTAGGGTGCTAACTGGCATTGGGAAAAAACTTAGGAAGAGTCAAGGCTTTAGAGAGACATTTGTCAAATACTCAACCCATTTCAAAGAAAATCATGAGTTCTTTAAGTAGACTATACTCTAGAGGAAACACATTTCCCCCCTTTTTATTAAAAAATGCCCAACACCTGTCTTAAATATGTCATCTCTTCCCAAGATCAGGATTTCTCAGAGATTTGCCCCAATACACTTTAACAGATAAGTCAGATACTTATTGTTAAATGGCAACACCGAGCCTGGCCAGCTATTCAAGTGGGATGTTCTCATTTTGAATATTTCATTTTACAAATTCAAATGAGCCTAAGACACTCTTAAAGCTATGGATTAAATTCTGCCAGTTTATAGATATTTGAAAAATGTAGCCACTGTACAACTATTCAGTCTGAATGACAAATCTCTCTTTTACATTTGTGAAAATTTCTCTGCTTTTTTGTTTATCATTCTGCATATCAAAAATCTCTTTGTTAATTTTCTACAAGTCCAGATGTTTGTAGAAAATGGTGCCACTATTCTCCTTTTCTACAGCAGTGAAATTAAAAATGGAAACTCCTAAGGAGGCAAAAGACACATTTTTATGCTTATGTCATTAAATTCATTCAGCCTGGAAAGAAATTAATCCTATCAAGTTTTAATCAGGTGTCAACTTTGCTTTGATTTGTGAATAACAGTTTTAATAAAAGGTATTTCACTGAACAGAAGAATCTCTAGTGTAAAATGCCTAAAAGACTCCTCCTCTGACTGGGAGTTTCTGGTCATTTTAAAAACAAAACCCAAACCAAAAGCAGAACCATCTCTATCCACTTCATCTGCAGTGATGAATACATGAGAAGGAAGACAGATGACTGAAAAGCAAGTCCTTAGAAAAAAGTGACTAAAAAAAGAATCTAATTGGAGTTACTATAATATCTCAATATAACCTCACAGGTTAGGAGGGCAAGAAAAGCATTAGGCTATGAGATTTAGCTGGCCACACAGCTTCTTCTCACATCTGCTTTCATGACATCACCAATGGATTAAGTAAATCACTCCAGGCATAAATTTACCATAATAGATGGAGGGAATGCTTCCGTCCCCACTAGGATCAGATATCCATGGCTGCACAGGCTGATCTGCCAGCCTGCCAGAGCACAGATCATGATGCATTTGAGGGAAGGATCTGTGCCTGTCCCTGTGCGATACCATCCAGGCAGCTGGAGGACAAAGTGAAACAAGATACTCCTCCTAATCCCTAGCACTGAAACAGATGAGCAACCATTTCAGTGCCCAGAGAAGAGCCAGACGGGGTGACAGCCCATGTCTGAACAAACATGCCCCCTGAAGAAGGAGAGATTTAGGTACAGAAACATGCACACATCACACTAGTAAAGGTCATGGTTTAGCCACAGAGTGACACCACAGCCACAGAAAAAAGACTTGATCTGCACCAATCGCTGCAGAAACGTGGACCAAAGATGACTCTCACCCTCTCCAAGACCAGAGAAAAATGAACTGCTACAGTAAAGCATCACGAAAGAGGCAGATTTACTTTTCTGAGAACTGTAACAGTCCCAGTAGCTTCATAACCTTGGGTAGTGGTGAAGACAACACAGACCAAAGTAAAATGGAATGCAGAAATACTCTTGGATGTGTCCCTTTGCCTGTGGTGTCTGCAGTAACACTGAAGCGTTGTGAGCATGGCAGAAGCATCTTCTTTGTGCAAGAACCCCCTGCATCCTCCAGTCCAAAACGCATTCCTGAAACAGGACAGGGCAGGAGCAGGCACCACTCTGCCAGTGAGGAGAAAAGGCAGATCTAGTGCAGATTTCCACCCCTGCTATTTTCTAGTGAGAACTTCACAATAGAGTAAATCTCAGGTAGCAATGAGGCCTACTCTGTAGGGAAAAATCCAAGTATGAATAAGAAACCCTTCCATCATGCTGTCACAGAAAGCGAGTTCCCTGGGGACTGAAGGAAGGCTGTGCCTTAAACAATTTGCTCCTTAATGGGCTTTTTCTTTGCAATCAGCATGTGAACTTTAAAAACCACTGGTTTGGTTTCTAGAGTGCATAGTCTTGGGCTCACCAGACCCACGTAGCTCCCTGCTCCCTGCACATGAGCT
The DNA here is from genome assembly GCA_013389865.1 of Piaya cayana. Lineage (NCBI taxonomy): Eukaryota > Metazoa > Chordata > Aves > Cuculiformes > Coccyzidae > Piaya > Piaya cayana. The sequence continues at coordinate 319,230 of WAAB01011635.1, read as the reverse complement.
GCCTGATTGGCAACCCTGCCATCAAGACCCTCCATGCAATTTCTACATTATGCATTGTATTAAAAATAACATGCTTCTGATTTTAAAGAGTATTTTAAAAAGATACTATTGGCATGTGACTTTCCGTAGAGCTAAAATGAAGCTTTCTTTTAGTAACAAAAATACGAGAGTATATCTGCAACTGGGCAATATGTCACACCTGCATATATACAGCCCCAGAATAAGATGAGCCCCTCTGAAACCAGCAAGACTCAGAGGGAGAGTAGAGGGTTCATCAGGGCCAGTGGAAGCGAAGATTCAGTTCTTACTTTTCTGCAGAGGGAGGACCGGAAGGGAGGATGTTCCTGAGTGAGACCCTGCGGAGCTCGTTGCAGGGAGGTGGCTGAATATTCTCCAATGCAATTAATGCATTGCAACAGAAACTCGTAGGCTCTGCAAGACCCAGCTTCATCCAGAGGAAAGTGCTAGAACTGGCACTATGTGCATGAAAAGACTTCTTGCTGCCTGTGTCATCCTTTCAAAACTTCCTCAAAGCCTCACCATAGAGAGTCATGATTCAGTCTCCAGCACACACCCAGGACAGATGTCTCCTGGGTTACATGAGGAGCCTACATTGGACCAGAAAACCGAACCAAGTGCCCAGCTATCATCTTTACACCTAGACCAACCCTCTTCCAGCTTGTATACTGCAGTCTCACACATCAATTGCTTCCTGGTCTCTTCCTCTGAGGGCCCAATTGCCATCAATATTTCTCATCCTCTAGGAAAGTTGTAGAGGACTAATGCTGCGTAGCAGCTTCCAACCCCTTGTCATGAAACTAGCTTAGTCTTCATTGTACTGTATTTACTTCTGTTTTCCAAGGCTAAGGAAAAGCAAACAATGTAAAAAACCTTTAATTTCACATTTTTTCCCAGCTGGTAAAAATGATGGCTAGATATGCACACATCGGTATAATCATCTCCTAAACAAATGGCACAATGACAAACCGAGGGGGCGGGGAGAGGGGGAGCAGAGCACAAGCTGGTGTTTTCAATTTAGAAAGTATGCATTATTTACACTGCCATTATTCCACTCAATTTGAGTTCACGCTTTAGTCCTAATTTCAGTATAATCAAAGTCAATGAATATTTAATCAGCATTGCTTCCAGAAATTGAGTAATGCCATTAACATAATGTCCCCAGGACTTCAACACTGATTTTCCTCAAAAGCATTGGACTTCCACTCTTCCTGCCCTTCCCCCCTTTACTTTAACCAGTTGATGCTCTGATCTTCACCTATGCCATGTTTAACAAGGTGGAATTTGTACAAAATGCCAAGAATGGGAAAACCACTTCCCAAATGCAGAGGTGCCTCCCCGCCCATATTGATCCAGCCCCATCATAGTTAATAGAAGCAGAACATTTCACTTCTATGTGGCCCAGTATGAAAAAGCATCGTAATAACAATAATCCATTTGCACTTCTGGAGCACCTTTCAACAGAGGGGCTCGAGTCATTCTGCAAACATTAATTAATCTCTTTCACTTCCCTGCAAGCAAGACACTTATTAATGCGATAGCTAATCTACAGATAGGAAAATTGGAGCATGACGAGGTTAAGTGCCTAGTTTACAGCCACCCGGGAATCCAGCAGCATTTGGGCAGAAGTTTGGAGCTCTGACTCACTCCAAGTTTCCTTTTCTAACCAACAGACTGTGCTGCTTCACTAAAATAAGATCAAGAAAAGCAGCAGTACCTATGAATATTTATGAACAATACAAAATTACAGCATAAAAAATTGTACAGACATTTCAGAGCTGCTAAGTGATGGCTCCAAAGCTGTATCTCTGTGTGCACTGAGCATTCAGTAGTCTGTGCACACATGCCCCCTCCAGTGGGACTGCATCTAATCTATCATCTTTTCTAACATGACTATCACTGTAATATCTCAGCAATGCCTTCAGCTGAAGACCTATCACAGCCTTCCATCTATCTGGGCTAACTTATAAAAATTTTCTCCATGGTGCTGGAAAATCCAGGAGGTGTATGCTTTTAAATACTGGATAAATTCCCCACTTATCCTTCCATAAATCTTGATATAGTCTTATTGAAACCTTAATCAGTAATGAACAATCTCTTGTTCTCCCATAAAATTAGAATTAATCCTTTTTTATACTAATAAGGAAGCCACAAATTTCAATTTTGTCCACACCAACAACATATGCAGTTGGGAAATCTGAGATTATGTTTGGTGAGTACTTTGAAAGTTACTCTAACTTGATTATTTAGAGGGGTTTGTAGTTTGGGATCATGACACTTTCATAAACAATTTCTTATTTCATAACAGTTTACTTCAGCTTTCCCAAAGGTAACATATTTGCAAATCCAACCATTGCTCTGATGAGGCTCCAGCATTGCACAGGCACGTGGCAATGCAGGTGCTTTTTAAATTGAGGATCATTTTAGGGCTGCTGAAGATTTTTTGGTTGTACATGTTCACATGGTATATAGAAAACTTCAGATTCCACCTCTAAATGGCCTTCAAAAATATTTTCTCTAAAAGTTTTGCAAAGTTGTTCAAGCTCAAAACCAGTATCGCTAATTTGAGGATTTTTGCTTAATTACATCATGGTTCTGGCCAGCTCATGTGTAATCCTGCTAGCAACACCATGAGTATGGTTAGAGGTTAGTGAAAATGAGTAGTATCAGACAAATTTACACTCTAGCTTTATGTAATTCTTTCGGTGTGGGTAAACATGAAGAAGTAGTATGCAATCATTTACAAAGCTTTATTCTTGACTCATCTGAAAATTTGCTCTTGCAGATGGAGTGGAGGAAATACGTGAGGCAGCTGGAGCAGGGATAGAGGAGTAAAATATGTACCTGCAGAGGGAATGAGGAACTATTTTGTGTGAGCAAAATATTAGAGTCTGAAGAAAGGTAGAAAGACTTTGTCAGCCCAGAAGCTCAAGTTAGTAGCAAGGAGTAGATTGTACATGTCATTCTGGCATTAGCTATGAAAGCCCCTCTATAATCTCAGGAGAAACAGTTCTATAATGCCAGGTAGCATTTTTCTAAATTACCTTGGCTCTTAAAAACAAGTATTTTAAAGTCAGAAGCTTAATGGTTCTGTGTAAGGGACATATTCTCCTGTCTCCTGAATGAGGTTATCTCAGTCATGTCCCACGAATACCATCTGACACCTCCCGTTCATCATAATGGCTTTAAACATTAGCCTTAAAAAACACCATTACCATCCTGTCTGAGAGTGAGGAAACACAGCATCAGCTGTTTTTCAGTGGTAGCAGGAATGAAAACCCCACCTTCACTAACTCCAAACAAAAACCAGTAACTCTGACAACATCTAGAGATACTTCCCTTCAAAGAAGAACAAATCAGTCATCATGCATGTCCTCAAGTTCCTCCAAGGGAGATTTAGGCTGGACAGTACGAAAAAAATTTTCACTGAAAGGGTCCTTGGGCACTGGAACAGGCTACCCAGGGAGGTGGTTGAGTCACCTTCCCTGGAGGTGTTTAAGGCATTGGTGGACAAGTTGCTAAGGGGCATGGTTTAGTGTTTGATAGGAATGGTTGGACTCGATGACCCAGTGGGTCTCTTCCAACCTGGTTATTCTATGATTCTATGATTCATACTGCAGCTCGCCATCATTGACTAGAAGGGCAATCAGCTTTTTTGCAGCTCTGTTGGGATGGCATTTTGCAGTGAAGTTCCTGACAGACAGAGTAAGAGTTAAGTTGGAGAGTGGGGGAGAAGCTGGAAGATTGCGATAACATATCATCACTGGGACTATTAATAGGGTACAGGTTATAACTTATTCATGAACTTCTGCACTTTCCACTCCTACAGTACGGCAGGGTAACACAGTAACACTCATGAATGACACTGCTAATGCACCAAAGAGAAAGGGAACACAGTTCTGATGCTGTTGCCCATTAAACCTATATATTGGTCCTCAAGACTACAGCAGATCAGTCAAGCAGACACGGATACTACTGTTAAAAGATCAGTCCTCAGTGCATCACTATCCCTGGTGTCTCTTAGATGCTTTTGGCAGATACAAACCACATTAAATCTTTTAATCTGGGGTGTATTTGCATAACTTGCTATATGATTCCTGTTTCAGCAAATGCTTTTGAGCATTGTCAGGTTCAACATGTAGCATTCATCTCTCCAAGGCTCGAGTCATGGTGGCCTAGTGCCAGAGCAGAGGCATTTCCCTTGCTTTTTGCAAGCCAAACACAATTCAGAGCAATGGTCTTCCTTAACTGCGCCACAGTACAATTCACAAATAGACTATCGCTAATTAATTGGGCCAAAGCAAATAATCAAAAAAGCTTCTCACTCTGTAAAGTCAGTTCTGTGAATTTGTAATTTCACATCCAAAAAATCAAAGTTGAGCTCTCAAAAAATGTGAAGGCTCAAATTCACGTTGTTATTTCATTTCCTGAAGGAGACTGATACTATGGCACAAACAATTTAGGACTTAATAGCTATATCAAAGGCAATGGGCTGAGTCCGTAGCAAGGCCGAGGAAAGAAACTAGATATCCCTAGGGACTAAGTTTATTCATCTCACCTACTCTCCTGGCAAGAAATTTAACACTTGTCACTGGTCACTGTTTTATCTCTGCTGTCTTAATTGTCTTCCTGCTAGTTAGGTCTCATTGTATGTGATATTGATTGTTTCTCCCCACTAATTGGCTGTGTGGTTGTTGGCTTCTTTAATTGCCATCCTGAAAAGCACTGTATATTTTACAACATCAACATTTGCGATGGCAAAAAAACATAGCAGGGCCAATGAATCTCAGTGTTAATAACGTTGGGGAAACATATCAAAGCAGGCAGCCTTTGTACCAAGCCCACGTAGACAGTCTAAGTCCTGAACTTTATCTGTTTTCCACAAGCTTTTGATACATGTATATATGAAGATATGAAGTGTGTTCTACAATCCCAACAAGAAGATCCTTAAATATCTCCCCAAGAGTCAAGGGAGAGAGATCAACCCCTTGCAAAAGAAATGCTCTACCTTCTGAAAAAATGCTACCATCTAATCTACAAGGTTTTGCAGAGATTTCAGCCCATTGTAGCTCTTCCTAATGTTTAACACTAAAAATGAAGATATTCAAATTACGATTTCACGTTCTGGTTTTGAACTGTATTCTGGTTTGATATACGTTGATTCAGAGGAGGGATGTACACAGCCTACAGCACACCCTTTGCACACAGATGTGCACTCCCTGGCTCCTCCTCCAGTTATCTGAAGTCTGAACAAAGCCACAGAAATTATTGGGTATTTGTTTTAGAATTCTACAGGCCTTTTGGTTCAGATCTTGAAACATATAATGCTCCTCACAGATCTAAGGATGCATACAGGGACAAAGAGAGATTTTCCCAGTCATCTAATTCCTCCAAATCGACTGAGCCATGTAAGAGCCTTTGAAAGTCTGACCAAGCTCTCACAGACATTTTTAGACAGTTAAGTTGCTTTACCAGGATCAGTTACTCATCCTCCATGTCTACAAGCATTGTCTGCACCTGCAAATCCAACTTCTCAAACCAGCTACACTGAACAAGAAGAGTCATTCATACAATGTATTTAAACTTTGTGGACATGACAGAAGACTACCAGAAGAAAGATTAATTGGAGACTTAGATAACAAAATAAAGCATTCAAGAAAAATATTTAGCTTGGAACTTGCAGTAGATTTCCCCTTCTAGATCTCATTTAACAATAAATTAATCATACACACGTTTTCTTCCATGCTTTACCCCAGAAGTTGCTAAAGTAAACCATCCAAGTGGCAGAACCAGAATTGACTTAAATAAATAAAAAGGAAAAAAGCTACCAGTACTTTCAACTGGCCTGTGATTAATCTAGTCCCAACTTTAATTGTAAGGAACTCCAGTAAAAACCACCATCCAGCACTGAGTCCTGGCCTCTATATTTGGTGATGTGGGGCCCACAGCTTGCATCATCTGATGAAGCCCCTGACATACCAGCTGTTGCAGACGCCTGTTGAAAATGCAATGCCCTTCCACCTTAGCAAGCAATAATGCACCAGGCAGTAAAGGCCGTGGCTTTTTGAATACATGCTGAGTCTCTTTTCTGGAGTAGTGTCAATACTGAAATTGATTCCAGGCCTTTTCTTAGAAGGATCCCAGTTTTAATTTAATCCTATTGAGCATCAGAGAGACGGCCACCAAGGGAAGAATTTAATTCATTTTAACAAAACAGCTCAATAGTTTTGGGTTCAACAAAACCAAAAAACAGAATGTCTTTTACCTATTTTTAAAGGATACCTATGACTGTGGCAGTCCCTGTTGCTGCCACTGCCTTCTCCCAGGGCTGCAACATCTCAGACCTTGCCCATTTTCCTAGTAAGGCAATAAAAATACTTGGTTTAGATTTGTGCAAAAATCAAAACTTTTTTTTTAAAAGATGCTAAACCGAGCATTGATATCTGATGCTTCTCAGAATTTCCCTTTTTCTTTTCCTTCTCTTCCCCTTCCCTTTTTTCTCCTAGGGAGCTAAAATTTCCACCCTACTCTTGCAAACATGCATGACGGAACAATTAAAGGTCCTTTTTCACAAGGTCATTTTTCATCTAACTATCCTGCTAGCCTAACCAGTATGTAGTCCCATTCACATGGTTTTACATCCAGTAAACAGAGGTTTGTATAGAGCATGTGAACATATGTTATGAAAACTTGTGTTTGATATTCCCACATACACTGACAGTTCTGCTACTCCTTCTCACATTTCCTGGAAGTAACAATAGCAACAGGAGAAGAGTAATGACCCCTCAACACTTATAATCTATCCTCCAGCCTTCTCCAAATTGCTTGAGTAGAATTTACTGTAAGTTAGGAGCCAAGGGAGAGTACATGTTATCTTGCCAAATTCACAGACCTTTCTTTAATTTCAGAACACTGTTCTTAAACTTCAATGGAATGACTACTAATGTGCACCAGCAACAGAAAGTGGAGGAATGCAACTGAAGCAAGGAAAACTTCGGGATGCAATCCCATCCATCTTTAGATGCCACATCCTCAACAGTTTCTGAGGTCACCATCAATTCATTAGACTGATGCAATCTATTAAGCAACATCCACTGGCCTGTCCCCCAGCTGCCTCTACAAAGCAGCCTGTTAAACACTTACAAGGCTGCATGTCAATACAGAACCATTATTTTTATGCTTCATTGTTTCCCAGTATTAACTTATTAACCTTTAACCAAGGCAAAAAGGTTATTTATTTGTTTAAATGTTTGATTTGAAGTGAAGTGATAAGTATGTGGTAGAAGCTGCGGAGAAGGGAGAAACATCTTTCAACACTGATGGCCTATCCATTTCCAGGCTGTTGGCAGGGAATACACCCGTCAGCCCTGTACATTCAAATTGGACTCATTTCCTGATGTGAGAATGTGCCAGGTTTGGTTTGGTTTTTTTTCAGAGAAGAGAGGTGGAGGAGTTTCTTTCTTTCAGCCCTGCTGCCCTGTGCAGATGTTTTGTCTTCATTTTGCCCTTTTAAACAGTAAAAAACCAACTCACTAAGCATCTTTCTCTGCATTTCTTAAACCAGGGTTAACATTGTATCCAAATTCAGCTCATAGCTTTAAGTTCTCCTATAACTTAGGTAAATGCAGAATTCCTCTGGTTTTCTTTCTGTTATCTCTTTTATGAATCTCTCCCTATTGGTCTCAAAATCACTTGGATCTATCTCTAAAATTGGTTTCAAATTCTGCAGCTTGAAAAAGAACACTTGCATGCATACACAAAATAAACCAATATGCATCTAATTCCAGGGCATTGATGGCTGCTGGAGGAACAGTTCATTTTGTAAGTGGGAAAATATGAGGTACCCTACTGAGCAGAGATAGTGCTACTCAGTATTTTTGGAGCCCTGTCCAATCATAGAATCATAGAATCACCAGGTTGGAAGAGACCCACCGGATCATTGAGTCCAACCATTCCCACCAATCTCTAAACCGTGCCCCTCAGTACCTCATCCACCCGCACATTAAACACCTCCAGGGAAGTTGAGTNCTCTTCTCCAGGCTAAACAACCCCAGCTCTTTCAGTTGCTCCTCGTGAGACTTGTTCTCCAGCCCCTTCACCAACTTTATCGCTCTTGTTCCCATACTCTGAAATATTGCCATCTTCTGCCAGTTCAAGATAATTTTGTCTATCTGAATGCCTTTAACTCTCACCTTCCTCACAATACTGAAGTCTATTGTTCCTACGTCTCCCAGTCCACTTGCATCACCTATTAGAAGCTCCATAGGGAACAACAAGAAACATGTTCTCCTTTATCCGTACATAGTTTTATGTCATGTCATGTATGTGACACTTGTCAATGTCTTTGAATAGAAAACTTCTTGCTGGAACCTGATACAATGGTTGGTATAATTTTGTAACTGCATGCCTTATTGTAGAATCACAAACAGGGAGGGTGGTAGATTTTCTTAAAATGAGAAAGGGAACAGGGGCAATCTCCAAGAGTTTTATATCTGCAGTTGAGGTGCCTGGCAAAAGTTTACAAGCATATTTTGCCTGTGAAGTGCACACTACCCACCAGAATCTGATATCTCTGAAGGTGCCAGAAAAGCAAGCCTGAAACACACACAGGGGAAAGGCTGCGTTGAAAAAAAGCCAACTTAGTATCTATCTGCTCACAACAACCATCGAGCACGTAAATGAGTCTTGCACTCCTCTTTCCTCATCTTCACTCTGTGGCCACTCTCCAAAGAGAAGGCAGTGCGATGAGCCAGAGGAAAGCAAAGCAAAACAGCCCTGTTTCGAGATCTCATTAACTGGGAAGTTAATAAGTGCACTGAAGCTTTCATTCCTCAAGCAGTAACAGGAAAAGTTCAGAGGAGAAAAAAAAAAACTTCTACAGTGACAGAATTTTTACTTCTCATCTTTAATGGTGCCTCTGTACATTTTTAATAGCTGCTTCTCCACATGAAACCCACAGGAGCAAGATTTAGGGAGCCAGAACTTCCTGGAGTGCTTACATCCGCATTTCAAAAACTGAAAGCCTTTCCACAGAAATTAAGATACTTATTGAAAAATTACAAGAATCATCTGCTCCATACACACTAGAAGCTTAATAGCTACTTTTTGACTCTTGAGCCACTAAGGTTCACTGGTTTCATGCTTCTAATCTCATCTCCTAAAGGCTTCTTTGGACCCAAACCCCTTTTTTAGTCCTCCTGCAGCTTTTTACTGTTTAAATAGTGGATTGAGGCTTCAGAAATGAACAGCAAAACATAACAAGACTAAAATTAGCAGAGATCAACTAGGTACATTTGATAACAACTTCTTTTTGAGCTTTTCTATGGCGTACTGAACCACCAGGACTCCTATTTTGCCACCATGACCATGATGAATAGATGCAGAGGGCAGAACAGGAGGTGCTCAATGCTTAGAGTGGAGGCAGAGACACTCCAGTAGGGAGGAGACAACTCAGAGATGCAGATCCCACTGAGCCCTGACCTCCTCAGACCTTCACCCTCCATCTCTGCACTGAAGAAGAGGAAGTAAAGGAGATAAGGAGCACTTCTATCCAGCAGCTAGAGGGGTCAGAGATTTAAATTTATCCAGGCAATGGATGATGAAAAAAACCACTCCAGAAACAAACAGTACGGTTCAAGGCAACGTCAGTTGTTTGGAGAACAAGTCTTAAATGCCTCTGATCATAACAATAGGATCCTTCCACCTTCAGGGAAAAAAATCCCTTGAAGTCAATGGTAAAGTTTCCCACAGGTTACAGCTAGCAAAAGGATCAGGCTTTTATTTACATGCAAGGGAAAGTAATCCAAATGAAACTGGAAGTCCATTTAAGTTTTTGAGTCATCCACTATTGAAAACATAGAGGGTAGAATCAATGGCTTCAGCTGAAATTCAGCAAAAAATTTCTCAGTACTTTGGAATATCTCTAATTTTCATTCAGGGTGATTTTTTTTTTTTTTTTTACTTTCAAACTAAAATTTTTCTTTTGGAAGAATCAATAATCAAAGACCATAAGTCCTTAATTGCTACGTGTTTATTTGCTTCCAGTTTTTTAGAATCAATGTACTTACACCTGAAAAGAATCACAAAGGCTACTAAAAGTACAAATAGATTCTAAGAAGAGTAGCAAAGCGATGCTTATAAACAATATTCAGTGGTCATTAGCAATTCTGCAACAACAGATGTGATAATTATTAAATATAATTTATACTATCCTAGGACTTCAGATTGCTACACAGAGTGGACCCAAATCTTCTGCACAATACCCCTACAAAATAGGCACAATAATATTTCCATTTTATCACAGATATGCATGATCCCAATTTCGGAAATTCTTTCTAATCCAGTTCCTTAGCATTTGGTCAAGATTTAAAAAAAACCAAAAAAACCCCAAAAAAAACACCAAATATAATAAAACAAACACCTCATCTTTTACCTAAGCTGGAGCCTAAGATTTTTGTTGATTTTATTTCACCTCTAAAATCACATTTGTTGCTTAGAAAACAGTCATTTAACTTGGATCTCAGATTAATATCCATTAGTTTCAGAAGGAGAGAAGAAAGAAGAATTTTTTTCAATTACTGTTGGAACATTTTTAAAGATATGTGAAAAGGAGAACTTTTAGGATGCTTGAATTCCTTTCCTTTTCTTGAGGAAAACTGAAGACACCTGAATGCCCTCATAAAATTGAGTGTAGGTACTCGTCTTTAGTCAATGAAATACCAGTAGCAACTTCATTTCCATAAACATGCTGATTGTATAACAAGGCAATGTCAAAAGAGAAACTGAAAATCAGGGATGCCCACCTCCCAATCCCTTCAAAATTGCTGTAAAACAGTGAGAAAAAAGGATAGTTCCAGATCCTGGCCCAACATGCCAGAAACACACTTGCAAATGTTATTACTGCTCTCTATGGAGTTGCCCAAGCAAAATCAGGGCATTTTCACCACCACCACGGAAACCCAGTAGTTTTGTCACAGGGTAGTGAAACTTGGCACCTGGGAAGTAACAGCAAGAGCCCAAGTTTCCATTCCAAATGCAGCATTTGAACATCTGGCTTGGCTCCCTCCCCTCAAGTGGCTGAAACACGCAGTAAAACAGCCACAAAGATTGCTGCTGGAGGGGGTGGTTAAGTATATTCCCATTAAGCAGATTGGCTTCCAAAGCATAAGAAATGTTTTGCTTTCTCTTCTGCCCTTTATAATTTTCACTTTGGGTCACCTCTTTTTCAGCACTGGAAGAGGCGAGATGATTCACCCTGGCTGTTGGAGTCAGTTGCTGACAGTACATTACACTTAAACTTCCTTTTAATATTCTGCTTAGACACACTGTAAAGGAAGAATGGATATCCAGAATAATTAAAATATGTTTAATTTGCATGGAGCTCAGGGCATTGTTCTGACATCAAACATCACTGTCAACCATATGTGGAATTTCAACTGCCAAGTGCTTCATTTATGTGAAAATTAGCTTAAGTGTACAAAGAATGAAAAATTTATGATTATTTCACATTTTAATAAATGCAGTGCTATGCATTAATTTAGACTTCTAAAACAATTTTGACAGTGACAAGGAAATCCTTCACAGACTAAGTGCTGTAGTGTGCTGGGCTTCATGTTTTCTGTGGAATTATGTGGTAGAGTGTTAAGGCAGTCAGTTTTTTGTATTTTAAACAAAGACATTCTATAACTATATCGCTTAAAATACTACTTCAGTTCACTCTTTTTCCTCCTCTCCCATGAGGAAACATAGAACCTATCAATAGCTTTAAGACAGATAGGCGTATTGCATTACACAAAAATTATTTGAAGTGGGAAAAAAAAAAGTGCATGTATTACATTGTTCAATATAACAGGTGTTGGCAACTTTCCCCAGACTTTTGCTTCACAGGAAAATCACTTGGATAGTGATAGGATCGTCCCTAAGGTGCTAAGACCTGACACCAGTGCATTATTTTTTATGAGTATCTTCTGTTCTGCATAATAAAACATGATACTTCACCATCTCTCCCTCCTTATGGGCCATCTGGGTCTTTTCCAGACCTAGATGGCATTCCCATGGTGTGTTCACGTCCAGGTCATGCCAGACTAAAAGAGGAAACATTGGCAGCATATTAAGAACTGCTTCTTCTTTTGGTCCAACCACAAGCCCACTTCAACTGGCAACTTTCATATGAGGACCTATTTGACATTTTGCTTTGATGGCAAAGTTAACATAGCGCTCCTGTAAACATCTAGAATACTGCTCAAAAAGCAAACTCAAAATAAAAATGACACAAAGAAAGAAAAGGATTTCAGCTCTTCTCAGCTCATACAAATCTGACTTTTGCTCTCTACAAGATCTGTGTTTTACAGACGTGTAAAGCACAAGGCACTTCCCTCTCTGCATGTGTTGCCCACTCAAAATCTGCATTAAAAGAGATTTATTAACATCGTCCTGCAAGAGTTCAGAAAAGAGACCAAAACCACCTTCATTCTGCCATTTCCTAAGATGGGGCTCTTTGAACAAAGCTCTTTGTTGTATTTTCATTTCTCATTCTTTTTTTTTTTAAAAAAGCAAACTTATAAAAATGGAAATTCTATCATGTAGTCTCACCTTGAGCACCAATGAATTATAAACAGAGTTTGATCCTTCAGATCCACCTACAGCTCTCAGCATGTGAGCTTATCTAGTAACTAAAAGCAGCAAAAAAGCCTTCATCCTATCTGAGAATCAGCTCTGAAAAGAGATGAGATCAGACGTATACTTTGCTATTAGCTCTCATGGATGTTTCCTGACAGCAAAATAGTACTATAAATAAAGAACCTTAAGACCCAATCCAGCCACTTTAAATGGGTATGATCTGGCAGGCACAGCTTTTCCTGTAAACTCTGAATGGTGAGTCAAAAGCCCTTACTTTGCAGTTAGGTTCATTATACCATTAATCATCAGGAAGTAGATCTTACTTCTCATTGCAGCTAAATGCTAGAGGAAGACTAATCTTTCTGGGTTAGGGACAAATTTTTGCTGTGTTTCCTCAGCAAAAGAAAGCCTCTTTTGGTAATGGAATCAAGTTGCTTAGAAAATCTGCTCACCGTGTATCAAAGAAACAACCATTGAATATGTCTATATTGTATTTTGCAGGTCCATCACCAGCACAGGGCTTTTTTGGTTTAACTTGTGAATGGCCATACTCTCTGGCTTTTAGCTGAGCCCAGGACAGTGCTGGAGTTTCTCCTATATCATATCTAGGCTGTTTGGATGTCACCAACCAGGTCAGATGGTCCTCAGGCATTTATGGATTAGGCGGGCAGGTGCAGGCTGATGTGGAAACCTGTCATGCTCCCAGCTGCTCTCACAGAGGGATCTAGATAGAGGCATTCTATAAGCAGAAGTAAATCCAGGTAGGAAGGAGGTTACTGTTAAGCTGTCTCTGTAGAGGGAGCAGGAGAGCACTTTGGGAAGATAATTTTCCCTGAAAAAAATCGTGGAACCTGGAGGGTCACAAATTAACAAGAAGATGAGCAGATCTGATAGCTCTATTGAAAGAGCTTCTAGCCACAGTCAGTAAGAAGGATGCCTTTCTATAAGTACATCTGGTATGAGTTTAAAGCAAGTCTCTCATTATGCAGCTTGCCCTGCGAACACTGTAAAAAGGTAATAGAGGCAGAGCTGGAAACTAGCATTGTTCCTTCACATGCTCCCTATGAGCCTGGCGCTGTGCAGGGACAATGCAAAGAGGGACCAACCAAGGCTGGTGGTATGCAATTGCATTACTGCCTTTACAGTCTTAAAGCAAAGAGTTTGCACTTGTCCAGTTAGTGTCTGTAAAAAGAAAATGTAAATATAAACAAGAAAATAAACATCTGGATTTTTATAACATGCTATTTTATCGGCATTTATGCTGAATGTGCAACATGATATTTGATAGGATTTGAGTTGGACTCAATGATACAGTTGGTCTTTTCCAACCTGGTGATTCTATGATTCTATGAGACCATTGCTCTACCTGAGCAGGAGCAATATTATTTTGAAAAGAATCTCCCTCGGTATTTAAAACATCTTAACGGGTTTGCGTTGGATGGTAGATATCCCAGAACTTATATAATCGCTCCAAGTAGGATTTCAAAAGTATTATGCTCTAGTCTTATTGAATTTCCACCACAAATTAAAACCTATTTTAAGCAGCAATTTGAATAGAGACTTAACATTTCTCGGACACATTTTACTAAGCTTTTGTGCAGTCACTAAGTTAGATGAGACGGGTATTTGCATATTTGTAAAAAAGCACATGGGTAATTTTCATTTCAAGAATACAGCTGAAAACTAGCATCAGAAAATTAAAAGGAAATCAGGAAGATGTATGCATTTAAAAATAAATGAAGGGCTGGCATCTGGTTCTTTATTCAGCTATTGATTTGTGTAGAATACAACCTTCTAGTTTTATTGGGGGAAAAGTTTCATGTGATTTGAGGACTACAGTGAGATGCCTCCAGCAAAAGTAATTGAGATCACTCCTGTGTTAAATATTTACTGGAGGAAGTTAGGCCTTCAAACTAATACCTACAGTCTGCCCGAAGGAACTGATCTTAACTGAAGAATAATTTGCCCAAAACACTATCACCACATGGATTTTCCAAACCAATAACACTAATCCAGAGGACTGCAGATGTGGGAGACAGAAGAGGTAGCAGAGGTTGCTTCCACTAGCCAAAGGCAGCTGCAAAGAGCGTGACCTTTTGTTTACACCAGTGGTGACAAAACCAGAACTTTCTCTACCCCTTTTGCAGCACCAGTGAAAGCCAGTTACTAATAATCTTGCTTTCATGATTTGACAGGCTTGAAGCATGCTACACTGAGTTATCAGTAATAAAACACCCTTCAAGGAGGCGTGCTGATGGTTCAGCAACAGCAGGATAATTTCAGAGAAGAGAGAGTGCAGTCAAGGACATTTGGCACCTCTAACTCAAACATCAACTCTGAGGCAAAGAGGAGGCTGAGCTACACCAGTTCCCCAGGGTCTCTGTAACACACTGATTCAAATTAATCACTGCTTAGGTGGAAAGAGGGAAATAGCCCTATGTATCAGCTTCCACTCATCGCCTCTGTAATCGCCTTCACTCTGCAGAGAACCTCCATGTTCTCTCAGTTTTCAAACACTAAATTTCCATACTTTAAGTTGAATGTTGCATTNTGCAGGATGAATATGCTCATATGGTGGGTTTGGGTTTCTGCACTAGTTCAAGGCAGTACAAGAAGAATAGAGAATACAAAAATCATTAGCTGAAAATTCCTCAGAGTCAAGTGAGGAAGCAGCCACCACTCAGGTTAATGCCTTTGGTCATCTCATTTTTAATGGGCATATACATGCTCAAATTCTCTTGTCTAACAATGTATCTACAGCTACGAAGACAGCACAGGCATAACACATTGAGGCACTCAAGGTGATTTTATAATTGGATGTAATAAAAAAAATCAGCCACACATGAACTGAGGCTCTGTCCCATTAAGATTTCCTGTACAACTATCTACAAGCAAATCTCCATAAGTCAAGCAGAGATGCACACAACACAGCTAATACATATTGACTACCTGGCATGCTAATTAGCCAGTATCTATTTAAGTTTCCACGCAGGATACGTCCTACCCACAGCATGTACCCTTCCTGTGTATGCAAATAGTGACAAGTACTGCATGGGAGTCCCTGGTGGGACGATGTCCCTGAGGCCCCGTGTCCCCAACACAGCTCGGCATTCACGGCAAAGCTCGACTTGTGGCCCTAATCCTCCAAACAGGAGGCAAGGATAAACTCAGTCACTGGAAAATGGATGCTGAACACATCCTTCCCACACCTCCTGCCAGCTGCTTGCAGCAGGGCTGGCATGAGATTTACAGCCAGCTGCTAACCTTAGCAGGAGGTACAATGCCACAAGAGCAGGTAGATGAAACAGAGAGAATCTGTCAAGGATTTAAGAGAGACAAAAAGAAGAAAAAAACCAAAAAAAGGAAGAATTAAATTGAAAAAGGGGTTGGAGGATAATTACAAAACAGGTACTTTCAATGGTTGCTGGCAGAAGCCCCAACCCTTGTATTTAAATGGATTTTTTAATTAAAAAACAGCAGGCTATGAATGCTAATCTTTCTGAGCAGAAAGCTCCTGATGGTTTGCCTGTTTCCAAAAGACTAAATCAATCAGCAAGAAGGCTAACCCCACCTTGGGAACATACATTTCAGAAGGGCCTAAACTTTCAAAGTCTGTGTATGCTGCACTCCTGTATGCACAGAGCAAGAGGCATACTAGCACCAGAAGTGTAGCATTTACCCAAATGTCCAATCGTGGTTTAACTTCATTTTTTACTAGATCTGATCTGCCTTTCCTTGTTACTTCAAAAAATTTTTTTTTTTCCTAGCTAAAAATATCAGTGGAGGCCTGCCAGGCTGAAATGTGCAGTTTGAGTCCCTAAGTGTTTGGGTAGGGAATATTCCAATTGCTCTGCTTTTTTGCCTATGTAAACTATTTAACTTGCAAATCAGAAAGCAATGTTGTATGACACACTTGGGTTTTTCTTGGAATCTCAGCAGACATGCAGTGAAAAAAACAGCACATAACCAGCAGAGAGAGTGAGAGAAGAGAGAGTGATGTCAACCATGTAGTACAAAAATAAATTGTTAGCAATTTTTTATGAACTGAGGTTTCCCAAATGTAAAGCAATTTAACAATTTTGTGCCATTGCAATTCACAGTATCTGTGGGCAGAGGGATTTTAAATGAAAATCCAGCCTTATTCTATTCAGTGTCAAGAATTATGTGTCATTTTGTTTCTTCCTCGCGTGTTATATTTGTATAAAGTGTTAGAGAAAGAAAGCCTCATAGGGGAAGGCCACCACCAGGAAATAGCATGAGAAAATCCTGGCGCTGCAGAGCAGTGGAAAGCTTTATAACCTGGCACTGACATGACCCAAATTAACTAGACCTGGCGACTCCTTTTTCAAGCCAGCAAGTCTGTGTGCTCTTTTCCAAGCTGGGGCTGTCCACTGTGCTGTGACTGAGGAAGAAATTACAGCCTCCCAAAGGCTTGACTTGTGTGTCTATGTACAGTGGCACCTGGGGCTGTGGACCCAGGGATAAAATATGTGCCCCAAGACTGTAGCTTTGCCCGGCTCTGTCTCTCTCAGACAAACAGTTTACGAGGCTCTTCACGCTGTCTCTCAGTCACAGTGTTGGTAACTGAAAATCCATGTGCACTTGCTGGAAGCAGAATTAACAGAGAGGCCAGAATCAAGGAGCAGAGGGACAGCAGGACTGCACTTCCATATATACCAGGTACACACCCCAGAATCATCTCAACAAGACAGAACTTTAAGCCCTGCCTGTGAAGGCAGTCCTCCTTCCTTTTGCCACACTCTTTTCTCTTGCCCAGCCCATGCTCCCAGCAGTGCCTTCTTCACCCAGGGATGAATCTGCAGCTGGTGCTCCTGCAGAGCTGCTTCCCCAGCATATAACTCCCAGGATAAAAGTCGATAGACTCCCTGCCCTGCAGAGGAGTGCTGAGGCTGTGTCCTGCCCATCCTTTCTCCACCATTTGTTCCACCCTCCAGTCTCAGGGCAGCTTCTGAGCAACCAGTGTTGGGCTGCGAGCTGGACAACAAGGTGCAATTCACAGCCTTCTCTGAAAGCACAAGGTCTCCCCCTGACATACAAATGCTTTTCTCTCCATTCCAAATAGCTGGTCTTTTTCAGTACTGTCATCCAGCACAGTAGTTGCTGTGAAAGTCTCCTGGCCTCCGCTATCTCTCTCCATGCTATATCATTTCTTCCTCCTCCATCATTGTGTCAGCTCCCGCTGATGGAGCTGACCTCCCTGCTCCTTCAGACGTTGCATCCGAGCCCTCCAGCACACACATCCATCTCCAAGCACACCACACCATTGAGAAAAGTACATTCAAAATCAGAAGATGATTACACAGTTTGTATTGGAGCTTGTGAGTATATAAACCCAGCAGGCTACTTGCACTGCCTGTGCCTTTCTTAACTGAGTGCACCTTGTTTAGGCAAACCACGTGTGGGATAAATCCATATCACGCAAAGATTCACAGCAGAAATACCACAGTACGTGGGGGGAAAAAAAAGTTTCATGCATTTGCACACAAGTAAATCCTTTCTACTGTTCTCATGAAGCACAGAGATGCTGAAGAAGCTTTCTGTGCCAAGCTGTTACAGAGAAAGAGAGGATAAATAAGACTGTCACTGATGTGCACATCTTTCCTAGCACCTGACTGGTTTAGGAGCCACAGGTTTTGTATGGTTCTTGCAAAGGTAAGTCACTGAGACAGCCACTGAGACAAGATCATTCCAGAAGCCTCAGAGATCACCGCACAGACTGCATGACCACATTTGATATGCCTTGATGCTTTGCACAGATCATATCATTACTTTGAGGCAACCCATAAGACTCAACAATGAAAGAAGATTTGCAGAGGTGCTCTTCAAATTACTGCCTTGGTGCCCTTTTGTTAAGTCAGGCTAAGCTTTTGCTAGGATCAAGGTAGGGAGCAGCTCCAAGGAATTTCTCCACAAAGTCATTTTGCAGGATGCTGATTTCTCAGTATGAGCCAACACGAATCTGTTCGACAACAAACATTCTCTTTCCATTCTCATTTTCTTTCACAACCTATGGCGTAAACGTCAGGTGAATTTGCATATAAGCCAGTGCTCACAGCTGCAAAGGCATCTCTAAAGGATACAAAAGTGTAAAAAACATTGGCATTTTATATTTATTGCACAATGCAGAATGAAAGCATAGGAACACATTGACAAAATCCAAGCATCTGCCTCATACTGTATAAAAGAAATAAAAAATATTTTGCAGATTCTATTAATTGTACCCAACAACCCTGCCAAAATATTGAGTTTTGTCCTTTTTTTCAGATGGGGGAACCTCAGGAAGAGATGAGATAGGAGCTGATGCAAACTCCCGAAGTGATCTGGGAGCTAGAAAAAACAAAATCTCCTGTACTTCAGAAACTAGATCACATTGTGTTCCAAAACCAATAAATTGATGCTTAATACAGTGGTGGGCTGACTTTATACATTTTGCACTCAAGTGTCACACTGACACTTGCCATTCTTAGCACCAAGAAGCTAAATTTATCATTGTCTTCTTAAATATGCCCTAAGAAAGACAAAATTAGAGATCTCCTCCTGTCTGAGTTGCAGGATGCTTCCTGTTGTTAATCTAGCCACTGAACAGGCAGCCATACCAGAAAGCCTTTCCAGTTTGATTTGTTTTCTCCATTGAACAAAAGCACGCGGATCTGAGGCTGAGCAGCTTGCCATCCACCTGCTTCTCAAGTGCAATGAAGCAGAAGAAAACTACTCTGACAAGTTGAAAGGGGACTACAACCAATTTAGGAAGAAATGATTGCACACAGTCCAACCCAATGCCTCGAACAGCATCACAGCCTCCATCACTTAGTGTTCTGGGCCTGTCACTCTTCTGATTTTAAATGAGTTTAGGTAAACTAGTTGCACAACCATGATTCACTCTAAAATACTTCCACTCAAGAGCTTTCCTCTGCCTCACTGACACTTTTATACTTTCAAAGATTATCTCTACTATGCTTTTTATTTCTTGAAACAGACTTGTATAGATAAAATATAGCAAATACATCCCCTGATGACTAGGAATCTGAGAAACAGGATATGCTCTGGGTGTGGATGTAAGCACAAATTTAGTTATGATAGCTAGAAATAGTTCTCCACCTACAACAGATCTGCAAGGTTGTGATCAGAGTGCTAGCTAGGTATCAGGGAAATATTGTTAGGAACTATACTTAGCTAAGACTGATCCTTAAGCCTCTAGATTTTTGTATGAGAGAGAGTCCCATTTTTGTCTAGCTCAATGCTGCTGACCTTAACATCATTTGCTGTCATGGAATTGCATTAACTATTCATTGACTTTCAGGCCCGAACTAAAGTTCAGCATTTTTTTAGATACTTCAGAAAGAAGCTTGGCTGTGGCATTTCATGCTGAAGTCCCTAATGCCTCCTACAGAGAATTTCGTTGCCATGAATCAATGCAGTCCATGCCCCTCTGTGCTCTTAGAGATTGCAGAGACTGTCAGAGCAAACCTCATGGGACATCTCTAGAGATATTCTAGGGAAGTTAGTGGAAAGCCAAGCTGAGCTATATTACTTTGGACATGGCATAAGCACTAGAATGGATGAAGAAGCTCCATCAAATAAATAAAACAAAAAAGACCTCCA
>WAAB01011635.1:244737-298775 GCA_013389865.1 Piaya cayana | reverse complement strand
CTGTTCTCCAGCCCCTTCACCAGTTTCGTTGCTCTTCTCTGGACACGCTCCAGAGCCTCAACATCCTTCTTGTGCTGAGGGGCCCAGAACTGCACACAGTATTCAAGGAGCGGTCTCACCAGTGCCGAGTACAGAGGGAGAATAACCTCCCTGGACCTGCTGGTCACACCGTTTCTGATACAAGCCAGGATGCCATTGGCCTTCTTGGCTTTGAGGGAAGCATCAGGAGAGGGAAGAAGCCTGCTGTCTGTGGGTGCTTTAGGGTATGTGAATGGTCAAATGTGACCTAGAAGAAGAAATCAAAATGAAGAGTAGAGTTTTGCGAGCATTCCACGGGCCCAAACATCATCTTCGTGTAAACTAAGTTTACTACATGATATATGTGCACAAGAGATGTAGAGCTGGAGCCTCTGCTGATGTTGCTTGTGCTGCACACAGCAACTCAGGGTAAAGCGCTGTACAGCTCACAGCTCTCTGCCCCATCACAGCTCCTGTGCACAGAAACCCGCAGGCTGTTCCTATCCACCACTGGCACAACACATCCTAAAGGATCAGACAAAAACGGCGCAATTCCACTCTGCCTTCCCCTCCACACTGAGAATCAGCACAGGGATGCTTAGACTTAAGGAAAAGAGGTACACTTTCCAGTATCTTCATTGTATTTATTGTAGCATTATGACATTCCCCCAGCAAAGTTTGTGGCTTCCCACAAAAAAAAACCTAAACAAGCTCTGACCCAATTGGACAACTGTTCCTTTCTCTGACAGCTCTAGATATAAGCTGTATAGCTACAGACTTGCAGAAACTTCTAAGACTTCTTCAACAAACCATCACAGGTAGAGCACTTTTGCAGACTACTCCCCACTTTCCATATACCATTTTTCTCATATACTGATCATATCTATATCATATCATATACATCATATACAATCATATACTAATTTTTCTTTGAAACTAAACTGACAATCTGCCTTTTGTTTTTTTCCAGGTGTTTGCCCCTGCTTCTTAAGGAAAGAGTGCCAGAAAGCTGCAGAAATAATGAATAATAGAAGTGGGTATTTTTCCACTGAATTTGAAACCACGTATTTGTCCTCCCTACCACCGTCCTACACAGTGAGAAAGTCGTTCCTCCCCTTCCCCAACCACACAGCACAGTGACAGTCCATGTATTTAGCCTCATTGAAACCATATTTGCTTTGTGGTCTCCCCATCATTCCCTTTTTTATGGGGACATGGACCAGCAGCTCCCTTTAAGTGCCTTTTGAAAGTTCTGGTTGCAGCTGGAGAGCTCTCTCTATACTTTGCCGTGCTTGACACTGGGCTTTCAATGACATAATTACAGGCCTATTTTAAAATGTTATATTTAAATGATGTTAATTTTCATCAGCAAGGGATATTCCTAGCCAAAACAAATTCTTCTATATCATTTATTGTATTTAAAATAATTTAATGGGTTTCTATTCATGCTGGAAAGCAGCAAATGAATACATTCCATAGCACGTTATTCAAATATTTTAGAACAAATCTTGAAAGATGTTTTCATTTAGCTGAAAGCAACTTGATAGCAGTAGTTTTCTCTGCCACAATAAAAAAAATATGGGTTTGTTTTTATTGCACTTGTTAAAATAAATGGCATTTTTAATAATGACTGTCCCCATAACAACATATATGATTTGATCACATTATGAAATAAATGTCATGTGAGATTATACATTTCAAAGCAGACAGTTCATGTTCTTTTAGTTATTAAATTCAATCAGTTTTACTTCTCTCTTTTTTTTTCCTGAAGGTAGGTATGGTTTTGATTAAAATGTGACCCCAAAAGCAGAATAATTTAAGTGAGAGTGTATTTTCTTTTTTTTGAAGGTTTATCTACCTTCCCATAGGAACTTAAAAGAAAAAAATAAAAATAAAAGCATGCTTTTCAGTGGTAAAATTAAAATTTGTTTTCCTTTGACTGACATTTTTATTCCCAAGAAGAACATGTTAGAACACATTGCTGTGTGGAAAACTTAAAGCTAACGAACTAGATATTGTTTTTAATCCACAAAATGGGTTTAGATGATACCAGTAGGCTACAGAGTCTCTTCATAACCATTCCCCTTGTAGAGAAACCCAGAGTCAATCTAGAGAACAGACTGCACCTTCAGACCAGGCTAATGTAGAAGACTTTTTGCCCATGAAGCACACCAGGGGCTGTTCACTGGGGACAGGGCCTGCAAGGCATTTTGATTTCCTTTTTTGATAGTTGAACAACTATCAGAGGTGAAGACACGAATGAAGGGAATAGACCAGTGGTAGCAGTCACTCTGAGGACTGCATCCAGTTTGTTATAGGTTGTCATTTACTCCACAGGCTCTGGATTGTGCTGCAGTGGATGGTTATCTTCTCTTACCACTTCTGATTCTCTACCTCCTGCCTGTCAGCCCCCTAACAGGTATCTCTTCTTGCAAAAACTCCCAAGATTTTGTCATAGTCCTGCACAGGAAGCCCAGAAATCATAAGCTTGTTCAAATTTTAAACTGTAGCTAGATACTTCAGAGGTCTAACTTTAACTCAGTGCAATAAGGTACCTGTAGTATCCCTTTCACATGATGCCTCCATGGTCAGTGAAATACCCTGGTGAAAAAACAATATCGAAAACTAATCTATTTTTAGTCTGTCCAGAATTACCACTGAGAAGTCCTGGATCTACATCTCTATTTAGGAATGTAAAAAATAGTGACCTTCGGAAAGGAAAACTTCAATGAATCTGTGAGGTCTCACTCACAACACTGACGACATGGAAGCTGGATATCCCAGCTCTGGGATGTGAGTATCCTTGCTTGCTCTTCAATACACTGAACTGGTTTTAGGCATATTTCTAAGCTCTCCATCCATTTCAGATGCTTCAGCTACACAACTGTCTTGTTTCAACAAATGCAACTCCTGTTAAAACTCACTGACAACATGGGCGTTGGCTTAATAAAGAAATTGCATTTAATCTAAACATCACCATCTGTCAGGCCCTGAGAAGGAAAAACAAGAAAAAATGTGCAGTGATGCACAGCCACGGAATAACATTTGAAAGCACATCCCAGCTCTCACCGAGCATGAACACTGAATATTAAACAAACACCTGAAGCTACATGTGCCACCACCTAAAACTATCACTTCATTTTCTGTTACGTGCTGTGACTTAAGGAAAACATTGCAGGCATCGCCATCTGTGTCGCTTTTAATTATCAATAGGAAGCACATGCACGATATTTCACAACTCATTCAGAAAACAGAAAGCTGCAACCAGGGGACTGCATATGTCTGAGAAGAGATCCTTGTGCCATGGGTAAGGGACATGTGTGGTCACCAGAAGGCACGCAGTAGGTGACAGGCTACATTGCAGGGACAGTCACAGCTTCCCATTTGACATCAAAAAAGGAGAGGCTTCATGCTTGAAATCTGCACCTAACCCTGGGACCCGCTGCCTGGTGAGGGTAATGATTATTAACACCCTAGATTAGCTGTTGGCTTATTCTCAGCTGCATAAAGTAGAGCTATCACTATGCATTTTGTAGGGATAAAAAGAGGAAGCTGCATATCAAGATACAGAGCCAAAGTGTCTATACCAAGCAAAAACAAAGTATAGAGGAAGAAGAACCTTATACAATACTGTCAGGAGTCATCCATAGTAGATCTTCTGATCCGTGACTCATGTTGAAGTTGGATAAAAGTCTTATGAGGAGCGACAGAGAGCTGGGGTTGTTTAGCCTGGAGAAGAGGAGGCTGAGGGGAGACCTTACTGCTCTCTACAGCTACCTGAAGGGAGGTTGTGGAGAGGAGGGAACTGGGCTCTTCTCCCAAGTGACAGGTGACAGGACAGGACAAGAGGGAATGGCCTCAAGCTCCGCCAGCAGAGGTTCAGGCTTGACATAAGGAAAAAATTCTTCACAGAAAGGGTCATTAGGCAATAGAACAGTTTGCCCAGGGAGGTGGTTGACTCGCCTTCCCTGGAGGTGTTTAACATGCAGGTGGATGAGGTACTGAGGGGCATGGTTTAGAGATTGGTGGGAATGGTTGGACTCAATGATCCAGTGGGTCTCTTCCAACCTGGTGATTCTATGATTCTATGAAAATGAAATAATAGGAAGGTGGCCAGGGAAGAAAGTCAGCTATAGCCTTTCTCTTTATTCCTAACAGCTCTGAGCCCAAAATAAGGCTGGGGGTAAATGATTTCACCAGCAGCTGAGCTCAAATGAAGCCTGGTCTGTGCTGGCTGTACCTTTCCTGTGCCACTCAAGTAATTACCATACCCACATGCTCTGTGACCCTTTTCCCAAAATACCCCTAACCCCTCTCCACATTATTCCCTATTCCCTCATCTGCCCTTATCTGACATGCACTGTCTGGCTGCTCTCAACCTGTCCCACAAACAAGGAGTGGCTGCATCAGGATGGAAGGGGTTGACAAAAAGCTAAAAATAGCCCCATTACCATCGGCATCTGAGGACAACTGTGAATAAATCCAGAGTGAATAGTGCTAAGTCAGGTGTTTTATAGATACTTATCTGATCTCCTAATATCCTGTTAATTCTCACAGGAAATACTGAGTAAATCTTACTGACAGTGCACTGGAACTGAGAGCCTTCTGCAATTAAAAATGTCTGGAAATGGCACTCCACTTGTGTGCACAAGCAATCTAGACTATAAGCAAACAAAATCAAAATTGCTTCTTTGGAAACAACTGTGGGGCATCAGGAAAAAGGATGCTTGGGAGACCCAAGCAGAAATGAGTGCTCCAAGCTTGCTCCTCTCAGTGTTTCCTCCCCTGCCGCTTGTCCCATTTTCTGGGGCAAACTGTCACCTGCTTCTCCCTCATGGAAGTTCAACACTGAACTGCTCTGAACCAACAGCAAAATAAACAAACACACATTCACTTACCAGCACCTCTCCTCTGTTTGTGAGGATTGTCCACGGTGCTGGTAATGGCAGGAATAAAGCGAATTGAAAGCAAACCGCAGAAGTCAATCAAAGTTTTCACCCTCTGTTCCTTTGTTGACAGTGAATGCTGCATATTCTCCTCAAGCTACCTCCCCAAACAACAATCCCATTTACTTGACCTCTGTAAATTAAAAAAATTTAGAGCTCTCTTGGTTCAGAGCAGTGACTCCATTTACCTGTGAAATTGTCTGTTCAAGCAATTCCCACTCTGTAGCATCGAAGTTTTTTGTTAATAGTTGTGGACCGTTAACCTACACGATGAATATAACAAAGCTTGTAGAAGAATCCCAAATGGACAAGCATGATAGGAGATGGAGAAAAAGAGGCTGGCAAATTTCTGGGTACACATCATTTTGTGCCTGACTTCTTTAATTACTTGAAAACCAAAGTGATTGGTAGATTAGTTTTAGAGCTACTACAGTGGCTATCGATGACTTCTATTTCTGTGAAAAAAAGGATGTGGTTTAATTTTTATTCCACAGTGTGGAGTTACATCTATCCAGTACATTTCAAGAGACAGCTAGTTTAAAACAGAAGGACAACTTCACAGCGCAGAAAAAGTATATACTAATACCTCTCCCAAGTCTCCCTGTCAGAGATATAGCATATCACTAACAAAATATTGGAGCGTGTTTTCTTGGTTCAACGTCTCAGATGCAGGGAACTGAGGTCGAAGAATCTGGAAGGATGCTCCTTGCTGAAGATCCTTAACCTAAGTGACCATCTTGGACATCATTTCTGCAGCCACCAATCCTGGCACTGGGGAAACCAGTAGGAATAACGTTTCAATAAAAGTTTGCTGGCAAATGAATACTTCAAAGATTAGGTTTTGTTTCAAATTGTAAAAAGATATCTGCAGCACTTCAAAACAAAAACAGCAAACCAAGAATTTCATTTTTCTCATTTCATTTTCTGGCTATATAAAATCAAACGTAGATCTGCTGAAACTGGCATCAAGCTGGAGAGATCCTAACTTCTGGGACTTTTCCCAAAGTGGCAAGGAATTCCCTTTTCCTCTGCCAACCCAGCAAGACCCCATCTCCATTCACCACATCTTGATATAGTCACTCACTGAGAAGATTTGAAATTCCTCAAACATTTTCACAAAACCCCTGTAACTGGCCCCCATCTTAAGATTTGAAACCGGAAGTTGAAATCATGAAGCCAAGAAAAAAAATGTTTCCCTAGTTTTTGTGCTATATCCCTTCTCTCAAAAGCAGCAATATCTGTTCCTCCAGAAATTCACATTCAGGAAGAAGAAATCAACAAATCACACTGAGACATTATCTTGCACTTAAGAATTGAAAAGACCTTGCAAGTGTGAATTAAATCTCATAAAGTGAAAAAAGTTGTCATTATTATGCACATTTACTGAAGAAAAAAGTTCAAATGATTGAACTAATGCTACTCCATTAATCGATGAGAAAAATCACAGGATTTTATAAAGCTGAGTTCCCGCCTGAAATCAATGAAAATCACGTGATCCAACATTACTGATTTGTGTTAGGAACTTAGTTTTGACTGATGCTCCTTAGTTTTTTGTAGAAAGTTATTACTGACCTACCAGGCTGAACTGGAAAAATGATTCTATATTGAAGTCCTGTCAATCCAGAAAGTATCAAAACATGAGCCTGAAATAACATTCTTCAACTTAAGATATGCAAAAAGTATCTGCTGCTGATGAGAGATGCACAAGATGGATTAGGACGAATTTTTCCTTTGGTTTGATGTTCAAATTAGATTACTAATTCACAGACTCCTTTTACTGTTTAATAAATTCAGATGAAAAGGAAAGATACAAATTCTCACAGTTCTCTTGCTACTTAATACATTTAGATGAAAAGAAAAGATAGAGTATAATCAACACATGCATTAATTTATGCAGATCTTTCCCAGCTGCATGTTTTAAAACATCTTTTTAGATAAAAGGCCAATAATACGCAGCATTTCTCATCTTCAAAGTGCTTTGAAAATATTAACTAGTGAATCAGCATAGCACACCCATCAGGTCCATAAAGATTAGCATCCCTATTGTAAAGAGCAATTCCAGGCAGAAAGGCTATGGGATTTCCTCATTAATAAATAGTATTCAAGGATAGGTGCTAATTAGCAAACTTGCAACTTGCAGAGCAGCACTTAGATTACGTCCCATGCTCTAACCCATTTAGCATATGAGATGTGTGTGTTAAATTTTGATATTTCCGTGCTACTTGAGGTTTAAAAGATATGAAAGAAAATGGCCATCTCCCCCAAATAAAGTGCACAGGTGTGTGTTTCAGTGGTATTTCATTTTGTTCAGGAGCCGTGTTGTGAGATAAGAGAAACTTCCATGAAGTGGAAGCATTCCATAGCTATCACATTAAATAAAACTGTACAGAATGCTCTGCCATCAGCTCAACCGGACTGTTGCAGGCAGCAACCTCCTCACCACCCCCCAACCTGCTGCACAGGATAGGGGGCAGGTTTTCATGGGGACCAGATCCAGGAAAGGGAACACACACTGCCCTGAAAATAGGGCTCCAGCAGCACACCTAGATGAAACACTTGATTGACTCAGCAAGCGTCTGATACTGCACTGAGCTTCACCCCACTTCTCCCTTCAACCCATCCCCAACCTGGCAGTGGAGGTGAAAAGAGGAGCCAAACACAAGCAGGCGGGTGAGTGCGGTGAAAGCAGAGCTGATAAGCAGATTCAGACTTTCTGATTAGCGCCAAGGGTTATGTGAACAGATGCCTATCTCTCACAGAGGGCATAAACACATTGCAGAGAGGAGTTTCTGCAGTTTATTTACAAAGGAAGAACACTTACTAGCTCTCCTACTGACAGTTTGTTCCTGTCACCATGGTTCAATCTGCACAACGCTGCTGGAAAAACTTTCAGTGTAAGCAGCCTCAGCACTTCTCTTTTTAAGTTCATTATTTCCTTCCTGTTCATTATTTTCTTTCTGCAATGTAAAGGCACTCTCATACACGATTCGCAGATCAGCAGCAATGAAAGAGAGAGAAGGGTGCACAAAGACAAGATTCATCTTAACTGCTAAGGACAGGGAGTGTGAGAGCAGGGAATGTCCCATATAAAAACAAGGTAATAGAGATATGCAAGAGGCTGCCAATATGCAATTTGCAATGATACGTGAACTTATAGAGGACATGTCACAGCTATAGAGAAGTCTTCCTTGTCAAGTGCAGACCCCTACATGAAATAAGTCAAAGTGAATATTTATTAGACTGTAATTGGGTTATGTATGACACTGGATCTTGCTGTAATATTAGTCTACTGAAAGCTGTGAGAATTCACACAATACCTGTGGTTTTTTAGATTTAGGGTGTTGTTGTGGGTTTTCTCTGGGGAGCACCCTCTGGCAAAAACAGATACACAATGGCATCTTCTCCAGTCATTCGTAACAAGGCACAATTATGCAAGGTTATGCAGTGCTGTGCTGGCCCTGCCAAGGGCTCTGGGCCAAGAGGTGAAATGCCACACAGATAATCTAGCCCAGGGCCTCTAAGACAACATCAGAGTGAGAGAGAAGAGTTCACAAGAGTTCAGCATACAGCAGTGCACTGGTTTGGTTTGCCCTTCCCTAGAGCATCAACCATTAGGGTCACGCCCTCAGGAGACCTCTGAAAATATCAGCAGTGGTTTGGTTGCCAGAGTGCTGAAACCACGCTGATGGTTTTGATCATGAGTCATGGCTTCCTGGTGGAGGAGCTTTCTTCTTCTACCTGTCATGCCATATCACGCAAGCAGACTGCAAAACTTTTGCAAGAACAGGACCTCTTTCATAAGGTGTTTTCCCAATGCCTAGCACATCAGGATCCTGGATAAAGGACAGGGATCTCTTCTGGCTGTAGCTACACTTCATGAGTAGCTATCACAACTGGCCACCACAGAGCCAACCACTCACACCTCCTGCTGCTGACTTGCCCCGAGTCCCTCTAGCAGAATGAAGCCAGATACCCAATCCAAGCAGTGTAATTTTGAAAGATTTCAGCTCTGAATCAAGGGCTGAATGTCACATTTCAGCTCTATCTATAATTACAACTGTTTGTTGCTACGTCTCCAAGAGCAAAATGCTAGTCTGTTGTAAAGAAAACAGACCCACCCCCATGCATTTAAATGCTTTCTAAATACAGCGCCTAGCTTACAACACACTTTATTGAAGGTTTAGGCTATCAAAAGAAGGCTGCGTGCTCTATGAGAAAAGTAATATCCGTTTTAGCTTTCAAACATTTTGGCTTTTTTATTAAAAATATGTACAACAAAAGCCTTACACTGTTGTCATATACAAAGCAGATAACAAATGGCATATACAAAGCAGATAACAAATGCTAAGAAGTGGAAATCTGTCAGCTACTAATATCAAAAGGCTACATAGAGAATGAAAGGCAAAAGAGTTTCTCCCTGCATGTTTATTGTTTAAGCAAACCAGAATCAGCCCACTGTAGCTACGGACCCTCCATCCAACAAATATCTGTCACATGGACCACCATCCGAGTTATTACCAAATTTAAAAAGCCTTGTCTAAAGGGACAATGCTGAGATAAACAAATGTTAAAAAAATTCTATTCATATGAGAAAGAACACCCTAAACTATTGAAACAGCATAAAAAATCCCACAGTCTAGTACTTTTACTGAGCCTTATGTTTTCCAGGCAGTATGCAAGAGGACAGTCATTCCTACAGCATCATGCAAGACAGAAGGAGCATTATCTGAGCTCTACACCCAGGAAAAAGTGACACGAGGGCCTTGAGAGCATCACTGAATAAGTCATCTCCAATCCCACAGCAGATAACATGGGAGCCTCTAGACCCCACTCCAGCCAAATCTGCCATAACCTGCAACAAGGGTGCGAAAAATAACACCCTGATAGATGTGATGAGTGGTGGGGCAAAGCTGGGAGCCACAAAGCACCAAAAGCTGCAGCTCCCTTCTCTGCTTCCTCCTTGGCTCTGGACATGGCCAAAGCTGAGAGCTGTTGACCTGCAGACTCAAATGCTGGGCAGCCTGACTGTATCTCACCTCTCTGGGAGGCATCTTCCAACTTCTGTGAGTTTCTTCTGAAAATTTTAGGCTCTTATTTGAGAAAGAAACACAGCAGCTAGTGCAGCAACTTTGAATAGTTCACTGATTTTTGTGCTGGAAAATCCCCCACACCCATTGTCAGATGACATTAGAGCAATTGGCTTCTGACTCCAGTCATATGCTTTTGTACACACAAAGGCAAAAATGCCTGTCTCTTGTGATTTCAGACCTGCAGAAAAACAGAAATCTCCACAAATTGCAGTAATTGAAGGTTCCAGGGGATTTTATTAATCTTACAATGTAATAGCAGAAAGCTTTGGATGGATGCTTGTTGGTGGAAAAAAAAAGTCTCAATTCCAGGCTAGTGCTTTAACTTCTGATAATAAAAATAATACTACTACTAAAAAGACACCCCAGATATTTGTTTTAACTTAACATTTCAGGTACAGTAGAAAAATAATGTATTAATACCCATCTATTCCAATCTTAAACCAACATTTAGTTTAAATCGCTAGTTTTCTAAATGTAGTGGCCTTCAAGTAGCACCAATATACACATTACTTGCAATTTACAGCAAAGCACAAGAAGATAAGAAGTGGAAAGCTGCAGTATTCATAGGTCAGGCTGATATCCCCATGACACTGCCCTGGCCAGGGCAGGCAGGAGCGAGAGGGCTATATCCAAATAAAAGATTCTGTAGCTCAAACAGAGCAGCAGGTGGGTTGTGGAAATCAGAGGGCGAGGTTATGAAGCAAAAGTGATTCTTTCTAGCCTTAAAACTACGTGATCATTCCTAATAATTAAAAAAAAAGTCAGCAGGAGCCTGCTTGAACTTTTTTTTTCTTAACCTCTTGCAAGGCTATTTCATTTACAACTTTACAAACGTTTTAATTAGAATCTCTCCTCCAGAGGCATCAGTACTGAGAAAAAACTCTTCCCTTCTTCCAGCTCAGTGAGTAGCATGCCCTAACATCATCTTGAAAGCAGCAGTAGAGTCTCCTTCAAGGCAAGAAGAACCACTGGAAAATATGTGAAGAAGCTGGTCCTGCCTGTGCTGGGTGAGAGGGGCCAGGCCTGGGGAGAGAAATTCACTCCTGTCATTGGCACAACAGCAAAAGAGGTTGCATTGTTGACAAGTAAAGATGCACCACTTTAATTTTCTGATCCTGCAAATGCTCTTCTGTGCCAAGACACTTGCTCTCCTGCATGTGGATCCTCAGTGGGTTTTCCTGCAATACCTTTGGACATTTTCTTGACTGACTTTCCTTGCTGTGCTTTTCTTGCCTGTTTCTTTTGCACGGCAGTCTTATCCACAGAGATTAGATCATTGCCCACCATCTATCCCCAGCACCTACAGACCTCACCCAAAGGTTTCATAGCCACAACTCTGCCTGCCTGTCCTCACTCCCCAGTTCTAGGCTGCTTTTGTGAAATTATGTCTCGTGCCTACAGGCATTCCTTTCTCCATTCATTAATCTCACAGCTATAAAATGTTGCTCCATGTGCAGTACAACTAGCAAAACTTCATTTTCAGTAATTCAAGTCTTACACTCTTTACCTGTCTCACAATACAGTTCACAGTTCTTTTTGCGAGCCCTCTACAACAGTCCAGGTTCATCCTCTATCCACTCAGTACAACATCTCTTGATAGCTTCTCCTCACCTAACATCACCAGTTCCTTTTCACACTAGTCCCTTCCAAGTCAATAGACTATATCTCTGTCCTATATCTCTTAAAATTCCCTGCAGTATGCTTACATCCCATTCCCATTGGCTACCCTTACCCCACAAAACCCTCAGCTCTTTTCTTCATTGCTTACTTTTGATCAACCTCAGCTCTGAAAGCCAGCTACCTCATGATTTACTATGGACAACTTACCATTTATTTTGGACAGAAAAGAATATGTCTGTCAAAGGTAAGCATAAGTTGGAGCCCATAACTATAGCAATCTTATTTACCTAAAGAGTCAGGGTGAAGAAAATAAAAGAGAGAGACCTCTGGAGTCCCTTAATATTCCAGCAAAGGAAGGTGACAGATCCTTCAGGAAAGAAGCCAAAGAAACAAAGGGAGAGGAGAAGGGAAACCGGAAGAGACCAAGGACAGAAGAAATTTTGGTGGCCCAGGAAAGACAGAAGACACATCAAAGATGACCTAGGATTCAATTAGGTGGAAGGACCTCCAAATGAAAACAGCTCATGCAACGAGTTTAGAGTTGAAAGGAAGAAGGCAGATGGGATGGTACTCCAGTCAGCAGGTAAGGGCAAGCATTTTTAAGATGAATGAAATACTCTGGTAGAGGAAAGTACCAACACAGCTGTGTGTACAAAAGGTCAGATTTTTTTCCAAAAGACAGGAAACTGTACTAGGCGGAAGGAGATTAAGGTTCATAGCTCTGAAAGCAACCAAGGCAGTGGGCTTAAGAAACCTTTGCCACACAACACCTCCTTTTCCAAATCCTTGATGCAGGGAAGGCAAGTTGTTCTCTGAAAAGGTTTTCTGACCTATGAGCACAACTGCACAGAATAAGCATCAAGTTTTAGATTATTTTACAGGAAGATTATAGTAAGATTTTCTTTCCTCTCCTTTCCTCTTCTAGAGAGATACATACAACTTTTTTTTTTTGCCTCAGTTCACAGCTAAGCTGGATATGGAGACTAAATTACCCCACTTTTTGACTGAAAGCATGAGATGGGGCTACGAAGAGTTCAGAGTTCATTAGGCAACTATGAATAATATTACCTACTCTTTGTTTGACTCTGTTCCTATTTAAAAGACTTACGTCTCCACACCTGAAGCTCCTTTATAAGGTAAATTAATTTTGACAATCTATGTTTCATTTTTAGTAGGGAAAAGATTGATGTCTGTTGTTTTGCATCGCTATCACTGATGATTTGCAGGCCTTTGAAGATAGTAAATGAAATGACGTTTGTTGTTTTTCCCCCTAAACTGATATTAAACTTTTCTCTCTCAGATCTTTTGGACTGGCTTGCATATGACAGCACTTCGTTTGTATTCCAGATAAACATCACACTATCTAGTGTCATGTCAGGTAGAGCAAAGTCAGACAAATTCAGAAAAAACAGAAAAATAGAGGCATTCTGGATTTTTAACCAGCATGCAATATGCCCACTGGCCATGACTTCAAGGTTGAAAAGATGTCACCTTTTTAACAGAACTTTTGTATATGTCACTGCTGTTGTGAAAACAACCACCAATGCATGCAAGCATCAGAAAGCTCTTGGCAGAACGATTTATTAACAAAAGACACTCAGCTGATGCAAACCAGCTATTTCACTGGCTTCCCCATGTCTGCTAGGAAAGCTCAGAGTATTCAGGTGAATTTCTATGTATTTGGGTACAGAGAAGTTTGCTCAACTTGTTAAACCACTGGAACAGCAAGTGCACAATGAAATGTGCTCCCAGGTATGATTTTTGTGGGTAGAAAGGAGTAAGGAATCCTTCTTTGGAGAAAACTCAAACGAGAGGCATAGGCCATTACATTCCAAGTCCAAATATTTAGTACTTACAGAGCAATACTTGACCTGTGAATAGGACCCTATTTGGGAATTAAGAATGGTTGTCTACAGAATGGCAGTTATAGACTAGAAAATCAGTACTCACTGATGAAATATATGACATACAGAAGCTTATGGCTTTGGGAACAATAATAGATTGAACATTTGTAATTTTGTTTTTTATTTGCAGCCTCCTCTCACCCCCGCAAAGGTAAATTCTACATCAAGTGTTTGCCATCCTTACTTATCTATGTTAAATTCATTTAGTGACCCTGAAGCCACATAGCTCCAGCAACTAAATCTCACGGTGTCCTCCATTATCACTAGCATCCCAGTACTCACCATTACATTGTGGAAGGCTCATCTCCTCTCCCAGAGCACTCAGGGGGAACATGAACATATGCCCACAGTGTTTACACACATGGCATCATCTCCCAAGTCATAGAATCATAGAACAATCAGGTTGGAAGAGACCCACTGGATCATCGAGTCCAACCATTCCTATCAAACACTAAACCATGTCCCTCAGCACCTTGTCCACCCGTGCCTTAAACACCTCCAGGGAAGATGAATCAACCACCTCCCTGGGCAGCCTGTTCCAGTGCCCAATGACCCTTTCTGTGAAAATTTTTTCCTAATTTCTAGCCTAAATCTTCCCTGATGGAGCTTGAGGCCATTCCCTCTTGTCCTGTCCCCTGTCACTTGGGAGAAGAGGCCATAACACTCCTCTCTACAACCTCCTTTCAGGTAGTCATTTGCTACAGTCAAGCCTGCCCCACTTCTGTTTCATTGATGGCCACCTCTCTCTCTCAGTCTCTCTAGCGAGTGACATTTTAATTGTTTGTGTCCCTTTTTGGTCTGTTAGCTCCCAATATCAGCCAAACAGCTGGGTAACTTTGGCTGGAATCCAGAACTAACATAAGTTGGTTTTAACCTCTTGATACCAAGGCACTTATGTTGCTCCCCAGTATGACCTCCATGAATAAGAGCCTGCTATTAAAATAAGCCATCATATGCAAACCACCAGTGTCCTGAGATAGCTGTTAGGAGGCATTTGTCCACAACCTGGTTTTGTGTATCATTTGAGCAGTATCACGGATCAGCAAATTACTCTCACCTCTTCCAAGCCAAACACATCCTAGCATAGCCCTAGAAACAGAAAAGTATTGGAACCTTCCCCAGTGCATTTTAACAGTGTTCAAGATTTAATTCTTATTGGTTTATCATCCAAGTCCTCTTCGAGTGCAAAGCAATCATTTTTCCTATCTACAAAGTTATGGTGCTTCATCCTGCCCAGACTGGATGTACAGCAATGGGGTCAAAGTTGCCTGACATTGTCAGGGCTGCTGCAGGGTTGAGAAGGAGGGTTTGAAGGAGAGGTGTGAATCCCACCATTCAAGAGCTTAGTTGTGGTTGGCAAGTAGGAGCTGCCAATGTTAAGTTACTCCTCTTTGCCCTGCAGCAGCAATCTCTACGCCCAAATGCTCAAGCATGGTTGTTTCTGAGCTGCATTTAACTTCAAATTTGCTGCTGAAAGGACCTTGAGACCAAAAGTCTGCCTAATTTTTCCAACTTTTCAGCTCTCATATGAAGGCACTATTGCTTTCTACAAACCCTATTTCCCCTGAAAAATGAGGACTTTTCTACTTAAGAGGTTAAATGAGAACCCGGATATGGGTTCACAAATGTTGACTTACGTAAATGTTGACTTTACTTCTCAAGTAAATGTATGTACTGTAGCATGCATCAGTTGTCTGAAGCATACAGGTGATTTGCCACTTGCAGAGAAGATATTATCAAGTATGTGGCAGTGTGGGGTAGGCTTTTTATCTTTAATTGCAGAGTCACACAAAGCACAAGCACTTATTTGCTCCCATGAGCAACTTTGTCAGCAAATGATTATTCAGAGAGCAGCAAACTGGTCTGCACCCCATTCTCAGAGGCTGCAATGCCTATTTTAGCCATCAGTACACAAAATCTGGAAAAAAAATACACACATTTGAGCCTGCATGCTTGAAAGGCCCCTAAATATTTGTGTTGAATCAGTAATTCAAGAGATACACTGATAATCGTATAACTAAATATCAGTTGGCCTTCATTTTTTTCTCATTTGGAGAAGACAGAATGAGAAATTGTTAGTTTACTTTTGGCTTCAATACCAAACAGTGCATTCTCCAAGGCAGCAGCCATCCATTCCATTGATGTTAGCAGAGCACTTACAGCAGCAAGGTCCTGGTCCAGGACTGGGGTTGCTAAGCAATATGGAAATACAAATAATAAATGAAAAACAGCCACCTGCAAAAGATTACATGCTGAATTGTACCTTACCACGAAAGCTACGTTTCAAACTTCATCACATTTGGATTCAAATTTGCTGAAATTAAATTTAAAAAGAAGGAATGATTATTGTACAGAATGTTTTGAGAGATGTAAACACTTCCTTTTCTATTACTGTGATTCACTTTAGGGTTTGTTTTTTTCTGCAAGGCATTTAAAGCAAGCAGCTCTGTGTGATGAATACAATGGCTGGTTTATGTATTACAGCGCAGACTTGAAAGCGCTTAAATATATTTTTCTGTCAAGACGTGTTTGTGACTCCCATATTTAAAAGGTGACTGTTATTCTGTGTACAAATGTGTTGTTAGTATGATTGATGTCGGAACAGTGTTTGCACTCCACATCAAAGAAGATTAAAAGCTGCTCATAAGAAATCCTCTTTACAATGCACAGCAATGTAAACATACCATACTAGGAAATCTCACAAAAGAATCGTCCTCTCAAGGCCGACTCAGATTCACTGTATCTTCTCTGATCTTGAGCAATACAGTTGCTACCATGCATCCTTTAAGAAGGCAGATTCCTTCTCTGTAGGCTTGGTTTGTAACCCACTGGAAAGTTTCCCATTGACTTTAATAGGCATACAGTGCCGCTCTGCCTCCCACTTCAAGGGCCAGTCAGGGCTGAGGCTGAAAAGCACAGAACATGTAGAGGGTTGAGAATCCAGCAATATCATCAGACTTGTGGCTTTTGGAGTAGATTACACCCTTGGAATTTGATTCAGATAGTTAAAAAGAAAATACGCACTTTCATTTAAAGTTGCATTGCCGTAGACCAGTGAACAAGCACAGGTCTGTGATTCTGTGTACAAGGAAACTCCTGCAAACAAAACTATTTTGGGGTCATTCTGGTTTCAAGTGAAATGGTGAGAAATGGTTAAAAAAAAAAAACAAACAAACCACTTTTATTTTTTTTTCCCAGTAGGTTCCCGATAACACAAGTCACTAACTCTTGGCATCCACCACACCCACAGCAGCACTCAGACTCCTGTTCTTATGCATCAGGAGTCACAGTAAACCTCCATGTGTGCACTTTCACAGCAGAATCCTGAAGCACTTTGACTTCTACTGGCTTGCAGAGAAGGGTCTTGAATTTGTACTTGCAGAGCAAATGCTCTCCTACAGAAACAGTTACACAAAGCTACAATTTGCTAAGTTGCAGCAATTTAATTGTAAATTTGAACCTTTGTCATCAAAAGATTATCCTATCTAGGGAAAAATGCTCTTTTCAACCTTTATACTGGGATAGTACTCAGTACCCAACCCCCCCAAAAAAGGTAGTTTACACAATTTATAAAAACATTTTGTTTGCTTGGTTAAGAAGCTTACAGTTGCAGTGCTTTCTCCCTGGCTTAGAGGCAGGAGAGTAGCTTCAGAACATGGACAGGTAGAGCTGTGAGCAAATCCCAAAGTGGCAACTTCCATGGTGAAATGTATGTTTTGGATTGTGAAGAAATGAAGCAAGTTAAGGCAGTGCTGAGGTAGCAGAGGAAATTATGCTAATCCAAACTGCCAGGGAATTGTGATGTTACACAGCCGCATGTGAAGCTTAGTATTCATTTTATCATAAACACACTCTCTATAACTTGGTTACTTAGGAGATTTCACTCCACATTATTACTGCAGCTCACATCACTCTGCGCTTCAAGATTAATCTGCACAATAAACACAATAATAATAAGCAGAACTGGGGGCATCAGAGAGAAACATGGATATTTGGGGTTTTCTTCAGCAATACTGCATGTCCAGTTTGAAAGCTGGAAAGTTTCAAATGAATCTTGCCCAAAGTCCTAAAGATAAGTGTGACTGAAGCAGCAAAATCAGGTGAGTGTAGCATTATGTACTATTAGCTCACCAGAGAGATTTATATTTAATAAATACATAAATTAAAACAATGATGCCAATTAGCCTTGTGTTGTAACAGTACTCAGGAAAAGCATACATATGGCACCCCATGAAAATATATCTGTCAGAGTATCAGTGGCTAAAATATCCAGGCTTTAATTTTTGAAGCAAACCAAGAGCTTTGAAAACTCAGTTCCCATTAAACTTATCGTCCAGGCAGATTTCTAGATCCCAGCCTCAAGTTTGCACTGGTATATACAACCTTCTCTAGAAGCCTGGGGATGGTCTCTTGATAAAAATAATACAGTGTTATTTAACTATTAGAGCAGAGGACTAGGGATTATTTCACCAGTGTTTATTTCTGGCTTAAGGCATGATGCTGAACAAGTTCAGCTGCCTATTTCTGAGCATTATCATTTAGTCTTAGGAAAACTACCTGCCCCACTGGAACAATCTGAGGCTTCAAACTGGTTTAGAAGTA
Source organism: Piaya cayana (assembly GCA_013389865.1). Taxonomy (NCBI): domain Eukaryota; kingdom Metazoa; phylum Chordata; class Aves; order Cuculiformes; family Coccyzidae; genus Piaya; species Piaya cayana. The sequence continues at coordinate 280,595 of WAAB01011635.1, read as the reverse complement.
CAAATTTACAAAAAAGCAACAATAGTTTTTGTATAAGCAATGGTTAAGCAGAGACCTGCAAGATACCTAGTAATGGCACCATACTGTGAGGTAACATTCGTATGATGTAGCAGCAAAAAATATCAGATGGGGAGAAAAGATCCTTCAAGATGACTTTTGGAAGTGGAACAACGGAGGTGAGATTAAGTTTGACAGCCTAAATACAAGTTCTTACAGATTGATAGGAAGTCTAGTGTATGTTAGGAACTCACAGGAAGGATAACAACCTGAGCAGGGCCATTGATTACTGCTGAATTATGAGCCCTCAAAACGACAAAGCCATGAAAAATGTAGAAGATATTTCTAAAGAAAGGTATTTCTAGAAAGATAACGTCATTGCATAACGTACTGTTACCATCCCAGATAAAATTCAGCACAAAGCATCACCAATCAAGAAAGATTCGTCAAGTACAGAAGCTCAGTAGGATAACAGCAGATGAATAGGTGAGCATATCTCCCAAGTGAAATTTAAAACAGTTTGGTCTAGCAGAGGTAGAGTGGATATGATCTCTCATAAACTCTTCAAAGACAGAAAAGGAGCTGCTAAAACTTGGCAGCAACGTTTGCTCAAGAACAAATAGACATGTACTGCTTATGAGTAAATTCAAACTGGAAGCCGAGGGTAAAGGATATTTAAATAATCAAGTCCTGAAGAACAATTTTCCAGGCTTACCTACCATTACATGTAGAAAAGCAAAATAGAAACTAATACTAACTAACGCTGAGCCTTCAACAGTATGAGTCCAGTAACTTCAATCCTGTACAACAAAATCCACCATCAGGTTGACCCACCTCCAGTGCTACAGAATGGCAGCACAGACATTCTTGAAGAGTGCTATACTCCCCTAAATGATCAAGTTGATCTTACATTGTATAAATGTTTCTTTTCCATAACAGACTGTAGAGTTTACTTCACCCTAAATATCATCATCCTATTCCTACATTAACACGAGCCTTCCAAATGTGAGTTAACTGACACTTTGATACACACTGGTCTTCAATTTAAGCCACAGCAATGCAGTTCAGGCTAGAGTTGGAAGTGTTACTTCACTGTTTATTCCCTCTTTCAAGGGAAAAAGTACATACATATTATAATTTATGGCTTTTTGATTTGATAAGGTACTTATGCTCTATTTAATACACCCTTCCCTGTTTTTTACTGTAACAAGACAGGCAGTATCCATATAGCTTAATACAGAACTCACATTTTCTACTATCATCTATAATACAGAAAATTAACTTGCAACCTTCTACAGGCAAAGTAGCTCCAGGTAGATTTAAGGACACAATAATGAGATTGGCACATAGTTTACAGCATTGTGAGACAGTCAAGGACTAGCAACAGGACTTTCTGTCCTGAGCCCAGACACCACTAACCAGTGCTGAGGCATTCACAATCCTGCAAGGATGTAGGTCATACCAGAGGGGACACACGAAGTCCTGCAGGAGCCTGGAGGCAATTAAAAGCAGTGATGCAGCTGAGCATCACCACAGGCAGTGAAAACGGAATTCCCTTGAGACTGGAAATTGCAAGCAAGAACCATCTATTCATCTTCTGTGACTCTGAAAAAAGGGATGACTTGGTTATAAAGCCTTTAAAATGCAACGAGTCACTTCTCCAAAGAGGTTGCTGGTTACTGAAATTTTGCTGAAGTATGTAATAAAGAGACAACCCTCGAACAACAAATATGAATTCCTTTAATCTTACTGTATCTGATTCTACCAGTAACTATATTTTGGGGTACCTGAGAGCACAAATACGTAATTTTCACATGCAGAGCAGAGGCAATACTGGCCAGCAAGGCATCCTTCTTCTGAAAACAAAAACCCAACAAAACTCCACTAAGGGTTATTTCTCAGATCAGAAAATAATTGTTAGCCAGCAACTCAAGATCCCCAAATTTTGCAGAACTGCCTGTATATACCTTGTTCAAGAAGAAAAAAGTGCCATGCAGGTTCATTGAGGAGTGGGCTAGAGGAACTTATCACAAAGCATCAGCTCAGGAGAAATCCACCCATGAGCGTGTATATTAAACTCTATAGCCTCACTAGTACAGGCTGTCCCCCAGGTGACATTGATGCCTCACAAATTACAATGACTTGACTACCATTAAAGTCATAAGATATGTCTTAAACACTACAAGCTGACACTGCAATTGTAGATGATACACCGTTAAAGTAATGAAGATCCAAATAAAATCCAATACAGAAGGATACCCAAATTGTGTAAGTTGTAACAAGTTCACACCATCACTTGTGGAGCACAGGAAGCTGGCAGGGAACAGCAGCCCTCCTCTTGACTTGCAATGTTCCCCTGCTAGCCCTAACAAAGCTAGCTGAGCTGCCATAGGGAGTGGATCAAGTGGTTCTTTTTAGATCCCACCACAGGTCAGACTATGATGAGACAGTACTATTCTACTCAGAGATGCAAAACAGGTAACATCTTATACCATTAAGTTGAAATATCTCAAGTACAGGTTCTACCTGACCTCCAGAACAGGAGATAAGATGAATCAGGTAAGCAAGGAGATCATAAGAGTGGTTTCTGCACTACCCATAACCCTGCAAAATACCACCAAGGCCTTGCCCAGATTGTTTAATACTCCAGCACCAGGGTGGGAACTTCAGACAATCACCTGTGTTCTGCCCTTGATATTACAATGTGCACTTGAATTGCTCTGATCTAATCCCTCCCATGATTAAGCTTCACATTAGTTAAAACCTACACTACTCCTCCTACATGATGTAGGAAAGCTTCACCTGCAGTCACCTCCAAAGAAGTATGTATTAGGCAGAACATTAAAAGTACTTTTTTCTTGAGGGCATGAAATGCAGGTCATTGTCTTAACTGGATCAGTTCAATGATGCTGCCCTGTCCATTCTTTGTAAAAGAAACCTGGACAAATCAGCATCTGAGCTGTAAATTGGCAGATGTATTTATTTCAAGTCAATATAAATATAAAAATATCAATAAGCATTTGAAAGTGAAACATTAATTACTCTTCAGAAGGTGCAGTACACAAATTTCTTGACGGTTTTACAAATATGAATAAGGCAATAACATGATTTCATAACATTAATAAACAACTTTCCTGGTTTTGGTTGGGATAGAATTAATTTTCTTCATAGTAGCTGGTATGGGGCTACGTTTTGGATTGGTGCTGAAAACAGTGTGGATAATACAGCGATGTTTTATTAATTGCTGAGCAGTCCTTACACAGAGTCAAGATCTTTTCTGCTTTTCATCCTATCCCATGAGTGAGTGCAGGAGGTGCTCAAGGTGCTGGAGGGTCTTTATCTCAGCCCATGAGTTTTCTCATAATTTCCTCCCCCACACCACCAAGGATAAAGGAGTAAGTGAGCAGCTGCATGGGGCTTAGTTGCCAGCTGAGGTGAAATCACAACAGTCCCTTTTGACAACCAATGCGGGGCTCAAATAGTTTGAGATAATGACAAATTTGATTGGAAGGCACTAGATCAAATTTGTAGCTATTATTGGTGTTAATCAACAGGCATCTGTGCTTGCCATGGGACTTGCTTCCCTTATGAGTCCAGTGCTCATTAGTAGCTGCTTTTTGCTTTTGCTGCCTGCTGTGTTGCTTATCATTTTATTCTGATGTCCATGTGACAATCTTGATAACAGTAATGTGGCTGAACTAGCCAATGGCCAGGACATAACTGTGTTTCTGTGTTGCTGCACCAGACAGGATAGAATGTCACTGTGAACTCAAGTCAAAGGGACAGTCGCCTGTGGATAAGTCCACACAGGAACAGAACATCCCAAAGCATTTGCGGCTGTGGATAAGCCTAACCCAGAGCAGGTATATCTCAAACAGGCTGTGGCTACGTCTGTGCCACAGCAGACATACCTCTGAAGGGATTGCGGCCAAGGGTAAAACCATGTTTGAGAAGTTAGACCTTGAAGCTGTGGATAAGTCTATGCTGCAGCAGTTACACCTTGAAGCTCGGCGGCTGTGCTGTACATGCTGGAGCACCTCAAAGCATGTAGCCATGTATGAACTGACAGCACATGTATGCCCCTCGAGGGACTGCAGGCATGGGTAAGGCCAATTAGAGCAGGTTTACTTCTGAAAGGACTGTGGTTGCGGATAAGGCCATGCTGGAACTGGCGNTGGCTGAACTAGCCAATGGCCAGGACATAACTGTGTTTCTGTGTTGCTGCACCAGACAGGATAGAATGTCACTGTGAACTCAAGTCAAAGGGACTGTCACCTGTGGATAAGCCCACACAGGAGCAGGACATCCCAAAGCATTTGTGGCTGTGGATATACCTGCTCCGGGTTAGGCTTATCTCAAACAGGCTGTGGCTATGTCTATGCCACAGCAGACATACCTCTGAAGGGATTGCGGCCAAGGGTAAAACCATGTTTGAGAAGTTAGACCTCAAAGCTGTGGATAAGTCTATGCTGCAGCAGTTACACCTTGAAGCTCAGCAGCTGTGCTGTACATGCTGGAGCACCTCAAAGCACGTAGTCATGTATGAACTGACAGCACACGTATGCCCCTGGAGGGACTGCAGGCATGGGTAAGGCCAATTGGAGCAGGTTTATTTCTGAAAGGACTGTGGCTGCGGCTGTGGATAGGTCTATGTTGCAGAAGCTATATCCCTGAACAAACTGTGGCTCATAGATATGGATCCACCTGGAGCTGATACGCTCCTAACGGACTGCAGCATACGGATACGTCCAAGGCGCAGCAGGGGCAAGGCGGGGAGTTTGTTGCAATATGACATCCTGAGGTCTGGTATAGAGGGACAAGAGTGAAGATTGAAATAATAATTAAAAAAATACCTTTACATTCTTGTAACCTGGGGTTTGAGTTGCATGTTGTAGTAATTACTGTAGNGGAAGTTTATTGTAATATAACATCCTAAGATCTGGTATAGAGGGACAAGAGTGAAGATTGAAATAAAAAAATAAAAAAAAAAACCAAAAAACCCTTTACATTCTTGTAACCTGGGGTTTGAGTTGCATGTTGTAGTAATTACTGTAGCAGGAACCACCTGAAGCAATGGGACAAGCTTCACATAAAGCAGCACAAGTGCAGCAGTGACCCAGCCTGAGCTGGCTTTGGTGCCCGTGGTGCCCATTTCTGATCAAGCACACATGCAAGTCCTATCCAAAGCAATGCTTAATTTATCAAAGTAGACACAGAAAAAGGGAATGATTCCTTTATGGGGTTTGGTTGGTTGCTCCAGAATGAAATAGTTCCACAAAAAAAACTGTCTCTCTCCAAGGAAACTCTCCATACATTCTGAGGATACGTAACAGCATAACAGTAGCACCTCTTCACCATTCTTTGGCAACATGTAGTTTTCCTTGACCAAGAAAATTCCTTAACTATCTATCTTGAAGATGTTAAGATTTATACCACCAGTAAAATGACTGTGGCTTCCCTTTCTTCTAATTTTTATTATTTCATGTTCGTTTTTCTATGAAACTCTGATTACCTGTTGCTCTTTTCAGCCCAGTTCAACTTCATCACCCGCCTGCTTGCCTGGGCTATGAATAAAGGAATAAGTAGTTTGGCAAGCAGAAATAATGCTCTGCCTCATTGTTGGCACACATATTGTACCAAGTCAAAGAGGAAAGCACATTAGAGATAGTCATTTTAGGAACAATATTTTCCTAACAGCTATATTTAATAATAGAGTAAAAAGTGAATTACATTGGGACATCAATTGGTCAAGAACCAATTAAATATCAGGTTTTTCTACAGAGGCAAATTAAGTTTGCCCCACAAAATGAAATTACAGCTATTTTATGCGATGTTCTAACATAAAGTGACATGTGTCCTAAACTGTGAGATTGTATCACATTAACTAATACAGTATTTAGGAGAATATCAAGTACTCCTCTATAGAAAGTATTTCCATCAAACTACAGTGAAGTCAGGTTGATGTAAAGGAAAAAATATTACAAGAACAAGTTGTAACCTAGAAAATGTGAGTTAGTGGGAGAATGAAGACACCCAGACTATTGAGATGTTAATGAGGTAGAGAAATACTGCGGCGAGAGAATATTAAGACAGACAAATCAAGAACTAGGAATTAGAAGTTAAGCCAAGAAAATTCTTAAAGAAGTAAGGCACAAGTCAGGCAGTGAGTGTACTTACCCACTGGAATAAACTACTAAAGGAAAAGAGGGATTTAACAATTTGAAGCTTTTTCAAGACTGCTTTTTTTCCTAAGGAGGTTGCTGTGGCCCAGTCAAGGCTTCTCTTCAAAGGAGAGATTGAGCAAAGCTTTCTGACATGTTCTGTAGGGGACCATATATCATCTCATTGAATGACCCACCAGCAGACACATCACAACCTGCAGTTTTTCTGTGCACCTTGAGGCATGTAGCTCAATAGCCAAGAACACCCTTCTCGAGAACTGTACTTAGGTCACAGTTTTGAAATAGCTCTTTCTTTCTGAGATTAAACAAGTGTCTGTTTCTCATACAGTGAATAGGAAAAGCGAGTCCCAGAAGGAATTTAAAGTCATAAATCAGTACAATCTGTAAAAGTGCCTAATGCTTTCCATTCTTCATCCAATGGAAGACAATGCAAACTTAGGCATCTCAGTTAGGTGGGAAACTTTCAGGCCACTGAGACTCTGAAAAAAGAGGAGATCCTCTGTTTTGAGGAAAGAATGTTTTAAAGAGATATTGCTGAAAGATCTCTTCATTCCAGTTTACCTCTTTGAGACCTTCATATAAGAGTAAAATTTTCTTTACTACAATTTATGCTTTGGCACAGCAAGAAAGGAGAAAATGCTGCTATGTGAACTCCCTGAACTGCAAAGTCTGCCTTACAGTGACAGCAGTACTACCCTATCCCCTACGAACATGCTCTAGGTCTGTTGCTTCTGTCCAAGAATAACAAGCAGGTATTTCACTTCAGAACCCTGCTGACAATTCGCAAAGCAGGAATCGCAAAACTATTCCATCTCATTACCTTTAAGGCAAGCACAAAAGACTGCCTCCCACTTGCAGAAGGAACAAAGACCACCAGGAAGGCAGACAGGGCTGGATAACATCAGGGAAATTTGTGCATTTACATGGCACAGGCAGATTTATAGAGTAACAGTACCTTACATCTGTAAACAGAGCTGTGTAACTGCGCTAGAGAGAGGTCCCTGACTGCAGAAGAAAATGGTGATTATTAACAGCTACTTGGCACGCAAAAGTGATTGCACTTTTTTTAACTAATAAAACCTCCCTCTGACTGAAACTTGAAATGCAAATCGAACTGCATGAGATCTTGCTACTTCGCTACTGACTTAATCTAAACTGCATGCTTTAATTCTCTGTCAGAAGGTGAAAAGGCCTACGTGACCACTCCACAACCCAGGCTTCCTGTACCATCACATTTAGCTGCTGCTGAGTGGATCCCAGTTACTTGTAAAGTTTAGGAAAGCCACAGAATGGAAGTTGCACGTATTTACCTACACAGCAATAAATATTTGTTGGCTAAATTGCCTTTAGGGGAATATACCTAACAAAAAGGCATCTCTATGTCATCTTACCATATCCTAGCAAGGAGGGTGGGTTCTTGCACTGTGCTACATCACCTTTATCACTGCTTAGCCCCAAATTCTACATCATCATTTACTCCTGTAAGAACACGCAGTGAAATGCAGAACTTAGTATGCATTGGTCCGGGAAGGATGAAATTGTCCTTGCAATCCTCTGCAATCCTACTTTCAGTTTTAGTTTTTCATAACCTGAGTCTCTTAAAAAAATGGAAACAGAACGTTATCTTGGGAGACAGATGTTTTGCCTCATACACCTCAAATCCTGCTTATTTTGAGATTTATTCTTTAAAGGTACCTCCACAAGTACTGCAGAGGACTTCATGTGGAACAGGAAGACCATGGTGCATCTGGCTTCCAGATGCAAAATGTCCAAATGGATGATTTTCAAGTATCAGTGGGCTGATATCTCAACTTAAACATGGAGAAAGATGTCTCTCATTAAATTTCTATTCTACTAATACAAGAAAGAAGGAACACATGAACATACACTTTTTTTTCCTTAAACTAAACTACAATTCAATAAATTTACATAGACATTTGGGAAGACTTTAAATATATATTTGAGTATGAAAGAAAGAATATGAAACTCTCCCACGTAAGCTTTTAATTCATTCAAGACTCACATGGAAAGGACTGGTACTGGCGTGACAAGGCACTATTCCTATTCCCATGAAACCTACATCTTTCTCCACTCCAGAAGCATGAAAGCTCATGCTAACTATAAATGATACAAGCATCAACAAGCATAATTTCTTATACTGTATTTCACAGAACTTCGAGCAATTGTTGTACTACAATAAAAGTTAAGTCACCCATAGCTTCCTCCTCTTGAGTGCTCAGTAAATTTTCTGTGACTCTTTAATTTCAAATCACTAAAGACTAAAATTTAATATGCAACTAGGTAGCTTGACTCATTAAACTTATATACCAATACAGTGTTTCGTTCTGTTAAGGTTTTACTATCAATAAACAAGGAACATAAAGTTGCTATTCTACTAAAAGGAAATAAATTTCTTACTAAGAAAATCCTTTCTGGTTAGATGAACAAAGGAAAAAAATACTTTCGGCTCAACCTCTTCCTCTCCTCCCAGACTCATTTTCACCTCTACTCTGATCCAAATAAAACAACTTTGTGTGATGTCATAGGTGAGGTATTTTCCTCTATATGGTAAACAAGTGATGTCACAACCACTGGACTGTGATTTCACTGCAGGACTGAACAAGAGGTTATATGATGCACAGAACAAAAGTTATTGTTCAGACATAAACAGCTGAAATAATTGCAAAAATAAAGCAAATGAACAGGCAAGTAAATTAATTCCTTCTTGAATCACTGTTCCTGTTTTCCAAGTCCAAATGATTCTCTCTTCCTATTTAGGAAGCCTGCGGGGATGAAAAAGTGTCCAAGACGGCAAAATTAAAAATTAGCTACTGAGCATGAAACATGCAATGATTGCACTTCATAACATTTTTATTGCCTCTGTGTTGTATGAATCACTCCACAGTTCCACACTGTTACAACAAAAAAAATGGCACCAATAAAGTCTAAGTAATTGATGTCATGACTTCATCAATTCAAGACTAAAGGCATGCATGGAATGAAAAATATTTTCAAAAATGCTGAGAAAACTACCACTTAATTCTGAAGAAGCCCAGGCTCCATCTTTGTATCTTTCAGAAGAGTTGCCATTTTCACAGCAAAAGATGGAATATTGAAAGAAACCTCAGTACGGCTCCAAGTGACACAACCTTATTTTCCCTCTCAGAAACACTCCAAGTTTGGGTTTCTCAAGTTATGAATACAGCTAATGCACAGTGAGGCTACAGCTAACACGGAATGTTCCCAGTTCAGAACATTTTCACTCCTTTGAGGTTTTGCCTCAAGGTATTATTATTTCAACAGTGATCTGCACTCAGCTTTGTTTTTCGAAAGTCTAAAAATTCTGGAAATGTGAAGCGGAATTGTCTTTATCACTTCACTAAATCCAAAAAAAGTTTAATTTATTGCTACTCAGAACTTCCAAGAGGACATAGTCTACGCTTAAGACAACAAAGAAGCATCACAGTGATCTATCTGACACAACATCAAATGTATGGTGCAAAGAAATGACCTCCCACAGGGAGACTGTACCTTCTTTTGACAGTCATATTCAAAAGCCAACCAAATGCAACCTTAAATTCCTTCTACTTATAGTTCAAATTTGACTTAACTAAATAAACATTTTAGCCTGGCTGTATTAAAAAAAAAAAATCAATCTTCCATAAAGCATCACTAAATCCAAACCTGTTGTGCAACCGCTGAACCTAACATTTTTTCCTAACAAATACTAGCTTTCTTTTTTTAACTGAGTAGCTAGACATCTCAACCAACATTAAAATCTGTTAGGATTCTTTCCTTTAATATAATAGCAAATTTCCCTTATAAAATCATTAATGGAGAATAAAGCCCTTTTTGTTAACTCTAATCTTGCCTTCTTGCAAGTATGCCAGAGGCACTTTAACATGGATCACATCATGAATATTACAAATCACAGCAGCAATGTGTGGCAACAAAGGATCAGAATATTCATAACAGTAATACCTTCTTCCTTCTTTGATATAAAAAAGAAGGAAAGAGTACACACTGATCTCTCAGGACAAAAAGTCAGTTCCTCTTAAATCTGGTCTTTTTCTGATGCTTACAAATTCAGCTTTACAGTACAAAGTAACAGCGCAGTACAAACCTTAAAATGATGAACAAGGGGTGTTACAGGGTGTAATAAAACCTACTCAATTTTACGTCAAGATTATCTCCTGTTTCAAATGATGTACAGGGATGAAAATACACTAGATCAAGAAAAATTTAGTAGGCACTATTTTTGCGTAAAGTCTCCTCTGGTAGATTCATGGCAGATGCATTATGAACAAAGAAAAACTATGTACAGGTAAGCACAATTATAGAAGAATTAATGTACCAACAGTGTTGGCCATAAATGCAGTATAACATAGTGAAATTAAATTCTCAGGTAACTTATACATCAGTATGTCAATACAGAGAAAACATACCTCATTAAAGTTTGTATTTTCCCTTGGGCGATGCTGAAACACAGGACAACTGTAGCCTATTTCCCTGCCTTAAACAGTCATACTGGGAAACACTTGGATAGAGGTTCATGGGTAGGGAAAAGACAAGAGTAATGACCACATATAAGTGCTAAGTTGTTAATCATACACACCTGTTACCCATTTCAAAACCCTTCCCACATTGCCTTACAAATACAGTACATAAAACTAGCTTATTAGCAAAAGCTTTTTCCAGAAATCCAAATATCTAGGTCAAGTTATAATACAATAAAGAGTTGTATTACCCATGTCCTATACCCTATGTCCTTTACCATAACTCAACAAAGCTTCAGGCGATGCTCACATTAAATGCTAGTTCCTCAGTCCAAAGGACATGGTATTAGCCTCCCACAATGCTACATTTTTAAGGGAAGTCAACCTTTTTGTGTCACCCAAACACTGTTGAACTCCACTGAAAGCCAACTGCTGGACCTGGGCTGATAGAAATTCCAGGAAGAAATAAATGAAGACTCCCAAGACATCTCCCCCAAAGCAAAAACTGAAATTCTTCAGCAATATGCAGCATTAATATCTGATGGGACAAATCTGCCAAGGAGACGCTTTATAAAGAAGCTGAAGGTTTTGCAGAAAGACTTGGAATGTGATTTTTAGGGCTAGGCTGGAGTCCTAACTCAAATTCTAATCTAATTTTCCCATGTTTCATAAAACTCTGTCTCAAACAGGCTTATCTTCTAAGAAGTGCAGTATGATCTTCTCATTTAAGAATGTGTTACAATGAAAACACGTTAATGCTAAAGCCATTAAAGACTGAGAAAATTATGGACAATTTCCTCCAAACTAGTCAATTGTCCCAATATCAGTTCAAAAAAACCCTCATACATTCACAAGTCTGCCTGGAAAGGGGGAACTTGCTGTTTAAATGTTTCATCAATGTTATCTCTATTTTGTTCTTTAATTAATAAAAGGATACATGCACTGACATTATAAACACTAATTTGCTATTTAGCATCCCAAATTAGGAAGCATAAACATTTATGCACTTCATTAAGCACTACCTAAGAACACTTTGAGATTAACAGGAGACAAGCTAGGCTATTAAATTCAATTTCAGAATACGCACAAGTCACCATAAAAACCAAACTCCTCTCCCCATCCCTTGCTATGAATGCTCCCTGGCTCCATCCTATTGGTGCCAGCCCTTATTAAGTGAACATTGAAAAATCAGTGAGATTTGACACATCTGCACATCACAGGTGCCAGTTTAAGGAAAGTGATGGGAATGAAGGGACACAAGCAGCAGAAGTGGGGCATTCCTCTCTAGCAGCACAGCATACTTTCATTTCCTCAAGCCAATCATGAAATTGCACTTCAGAAAGAACAAATACTTATGCCCTGAATTAAGACATCATTTTAGCACATGTGGTATACAGGAAGAGATAACAGTGTTTTCCTCCATCTCTTCTGAAACAGAAGCTGCTGATCTAGCGTGCCTCCCCCTCTCCCTTCCCCTGGTTCCTACATCCATCCCAGCCCTTTAAAGAACAGTTGCATTGCTGCTTTCAAATATTTATGCACGCAGGCATTGAAATAGGCTTAACATTAGGGTAGACCAGTGCTGCAAGATATGAAGAAATGGTAAGGCTTTCAAAACTACAGAAAGCAGCATTTCAGTGGTAGAAAAGAAACAAATGCTGGTATGCAGCAACAGCAGCCCAAAGGCAGATAATCACCCCTGCACATGTAAAATAAATGGAAGGTTAACTAAGATCACTAATACAACAAATCCGCAAAATTGGTCAGTAAAGGCCCTAAATTATCTCCACAAACCTTATTTTCAAAAATCTTCATAAAACAAGACTCGAGGTTATTTTCTTTTACTTATAGGCAATAAGGTGTAATTCAGACAATAAATTATTCCTTATAATTTTGCATCACAAGTCTAACTTCAGTGTAGAAAATTAGTTTTATTTTTAAATTAAATATGTGCTAAACGTGTCCATTGTTAAATTATGGACTCAAGAAAGGGTAGTGAATTTTCTATTATACATAATCTTCCACAGTGTGGCAATCATTAAATGATTTGAAGCTACAAATACACTAAAAAGTGTTTCAGGAACAGTAACAAATACACATGGAAGAGAGTTGTACCATAACCAGAAATTGGAGAAATGTCTTGGGGCCTGAAAAACAACTGGGTTTAGATACTTTTTTAAATAAATTATCAGGATTTTGCAATTTGAGTTCTTCATTGGTTTTGTGTTGGGTTTTTTTTGGGTTTTTTGTTATAAAACTAGGACAGCCACAGTGATCTATCCACAAGATAATAAGTGAAAAGGAAGCGTTCTTTGTGTGTTTTTGACCAAATGTATTGTTAGAGATCAAAACAAAGATTTATAAAAACAAACGGTTAAAATTTCAGTTCAGAAAAACTTTGTAAAACACAGTAAGACCCTTTTCAATACCAAAGTGGAATTTGTACAGTTCTTTCTTCTAAGCAGATGTTTACTGCAGCCTGGTCCCAGTAACTCCAGTAAAACAAAACGTAGGCAAAACGTGTTGTTGTTTGCAGATTTACAACCTATATACAGCACTGCAGGTAACACACTGCAACTCATTGGAAAAACCTTGGAAAATTCACTGTTTCATTGTGAGTGGACGTACAATATATCTTACATTATTTAAAAGCAGGTTACACCATAGAAAGGCTTTTGACAGAACCGCTCAAAAAATGAATGAGTTATAGGAGAGTAATGAAGGCTTCAAGTCAGCCTCTCCCATCAGCAAAAATGCCACACAAATCAAAAAACAACACTTAAGTAAAACACTAAGACTTTATTAAAAATCCAAAATTTATTGCAAATTGTACTTCGCACTTTCCCTCCTTTCTTCATTTTTACATGATTTATTGATATCCATGATTTTTTCACAGATGTACTTGTTGACTTTGGAGAGTCTCTGTGCAATTTCAGTTTCATCCACAGTTTCTTGTGCTATTCTATCATACAAACATTCTGGGGAGAGAAAAAAAAAAAGGAAAGAGCCATTAGGATATTTTTAGAAAGGAATATAGTCCTGTGTTGGGTTAACTACTCAAGAGACAGCACTGTGTATATCTGTTCCAAAACAGCTTTCATTGATTCACTGGCGAAGTTGTTAAAGACAAGGCTTTTCACCAGACTGGAATCTTTGCCATGACCAGCTTCCAGTTATGCTGTGACTACACTAATAGGTTTTCTATAAAGAAACAAGGCTAAATTCAATGCTTTACCACTAGTGCCAGTCTTGCCTTCCTAACTCTTATACTTGTCTGTATCTCCAGATTTAGAAACTTCTCCCAGGTGAACAGTATTACTAGAACTGCTGTTCTCTACAGTCCCCTGTAAGTCACTCTTACTTTCACACCTTCAAGATGGCAAGTAAATGATAATGGTTAGGAAAAGAAGCAGTAACCAGCAGAAGACAATAACTGCATTATCTTATTTTTTAAATCTGTAGAACATACACTAATGTCTGCACCTTTATCAGACACCCTGTCCCTGGGCATATTGTACTTTTACTAGAAGATTATTCAAAATGAGAGCCATCTTCCTGCATGTTTGCACAATACTTTGTGAACTTTAACTGGAACACAAAAGGCAAGCAATGATAATAACTGCAGAAGCACTGAGGGCAATGAAAGTTGGGCCAATTCTGCTCTATAGTTGGCAGTTCAGTGCCAGGATCCTGCAGAGATTACTGAAATCAGAGGTAATGCAACACACACAACTCTAGTGACAGGCAGGTTTGTTTTTTTTGTTTTCATAATCAGAAGAAAGTATTTTGTTGTGCAAGTTTCCCAGATTTATTAAAAAAACTGTTTTGCTTTGCCTACTATCTATTCCAGCAGCCATTTATGGTTTCCTACACAAGCCATAGGGATTGTCACTTACATGGTTTGCTACATTTCTAACACATCATGTTAAAAAGTTATGAAAATTAAGTACTATGCATGCCTTGTACTTCTTCTTGAAACCTCTCAGAAATTTTATAAAAGGTTGTTTTGCATAAACAAGCTTTATAACAGTACTCATGCATCATATGTTTTATAATTCCTTTATTACATACTACACAGTAGGGATTTAAGAAGCTAGAGATATCAGACACATTAAGAACTCGTGCTGTCGTTCAAAAATATATTTATAATAAGTTAGTCTATGTCCACAGAAAAAGAAGAACATCTAAACCAATGTGAATTTTATGCTGCAAGATGTACTGAATATAAAACATATAAAATTAATCAGCATGGAGTCTGACAGCTGAAATACTGATAATAAGTAAGCTATGACTTGTAATACGGCACCTAAGAGGCAAATCACTGAGAATCTGAAGAAACTCAGTGATTGTAGGACATAAATCCGTACTACAACAATCTTAGGAATCTTCCCACATTGCTGCAGATACCCCTAGTAAGGTGAACTTCCAGTAAAATACAGGCTACATTATTAGTTTAGCTGCAACATCAAGCAAATAATCACTTGACAGAATTCATTCATCAGCTCTGATTCTTAAAAGTCAGTGTGACCCAGACGGATCCATGATCATCACAGATTTGCCTCTTCCATCTCTTCCACCTCTATGAGTAGCTGTAGAAACAGTAGTTTCGTAGTAATATAAGGATGCTGGCTTAGGGGCTCCAAAGAGTGATTTGGGGGCTCTGCCTCTTCTGTCTTTCGGCTTTAGAGGAGCATACAGATGCCCCTTCCTATTTCTGTCTAGACTAAAGATTCAAGTAGACCTCAAAGTCTAACAATGAGGTTTAATTCTTTCTGTGATGCCTGATCCAAGTCATTGGCCATATAAACTTCAGCTTCCTCAAATTTCACCGATTGTGACTTGCTACTAATTTTTTTTTTTTAAATTTTCTTCTCAAGAACATAGTAACAACTACTTATTTGATCACTTCCAGCTTTCTAGGAAACACCACAGGCATGATAGGGCAAGACCCGCTAACATTGATGGAAATGCAAAGGACATAACATGAAAAAAAAATGCTTATGTGCTGCCCAACATCACTGATATACGAAGTTTGTCTGCTGCCACCTAAAACATTGGCCATGTAGTTTAAGTGGTTCAGAAGGACTGTATAGTCTTGAGACTAACAAAAAGGAAGTCAAAGACAAGGCGAAATAAGCACTGGAAAGAGGAACATGGAAAACCAGGGCACGGAACAATAGAATTCAAATGCGGGTAGAGACTGGAACCAAAATTATGACAGAAAACACAGAAAAAATGAGGAAAGAGGGAAGAGCAGAATTGCTGGAGAGTGTAAAGATATGGAAGAGAAGAAAGGGAAGGGTACCATCTGCCTCTCACCATGTACCTGTTGAAGCATACTCCTCAACTCACTGTAGCCAAAACCAGGGGAGTTAGAAGAAAACTTTTATTGAAATGGCTCAAATAACAGACTGGCCCTGACTGAAGCAAAAGCAGAAATTCGCCCCTGTACACAACCTTGCCAGCAGTGCTGAAGAGCGGCCACCTCCAGCAGGGAAATGGGAAACTACAAAGGTCTTTGCAATGGGACAGTGAAAATTTATCCCTTTTTACTGTGTGCTTGTAAGTACACATTTGGGTAACCAAATCTCTTTCCCATTCAGAGCTAACAAAGGTAGCCACAGCCACAGAGTGGATTTATTAAGTGGCCAGTATTACTTTGCTATATGTGTTAGGATGTACCAAAAGGTCCCAGCTAGAACTAGAAAATCAGTATGGAACAGCTTGCACTTCCACATATATTCTTAAAGCAGATTACTAAAAATCCCTGTGTCTTACTCATTTCTTACACACTATGAAAGATGACAGTATGAAGATCAGTTTCCAACTTCTCCCCACACAACACTGACACACGCACACACTCAAAGAGGAACCGTATTTCTTAATTCCAAAACACGATACTTGAAAGGCAAATTACAACAGCTCTTAAAGAGTTCACAGTCAAGAGCACATGGCAACTAAGAACAGGAAATGCAGAATAATGAAGCTCAATCAAACAGGGTGATTTCTTTCAGCCCTATTACAATTTAGTACAGACACAAAACCTAAAAATCCAATTTCAGTATGTATTCCATTAGGAACTGACTCAGTTTTGACTTAAAAAGAAGCTTGAAATACCAAGAGAGACAGAAATGAATACAAAACACAAGTGTGATGATACAAAGGGACTGAAATTCACTACTGAATTTAAATAAAGGAGGCGGCCTTCTCTCTCAAGATAGTTGCAGTTACTGAAAGTGTCATTGCAATTTTTCCTGCTAGATTTACACTTCCTGTTCAAATTCCAATTCAAGTGCAACAACTAATTTTTACTACTTCCATTTTCTCCACTTAGAGAGGTAAGACTATTCTTTCTCGCCTTTGAAGGTATGCATATTTTTACAGTCACACCTATAATGGTTCCTGTGCCTCATGCCAGACTTGGTTACATTCTGGATGAAAGAATGTGGTAAAGCTACTCTCAGGCTTGTTAAAAGGAATATATGCATTTTAAAGAAATCATTGTTATAAATGAATTCCAGAACAAGTTGTTCTCCAGGCTCAAAGTCCTGTCCTGCAAGTGGTTTAAAGTAATGATCTTCTTGAACCTTACTGAAGTCAATGTACAACTCTTCAGCAGTGACAGCCTGCACTGTGCACAGCTATTGCACTGTGTTTTATTTTTCCTGGATATGTATGCACTTCACAATGCAATAGCAATTTGAATTACAGTTTTTAATCAGTTAATTTTACATGAGCTGAAAAGAAGCATCTTTCAACTCAGTGATTAATGGTTAAACTCCAAAGCAGGAAGCAAAAGTTTTCAAATAACCTACCTCTGACAATGCTTAATTTGTGAGGTGAGAGAGGTGGCTTGGGAACGGCATCTTTCTTTTTTTTGGTTGCAACTCCTGTGACACTTCTGTTCTTGAGAACATCTGTTCCCCAAATCATAACCGCTAGATTTTTTGTATACTTTGAATCTCCTTGTGTTACTTGCAGCTGGTGCCATTTCTCCTCATCTACCCAAATTCCACTGCCAAGATGGACCTAGAAGGTAGTAATAATAACAACTTATCTATGGTATGTAGCACACAACAGTATCCAAGTGCTGTAGGAACATTAATATTAGGTACTATAATAACAGTAATTAGGGCTGAACAAATGTATTTTGCCTAACTCTGAAACTTTGCCAACTTGTGGGTCAGGGAGTTCAAGTTAACCTCCTTTTTGTATTCAATTCTTCTCACCCTCTATTATCCTCCCCTCCCGGCATAGACTGTATTCTACAAGATTTTGGTCAGGCACAGAGATAGAAGAAGGAAACAGCAAACACATCCAGTATTATAAAGGTATGCACAGCATATTAAACAAGCAGTTGCACCAGGCTAATTCAGGCACAAGATGAAACATTGTCTTTAATATGAAACAGACTTTACCCAAAGCATATTTCAGAGGCAGTAGAGAGGGAAATATTTCCTAAGTCCTGTCCTGTACCTTTTGGCAAAATTCAATGTGATCTTATAAATTAACTAGAACTAGAACTAGAAAAGGCTTTTCAGAGCTCCAATTTCAATATAAGTCAAGACTGTTGAGAAGCTTTGTAAAACTTCCAATTCTATCATGAAGTTTGCTTATCATGCACCATCAATCTACCTGGGTGAGTACTGTTTTGTGGTAATGCAATGACCCACTGCGACATCATCATAAACTTTCCACTATTCAGACAATGGGGACTAGACATACTTCACTGGAGTAGTAAAGCAGGATAATACGGGTACTGCAAAATGCAGTGTGAAGCCACTGTTGAGTCTCTACAAGGAAGTTGCTTCAGTCTAGTTTTGTTTTAGTCTTGCTCAGCATGACTACGCTAGCTTGACTCCCACAGAGCTACTCTGTATCTCCAGCAAAAGGTTCTCAGCCTTCCAGACTTAAGATGAATACCCCACAAGAGTCCAAGTTCCATCCTTAGGCTGCCACTACATACATTTGAGGTTATAGTCCTGATAACCAGACACCATCAAGCAACAGCAAGGAAAATATCCCCACCAGTAAGCAGAACGAGTCTGACATGAGCACAACCAGGACAAATGCTGGCCCTGTACGGAACCACAGAAAATACTATGTACATGTAGGTCTGTGCTCACAGTTCCCAGAGTACCTTGCAGACACCTACCCTACCCTACCTCTACCTAAGGAAAGCTTTGTTCATATTGTGGTGAGCTTCAGTCTGTTGGACCCACACTTGCTCATCATCCCTAACAAACTAATGCTTACTATAACACTAACATTTTCAATAAAAACTTACTGCCTTTGCACATTATTTAAAAAATAAAATCCTGTGAACAAAATTCAGTGGCAAAACTACACCAGAAGAATGCTTGCCTTAACTGTTTTGGTCTTAATTTTTTGTGTTAACTCCTTTCAAGTGGCATTACATAAACTGTGCCTGCTACCCATACAGATCTTAACAGCATCACATAAGTCCCACTAAATGCAATGAAAACTAGACAAAGCTACTGTAAAATTTTATATACCCATAATTTTACTGCCTGTATTCAACCATTTTTCCTTTAAATGGAAACATGCTTTAATTATTAACAAGAGTACTAACCCGAAGAAATTTTTTTATCACAACAGCTTCCTTCAAAAGCAACTTGTTGTTTAAAAACTTAAATAGAAAAATATGAATGGTTTGGCTACCAGCTACGTTATAAAGAACAAATGAACAGCCATAAAGCAAGCTGCCTCTCCTGCAGAACCTTCTACACTAGAGGGATTCTAAGAAGCTTTTCACAAGTCTGCAAGGCACTTAGATTTTATAATGGACAGAAATGGAACTAGTAATAATCATAACATGAACACCCCTTTTTCACCTTCCTTCTATGTCGCTGAGCCTCTTCATAATTGCTTTACAGGAATTCAGGCTCTTTTGGCGTTCTCTACATATATTGTAAGGAAACTTCAAGCAGTGAGCCGTCTGTGCTCAGAAAACAATCACGTTACAGTTATAATTCAGTTATTTCTGTTTTCATCTTGGAAAAGTTATCAGTAAAAATGAGTATAAGTTACTTAGAAAATAACTAAGATCAGGATTTAGGATGTCTGCATTACATTATTTGCAGGGACTGCTGTATTAGATCAAAAATCTGATTGCCCTGTGTCAAGATTAGGGTTTGTCTTCATTAAAGATTGTTTAGTCTCTTAAGCTACTACATTATTAGATTTAAACTATTTAAAAGAAAATAAGTTACAGCAAATATTATTGTTTCAGACATCTCTTCTTTGATGATGCTTAATTTATTTTAAAAAAAAGTTATCACCGATATCAAACACCTATAGTAACAGCAACTATTGTCACAGAGAGCCACAGATGCAGAAATCTTACGTCTCTCTTTTTCTTTACCTAGCACTGTTACAAGAAATTCAATCTATTCATGTCTCAGTTTACCTCTCTGTCCAACAGGCTCAGTACTGTTTCCTATTACTCCAAAAGCTACGGGAAGCTTACTGTGCTCCACATTCAGAAGCCAGTTCCTTCTATTCCATGGACCAAACTCTTGGCTTGAGGAAATCAAGGGGAACTTTACTCCCAATTTCAGAAACTGCAGGATCAGCCTCCAAGCACGACGCAACAGAAACAACAGCAATTTCAAAGTAATGCTCACCACTGTAACCATGCTAACATGCAATATATCTAAAATGTATCTCAGAAGACAAACTGGTTTTTTCCCTTTTTTTTTTTCCTCCTTTTCTTTAAATGAATGCCATAGGCTCTTTTTCAGTGATTCTGTTCTCCCTTCGGAGGGGTGAGATTTATCTGCTTTGAAAGAATCCTACTAAGATCAAATCTGATGCCACAAAGGACAAGATTTCTGAGAAAAAAAGTATTCCAACTAGTCTAGTGGTGCATGTCAATAAAGTAATGAGAAAAAGGCCTAAATAAGAAAAACTGAAAAAACACACCCTCCAACACTCTAAATACATTAACAGTTCACATTTCTGGCATCTGAGCTGGCTGAATCCCCAGTAAACAGGCAAAGAGAAAGACCAAAATTACAAAAAGAAAGTTAAAGAGTTATTAATAACTGTGAAGACAGAAAATTTCAGCAACAGAAGTACCAAGAAACTGGCAGATGAAATAAAGATGCAAGAAAAGCTGTATATAAACACTAAAGGATGTGCTTTATCCCAAAGATCTTAAGCAGTAAAAAAGGAGGTAAAACAAACTCTCACAGTAATATACGCTGAATTTTCAACGCACAAATATACACAAAATACACGAGCAAATGACATGTTAAATATATTAGGCAAGAAAACTATCTGAATCAAGTGCTTGTCAAACTGCCAAGATTATACTATTTTTCACATACATTTATGTCCTCAACAATTACATTGAATTCATCTTCAAGAATGACAGACACTAGTGCAGTCAATCTTGTAGCACAGATCTGAAAATGTAATATTTCATGCTATTCCATCAGTAATTCCACTGTATGCCAAAACCGAAATGGACATTTACTTACAAAACATTCTCAGATTGTGGTATAAAACGCATACATGTCCTAAGAAATGGGATCTGCACAGGTTACTCTGAAGGACATAATGTTTTGTAAAAGAAATGCAGCAATCATATAATGATAATGGCAACAGCTATAAGACCATGCCTCAGTAGATGAGTAGGAAATGTGTTAAACACTCTGAAATCTGAAAAACTATCAGTCGGGTTCTGGCAAACTATAGCTATGTTATTTCACCAGTTTACAAAACTATCTCCAAAGTAGCACCACACAAGCTCAATTCTGTAGGAACACTCCTATCAGATTCATGGGAGCCTATTTTCATTCCAGGGTTCATAATTATCTACTGAACTCCAATTTAGCCAAAAAATAAAAGCTTCTCTGCAACATAGGGCACACTAAAAATTTTAAAGACTCTTCAGGGAAAAGTATTTTGGTTAAATAGACTAATGTAACTTTACATCATGAGTAACTGATTCTGGTCTGTATTTGGTAGATCTACATATGTCAAATATTGAAGACTACGCCAATGTGCTTGCACATGCATATTTAATAATTACATTCCCTTTGTTACACAGCATCCAGTAAGAGCATGACTGAGGATAATTTGCTATGCTGTTCATAATTGTGTAATTTTGTGATTCTCCTCAGCATAATAGCATGCCTTTATAAAAACTGAGGAAGTTTGTATAAGCTGCCACCATGCAAAACCCCCAATATGATGAAAATTCCACACAAAAATCTCCTGATGGACATTTACAAATTATTCATGCTATATTTAATTTAAAATACCTTTCCATTCTCGAGAATGTACTTGTCCATTACTGGAACAGGGGCAGGATAGTATGTTGATGTATTTGCTTCCTCACTGAAGGTCTTCTGTACCTCAGGTTCGGGCTCAATTGTTTCTGGTTTTACTTTTTCAAGCTCAATGGCAGGTCCTAGACAGTTAAGAAAAGAGAGCTGTCTGCTATCCCAGAGAACATGAAATCAATCACTTCAACACGCATGGTTAGCATAAAATAACACATTAGTCATGTTCACTTTAAAGTTAGAAGGAGTCTAAAATAAAAATCCTACTTCTGAACATCAATAGCAGGATAATTTTGCTTTATAAACATTGAAATGTTTAATTTTAATTTAAATGTTTAATTTTATTCTTAAAGCACATGGACAATTACAGATATGGGTAAGATCGCTTCAATGCACGCTATGGATATTATGTTAAAATGACACTGAAATTATAACCTAAAAGCAACAACAGTAATTCTTCAATAAGAATTACTAGACAGTTGCATAGAAACCTGCAGAAGTTATTATGATAATTACATAAATTTTCCATATTGAGTTAAAAATTTTATAGAAAATTGAAATCTGTTTAGATATAACAGAGTTACATTAAAAATAGGATCTACAGAAATGCTATAAAGCAAACAGGTTTGGCTACTTATGCTAAAGCTTCATGCACAGAAAGAATATCCAAGGTTATAAAAAACACATATAAATTAGAATTTTGATTGTCCAAATCACCCAATACATTGACTTTTATTTTTAATGTAACCAACAAAAATTATGCACGGACTAAACAACTACTACTAAGCATATGTTGAGGCTTCAAAATAGTATAATCATTTTGTCAGTCATGAACTTTCCTTTTCGAGATCGAATCTATAAAGTGTTCCTAAAAAGACAGAAGAACAAATAAAATATTTTTGTGAACTGTATTTCATTATTCCATTCATTGCAGCAGTTATACTGGAAGTTTGGGAACAGGCTACTGCCCCAAGCCTATCATTGTCTTTTCATGTCTGCCTCTAGTACCACAGTCCCCTAGGACTGCTCCAGCAGTCACTGAAGTTCCATGCAGGGATGGAGGTTTCTTAACACAGCATGGTTGCCAGCTTACACCACGGACACCACAGTAATAAGCCACTTCCAAGAACTATATTGATAAACTCACCCACTTGTAAGAACTATATTGCACCAGGTTGGTGCTGAGAGTGCTGCAGCACTCTGTAGCCCAACCCTGACATCTTCAACAAACGACAGTTCAATAATCAGGTCACCGTCACGGTTCAGCATCCCTCCTCAGTGTTTGTGCACACAGACCAAGCCCTGAATCGATCTAACTCTGCAAGTCAAGCTGGCACCAGAACTCATGTCTTGAGTCATGTATCTTAAACAGCTCCTGTACCTGGAACAAGCAGAGCATTCATTTCTCCCACTTTGTGCACTTTCATTTAGAGGTTATTTATACAGTGAAATCAGCATTTCCTCCATTGTCAGCATCTGACATTCATCCTATAGCTTATTCTACACCTACATAGCTAGCTGAATGTTCTCAGCTGACTGCCACTCAACATTTGGCAACTAAAAGCTCTCTTGGCAACTCCGACAATCCTTAACTACAGTGCAACCAACAAGAGTGTCTTAAGAGCCATACGCAATGCAAGCATTACACAAACAGAAAAATCACAAACCCCAGAACATCTGCATTATAGTTCCATAGTAATCTTAATAAGGACTTCTACTACCATGCATATACAATGGTACGGCCAAAACAAACTAAACTTTCTAAACCTGAGTCTTCTAAACTAATTCAGGTTGGGGGAACTGATTAAACTCGGATTGATTAAACCGTCCAACGCCCTCAGTGTGGGCAATACCTGAACAAACAGATGCAGTGACGTAAATAGCTTCAACAGGCCAGAAAAACCTCTGCTGCAATTCATGCTTTAACGTTTACTTAGAAGTCACCAACAAAAACGCTTTAAAATGCCTTCTTTTACATCTTGCTGGGTTTTTTCCTTCTCTAACAGAAATTTCCTTCTTTCTAGGTTGTCTTCTCAGCTACTTTCACCATCTACTAAAGACCGCGTTTTCAACCCAGTGTGCTGTGAATTAGACATGCAACCTGCATTATTGCCTTGATGCTAATGGGAGCTGTGTGCCCAATTTACCACGCACCACACTAAAAGTTTCCTTTCTCTGTAGCTGTCACGCTCTGCATCATATTTTAATGATGATGAATAGGACATACAAAAATATATGCCACTATCTAAAGGCTTAAGAATGGTATTTCTAATGTAATAAGGATCACAACAAAAATTACAGACAATTCTTCAGAATACAAAAAGGAAGCAAATGTTTTATTGTAAAATCTTTCTTCCTCTCACTGTAGAGTTTCCATAATACCTGAGAGGCCAAGGCAAGATAAAAAGGTAGAAGACTTCCCTGCATCACCTCTTTTCCTCAAAAATGCATTTTAGGCTACACGCTACTCAAAAAATTAGTAAATAAGCTAAAAATAAATTAACCGATAAAGCGGTAAATATACATTTGTAAGCAGAAAGCTGTTTTTCCACATCACCTACCAGAACATGAATAAAAGCAACAAGAGCCTGAGGAGAAATATTATATATAGTATTTCCTATTCTTGTACCTGACAGAAATCCTGGACTTCTTTTTACATCAAAAAGCCAAACAAATCTAGAAAAGCTGAATAATAGTAACTCCTTACATGTGGCAAGTCACAAATACCATTTTATTCTCCCTGTCCTGATGTCAGTCCCAACTGTATCACTGCAATTAAACTGGGATTAAAAATAACCACCTGGGGTGCTGCATGTGTGCTGATGAATGAATGCTAGTGAATGAAGGTGAATATACTCCCTGACTTTAAAGCAACACTAACTCTTAGTAATACACCATGAAAATGCAGTATTTATCAGAGAGGAAACACCACCGAAATATTACCGTGATCCAACTTCACTACTTCTGGCCAAATAAAACAATAGCAAATGGCACAGATCTTACCCTGAACAAAAATATTTTTTTAAGAAGTTATTGAAATTCTTCTCTTTTGCAGTCCAAGGACTATTTAACGTTAGGCCTACAGGGAAAAGTCAGTAATTCAATTCCCTAAATCACTTTATTGTCTATTGATAAAACCAGGGCAAATTAGTGTGCTTTCAGGTGCAACAGAACAAAGACAAACTGCAAAGGTCTACGATGGCGGGGCTTTCCAATCCCAAAGCAGGGAAAGGAAAAGAGGCTTTGGCTGCATGCATTCTTCAGGGAGCTCAGGTGAGGGGTATCGTAACCTCTTCCATATCAGTCATCACGTTCCCCCAGTGCTTTGGTCCCTAAAGCCCAGGTCCCTAATGCCTGGCTCCTCCAGGAAGGGATCTGCTAGGCAACAGTGCATCAAAATCCTAACAAAGTTTCAATATATCCCCATGGACCAGTACTGATTTAGCTACTGTCATTTGCCATACCTACTTCCAAGACTTAGAACAAAGAGCAATTCAGTGTCACCATGCGTAAGATTAAGAACCTCACTCTTCCCACAAGAGTGGTGCATGTTCAGTAGCAGAGATGAAGGCCTAGGTCTAAAGCAGAATATATTGACTTCTAGCTTCTCACTGAAATCAACATATTGATGGTAAATTAGGAGACTGAATACTTGACTGAATGTTAGCTCAAGAGGCTGTTTGTTCTATATTTGATCTGCAAGTTTAAAATGGCAACAGGCACACATTTCCCACAGCTGCAATCCATCAGCACAAAACAGCTGTCATCTCATGCAAAGAAATCACAAGTCTCTAAGGTGAAACAGAGATGCAATTAGTTTGCATTAAGTCCAGCCTCCTAGAAGTGCAGCGTAACATAAATTACCTGTAATTTGAAACTCTAGGTTTAAGAGATCGCTGCAGCAACCAAAGATGAATTCAGAATGTAATCTATTTTCTGAACAATTTTCACAGATTATTCACATACCCAAACACACCTCATTTATAAGCTGGAAAGGTAAGGAAGACTAAAGAAGCATTTACATATCTGTTTCTTGATTAAAAGTAGAGCTTTTTCATACTGTCATCAGACTCTGTAATTTATAATTTGCTGAAGATGTCTCCCTTTCTAACTATTCATAAAGTTTGTACTGATCTTTCTAGAATCTTGTGGTTTCTGCACTGTGAATGAGGCTACAAGTAAAGGAAAGAGATATCAGTGGATAATACACTGAGCCTTGGGAAACACGCACTCAAGGACACACTCCGAAGGGCCAAATTCTACATTTGTCATCCACAAAAAGTTCTATAACAAGCAAGTAATATAACACCAAGAGATCCTTTTGGAAGTAACCTAGAATTCATATTTGTCCAGGTATGTGATTAAATTAAAAGAACTTGTCTTCAACTTAAATTAAGATTTATTTTCAGTTGTAAAGCAGGTGCCAGACTGATACAATAAAAATTCAAGCCCAGTATTTACAGAAGAGTCAGCATTTTTTCCAAAAGGTTTTGAGGTTTTGGAGTATTTTATTGGTTTGGGGGGGTTTTTTTGGTTCTTTTTTTTCTTTTTTCTTCTAAGCTTTGTGACTTGCCTCAAGTGAAAAATACATCATTTCTTTCTTAAAGTGAAAGAAACGAGACAGAATTCAGAAGCTGTCTTCATTTCATTGCTGGTCTCACCACTCGAGATGCTGTCAAGTCTACCAACTAAATTGGTATTTTACGCTGTTCAGCTCCATTGCCTACTAACATCTGGCTGGTGCTCCATTCACATAAATTCCAGCTAACTACTTGCAGATGAAGAAACATCTTTCCATCCAAGGAAAATTTTAGAAAGCTCAGTGGAATCTACTGCCAACCACATTGTGTTTCGCAGACTGCAGAAACCTTGCCTATTCAGTTTTATTTAAAAATTTGACTAGAGTGTTTATAATTAAGTAATGACATTTTAATTACGCACATTGATGAGCATTCACAATCAAACACCCAGTTTAAATCGTCAGATGCTCCTTCAAGAACCTGGTTCCAAACTTGTGGGCACACCTTAACACATGCTATAGCACAGGCACATGCTCTCCCAGGTTTAGGTTTGTACATGAACATAACTCAGACTCACATGCAAATTGCATGCACTTGTTCCAGTAAAGTTGAAGAGCCAATACCCAATTTACATGCAAAAATTAAGTTTCCAGATACACAAAGGCAGACATAAGAAACAGCATGCTAAGTTTGGATGCACAAGTATTAACCAAGTTTCAGTCACCGAGCAAATCTTCAACACAGCAGTACCACAATTCTAATAGTAAATCAATATAAATTAGTAAAATATTTGAAGGTATTCCGAGGGTACCAACTTCAATGAAAAGGATGAACTTTTTATTTTGTCTTTTTTTTCCCATTTATTCCAACACAATGGATAAATCATTGTTATAAACCAAAACAAATAAGCAACTGACTCAAGATATTTAAAATTTATATCCAAATTACACAAACCTGCATTTTGTAACAAGTGTGGATAAACGGGACACTAATATAAAAGATATTTTAAATTATTCTTTAATAATCCATTATTATAATTATTAATAATTCTTTAATAATCCATTATTTTTCCAGTAGCATAGCTGTAGCAAAGCCACTGCTAAGAATTTCAGGAATATATCACATTCTAATGAGCTACTAATGGGGAGAGGGGGCAGAAAATGGAAGGTAACACAGACACTTACATAACAGTAAACAAAACACCTAACTGAAAGAAATAGAATAGTTTTAGCTCGAATATTCATTCTACTGCCCTTTCTTTCTTCTTTCTGTTTTTCTTTTTAAACTGGAACATATTAATATATTTTGCAGATGATGCTTTATTATCTTTTTCAGCATATACTGGAAGGTCAGAGACTCTTTAAAATACAGCTGCTTAAAATGGAACTGATTCAACCATACTAGCACAAAGACCTTTACTATCATTAAAGAAAAACTCAGACATACATAGCATACAAATTTGACACATATTGTACAACCATAGCAGAAACCCCTTTTAACATTCAATGTCCAGTTTAACAACCACTGCTATTCTTCAAATATGCTTCCATTACTATTGATCACACCTGCAAAATTCATTAAAACTAGTCCCATTTAAGTCCGGCACTTACCACTACCTAGTCTTAGAAGCAGTACATCCTGGAGTCTCCTGTTCAAGTCTCTGAGCTCTTTCATTTCTGACACGAGTGCCCCATACTCCTTTAGCTTCTTTGCCTGTTGCACAAGCTGTCTCCGCGTCCTCTCAAGCTCCTGCTGAATGTGTCTCATTTCTTCTTGTTGCTGTTGGTAACTCCTCAATAATTCTTCATACAGAATCCGAGGAACTACAGCATCGTCCATGTTGTTCATGCCTTCTGCAGCCTCCATAAAAGCCTCGTCAGGGCTGGAACTATTACTGAGACTCATTCCATTCTGTTTTTCAAGCCGAGCAACAACTGCTTCAATGCTTTTGTGTGTACCTTCACTTTGTTTCCTTCCATCTTGTCTCTGCGTGTCACAATAAAAAATAAATTAGGAGATCAGTAAGATGTAATAAGATTAAAATTATACAGACTTGGGAACTATTAATATTCTTGTTTTCCAAAAAAAGCAAGATGAAATCTGCCTGCAAAAATGTTTTGCCTAACAGATTCTTGCGGATATACATCATAACTATCAAGCACGCATAATTCAAATAAATGCATATACAAACTTCTGAGGTAGCTGAAGGCCCTTCGTTCTGCATTTGCACAATACCTGCCAACTGAGTGTATATAAATCACTTGATCCAATATACAAAGACACTTAATCTCTTTAAAACAATGAATCTCTATCTCTCTTCCTTTAAAGTTTACTCCTAACACTTAGACTTGCAAGAAAGTTTTATATTCTCATAAGAGAAAGAACCAACTTTGAGCTATGTTTGTCACCTGTAACATCAGAGTTGAAAGCAGCATGCCATACAAAGCTGTTTTGTGAACAGTGAGCTTGTCCTTTCCATACTTGGGGAGACAAAACCTTCTCTGGCTACTCCTCTAAGCACATCCACTCAGTTGCCTGATGCAAGTGACTGAGTTAACATTACCAGCCAACACTGAAAGGGAACTGAAAACACAGAAATCGGAGACAGAATATATCATCCAGTCCCATCTCTCTGATAAACAGATTCCTTTCTTTATTAGCACTGCAATGCAGAGGCTCCATCTCCTTTGAACTCTCAGCAGAAATTCACCTCCAGTCACCTGCACAAACCCTACAAATTAAAGCACACCTCTTGTCTGGGGCCTGGAGACAGAGGTATTAAAATGTGACAGTATGGGTAAAAGTCAAAAGTTTTATTGGGCAAATAAGGAAAAAAGCATTTGAATCTCCAAGCAACTGCAGGGAAAGTATATGCAGCTTCTAGGTTAGAGACAAGAAGCTGACACTATCAATTCCGATACCACAATATCCATAAGTAATGTGGCAGAAAATGAAATTATTTGATGTTATGTCTGCTCCATACATGCTTTATAAATAAATAAATATACAAATGCTGGGCCACCATGAAGAAATGTACTAGTATCACTCCTGCAGCTGCAAAACACATGGAAGCCAGAGAGCAGTATTTTACTCTGAAGGTTGACGGGTTTTTAAAGAAACCATTTGATATTAAAAAATAAATAAATTTACATAGTGGGTTTCTGGAATCTGGACCTATAAAGGCAACTAGCAGTTATAATGGAGGTGTGCAGACCTGTCACTTTGTCTTGTCACCCAGTGCTGTAGTTAGGAAGTTTCAGTGCACCCCTTCAAATTCTAAATGAGCAGCGTGAAATAAGTCACCAATACCACCACCACCATTTGCTTAACATTCATGTAACTGGTGACTTTCCAAGTATCGTGGGCCGAAGTGGAAGAACACTGTTCCAAAAATCTCAAATGGTAATTAAACTGTGCAGACATCATAAACAGGAAAATGTTCAATTGCACATAAAACAGGTTTTGAAAACTCACGTCCCACCCCCATAAAGAATTTGACCAAATTTCACCAAACACGGTGTTTTAAGGGGAGCAAAAGTAGGCCTGGAATTCTTAAGGTATGACATCTGCATATGCCCCAAGCTCATTAAAAAAAAAGAAACAAAAAAAAAGAAACAAAATGAAACAACAAAAAAAAAGAAAACCAGAAAGGATAAAAAAGAAACAAAAAAGGAAAGGAAAGGCTTCAGTACCTTACTGTGTCTAAGCTCCACATCTTCTTCCCCATAATCTGTAACCTCCCCAGCTTCTTCTATGTGATTGAGAGAGAGTTTGGGGATTTTAATTTTCTTCTGCATCACACTGTTCTCAAGGTCAGTTTTGTCCTCTAAAACGTATATTAAAAATAAAATTTTGTTACATTAGCCAGTATTCTGACTTCCAAACACTACATGACTTAAGCAAGACCAGGTGAAAAAAAAACAACCAACCCTCCCATGCTTCAGTCCTCTCATAATACTACGATCAAATTAACCTGTGGTGTAAAACTGATGCTACTGACAATATTAGGGTTTCAACAGGGGATCAATCTGGCCAAACACACAAATCAATGCTGCTAAATGCCAAGCATGTGAGTGATCAAAAATTCAATGAGTAGCTTCTACTATCACTAAAATAATAGTTAAAAATGCTGCAAATATAACAACTTCATAAAAACCATCTGTATTGCTTGAATGTATGTTTACCAGTAGTATTTTCATATTCATAATCTGTTGCTGCAGTTCACATTCTGCTTGGGTTTAAAGTTAAAATAAACTTGGTAATTCATCCTATACTCTCACCATCATCTGTCAGCAGTACTGATCTATTTGCACACATGGCAGATTCTGCTGTTCTGCAAAGCGCCATGCTGGAAAAGGCTATGCTGCAGGATCGGCTGAAAGGGCATTACAGAAAAGTTGTGTATGGACCAAATCTGTAACAAAATTACTATACCTCTCTATTTCATCAGTTAATGGTACTAATCCTTCTCCTTTAGATATACAAAGCCAATAAATTATTATATTAATCTTTTAATCTCATAAAAAATGGAAGTAAAGCACTTTAAAGTCTAAAAATTTCTAACCTATCTTGAATCATTTCAGCACATGATTCTGAAAATTAAGTTTGAAATATTTCAGTCTTCCTGAAAAGGTGCAGAGGAGACAGGGAATCAAGAGCACAGTCTACCCAAATATGTCTGTGATCCATAAAATTCCTGCAGAGCAGATAAGGTCATGAAAGATTCACAAGTTTGGCTACCTGTCCAATACACTGACAAGTAGAGATGTGTTTAAACTCATGAAGTGTTGTACTTGTACATTGAAAGCTTATGAAAAAGAAAACATTTTGAGTCTTCACATCCACCTCCAAACCTATTTCACAAAGTGTCCCATGAATATTTTTGCAAGTGCCAACAAGGTTGGCATTTGTGAGTGCTCAGTTGCATTGACTTTTTGCTTTCTCAAATTAGCATCTCTCCACAGGACCTCAAACTGGTTAGTGTTGACAGTGTAGAAAAGGGAAACAAAGGTAAATCACTGAGGAGCAAGGCATTAATTAGAAATTCATTACAAAGATGAATTCAATTCATTTTGTTACAGATAGAAATTAATCTACTGTAGGCAAAAAAGTAATACTACAGTCCATGGCTACATAATGAAAACAGGCATGGAACATGCCGAATAAGACATTAGACAACCTGAAATGAACTCAGTTGGTAGCAACAAACATCAACAGAGATGTAAAAAAAAAAACCCACAGATACACCACAAGAAAAACCCCAACAACTAGGCTTATTTTAGATCATTCTTCATTCCACAGAGCATCATGGGTGCTTATCCCAGTAAAATAAAAAGGCAATCCAACTGTTCCAATTTAAAAAATAACTCCCTATGTTTTCATTTCTGTGGAAAATGTAGGTTCATCAGAAAAGTGACATAATCCAGTTCTTCTGTCAAAGGGCAAAGAAGAGAAGAAAAGCACCTTTCTTAAAATAAATACAAATTCACAGACTAAAGGACAGACAGATGGGTATTGGTTTCTTTTTGGAAGGACAGAAATTTAAGAATAAGTAAATCCATATTGAATAAAAAAAAAAAACCCACAACTTTTTTTCCTGTGGCTGCGCATTTTGAGGTAGCTGATAGACTGAGGAAACCTTTACTATAATATGTTCTCACAGTTCTTAGAGGAAGAGCAGCACACACAAGCTGCAGAGCCAGCTTCTCTAGATGGCCTTGCCAAATCATCTTCCACAGAATTTGCAGATGAACTCCTCCTGCATTTAAAGAATGTGGATCAGATTTTATGCTCTGAAATAACCCTTGGCCTCACCACAATATGGACACAACACAATTACTTTACATAGCTACGAAAATTGGCTGCTGGCAACTGGCTGAGGTCACCAGTAGTCAGAACCCTACACAAACTGGAAATGGACACTAGCCATTCTTCCCTTGGCCAGGGAAAAGCAAGTCTGGGAATAGTCATGGAAAGGGGTCACAGATGAGTGTGACCTGCATGTGCAGACTAAAGTGGAAGTCAGCAAATACTTTCCCATGAATAAACACATTAAAATAAAAACAATTTGGATGAACAGAAATATTTATATTTTGAGTTCAGCTTTTTCTTTTTAAGCTAATTTATAAAGGTTAACAACACATTTTAAGCATTAAGCAACACACGTGCAAGGAAATACTTAGTTTGGGGTCAAGTAAAACAATCCAAATTATCTGAATTCTTCATTTTCTCCCCTCCTATCCCAATTTCTCAGTTTTCCTATGAAACATATGTTTGCAAAACTTCACTGCCAGACTGAAGGTGAAAGTTCATTTATATACCTCCTTGCAAATTCTTAGTTTATACATTATCCATGTGTAACAATTTATATGGTTCTCTTTCACCTTTAGCAAATATTTTCATTTGACTTTTTGATTTTACTGCTTATACTACAAATGAATCAGTAAATTGAAGAAGGAACTCTTTCGTCCCCACAAAATATTTGAAGAATCAATGGTGAAAATGAGTTCATAAAAAATTCCTGCGTTTTGACTTTTATTTAGTCAATGAGCAACTGGCTAATTGACTAATTGACAATTATGTTCCTCTGCCTTCTAAGAACAAAACATACAATATTCTCTAATATTTTCTTACACATGCTCTGGTCTTTGTAGGCCTATTTATACTAACACAATTCACCTAGTGTGTTAGATAGTGTGTTGGATATAAAAACACCTTTTTTATTTTTTTTAAGCGCATTTCTAAGCTCTGTTGTCTTCTATATCAGCTGCAGATAGAGGCAGAAAAATCTCATTCTCAATGTGAAGGCAATGCTGGAGTACCAGCTCTTGTTCTGTAAATATTAATGGCATTTGGGAAGAGGCAGAAAGGAGAGACAGAGGAGACAAGAAGAAGGGGTAGGGGAAACATGAACATGCATCTAGTGCAGTTCTTAGGACTCCCTGTCATTGTGCCAGTTTACAAAAGATAGGTACGAAAGAAGAATCCAAGAAAAAAGCAAAACATGTACAATTTTGAGCTACAAGAAAACCAGGACACAAATTAAACTGCTGGACAAGAAGCAATTCAATGCCAGAAGCTACAGAACATGCCAAAAGAAAGAAGGGCAGTCCTATAAATGTTGTAGCTCAAGAACCTCATTTTGTAATGACCTAAATAATCTGTCTGGACTTTGTGCCCCGTCATTTAAACCTCACTACAAGTTAAAAATTATACCTTCCTTAGGAGGCCATGATCAGATTGTCATAAATTTGTGCCTACTGGTTTTCCTGTACGTGCAATGAGTAGCCTGGTGATACCAGGTACTGAGAACTAGCACTTAACACACTTCATTAGGCACTGGTACAAACTACACAGAATAGAAGCACAATAAATGCATGGCCAACATTGATGCCTTCTATCCTTTAAGAAGGGGCATTTTGGAAAAGACATGTAAATTCAGAAAAATTACTTTTGTGCACAGTAGTCATAATGCCAGACAAAGAACACTGTATCCTGTGATTCAATATACGAAATAAAGTATGCTGGAATAACTACTCCAGTAAAAGGTCAGACTGGAGAGATCTTGCCAATCAACTCCATACGGTACTGAAGAATGGGACTCAAGAGCCAGTGCACATGACATCGCTCCCCATATGGCCATCCACTGAAGTTGTCCAAGTAGCAAGATAAAAGTGAACTGCCGAGAAATTTAAGTGGCTGGGAAGGCATTCACCCTCAGTAGCGCTGACAGAAAAGCCAAAAAATCAAGCCCGCGTTAGAGAATCTGTACCGACTAGAAAAGGATAAACTGTTCCTGGATGTCTTCTTCAGTCAGGCCTTTGTTTCATTGTCAGGATGGGTGGATCCAGGCCAAAAGGGAATAGCTTAAGTCCAGAGCAGCAGAGAACAGAGGCAGACTCAATGACATTGACAGGGCAGGAAGAGAGTTGTTTGAATTCAACTAAAAATATGTTGGTGGGTGCTCTAAAATTGAAAACCCTATCATGGGATGTAGAATAAAATTGTGGAAATCTCAAAGTCCTCTTAAAACATTCCTTACTTTCTAATTTAGAGAAATAACTGAACCTAATCCCTATAAAAAATTAGTTCAAGTGCTGTTTCTTCTTCACCTTTGGAGTAAAAGCTGGAAAAACAGAAGAGAGCTCTGCACTCTAAATGGATGAGGGATGGCAGGTTTGGGATCAGTCCAAATAAAGGGCTTGGCAATGTTATAAATCTTACAATAATAAAATGAAAGAACCTTGAGCAAAATTCATCCTTTCTCTAAGCCTTCAAAAAAATTCCACCTTTTATGAAAAATTATATACTGACAGATGAAAAAAATTTACCACCACCCTTCCCATTTCCAGGCATACACCCAACACATATGGACAACACCTGTACAAAATTCCACACACACTGCTGCACTGAACTGCTTTGCTATCATTTTAGCCAGGCTGCTTCTACAGAGCAGAACATCACCTGCTTCAGCTGGCTGTGCATAAGTTATAGCCCATAAAGTAAAAGACACCTTAGAACCAAAGCAAAAAACTTAGAACCAAAGTCATTCTTGGTGCTTCAAAGCAAATACACAAACTAAGCATGACAAGATATGGATTTCTAAGTGCCACTTAAACACAAATAAACAATAATCAATAATGCTGTGAGTGAGAAGAAAATCAGCATAACAAGATTAAAAAAAAGCCACTGTGTTTACTCAAAAAAAATTATAAATTACTTTAGCTAATTTAATGCAAACACAAAAGAGAGACTTTAACAGGAAGAAAAGATTTCTGAAAACATAATGATGCCACAGGCTCAAGGTCTTCAGGACACAGGGAAAGAAAAACTCACCTCATAAAAAACCACCTCTGTGCTAGCAGTACACTGAGATTAAGACCATTACCAAAGAAGAAGAAACTCAGAATGAGAGTAACAGACAACACAGGATAACAAGCAGTAGTGGAAATGCAGAAGTTACTTGAAGAGGACAGGTGCTATCTAACTTGATGCAACTAAAAGGAGGGATGTGCAAAAGAGGAGTCAACTGGGTGCAGGATTTGGACAGTATAATTTACTGTATTCTTTTGCAATTTTTTTGGCAGGCTAGGAAAGCTTTGTTAGGAGGGCAGAGACAAAAGAGATTACAGAAAAATACACTGGGCACAGTGAAAAACACTACGTGAAGTACATTTAGTTGGACAGAAAGGTAAAGAAAGCTGCCCAGAGGAGAAGGACCTGGGGGTGTTGGTCGACAGCCGACTGAACATGAGCCAGCAGTGTGCCCAGGTGGCCAAGAAGGCCAATGGCATCCTGGCTTGTATCAGAAACGGTGCGACCAGCAGGTCCAGGGAGGTTATTCTCCCTCTG